>RCIC01000002.1:6672500-7142500 GCA_018883505.1 Ceratosolen fusciceps
TTCTTTTCTGGTCAGTTGAGTATACCGTTCACAATCGTCACTTAATCGTAAATCGTCTTAAACGTTAACCTTAACAACAGTCTTTTTAATAATTTCCAAAATATTTGCTGTAACGTAAGGCTTTGATTGACCACCAACAAAATAGATCTCATTGTTTCGGATATTCATTTATTTTAATGTCTTTAAATATATTAAACATATGACATAGATAAATACTTATATTTAATGTCTATTACAATTTATTGACTATTAATTATAATCGTATAGATGCTTTTGGAAAAAGCTCGAGGATCATCGGCGGCTCGGATGCGGACATAAATGATTTCCCGTACATGGTGTCGATAAGGATCAGCATAAATAACGAAATTATATGCGGCGGTGCAATCATCAGTGAATCGCATATTCTTTCGGCGGCTCATTGTTTCCACGAGCGAGAAATTATATATCCGTACTTGAGAGTCTATACGGGTATTTCAAGATCTGGATCGACTACCGAAGGACCAAATTTTATGATCGATGAAGTCTTTATATACCCTGGATTTACAGGGGAAAAGTCGGCAGAGTCTATGAATCGGCACGATATATCGGTCGTCAAGGTAAATCGTATAGCCTGTCGACTTATACGTTAATCAATTTTTTTTTTGAAATATTATTAATAAACATTGAAATTACTTTGATGCAAATTACTTTCAGTAAGTGATTTATAAAATAATACAATTTGACGTAATTATAAAATGTTTTTCAAACATTATCTTGATTATTTTGAATATTATTTGTTGAAAAATAGTCCGTGTAACGCTTTTATTAATCTATTGTCGTTTAACATTCTTTTACGTATATTACATGGAAGCCCAAGAAATTTACATAAAGTAATTCGTTTAAATAGATAATCGAGCTTCGATCTATAAAACTTTGCAATTGCTGGAACCTATAAAATCCCCCTCGATCCTAATCGTAGCTTCATGAATAATTTTGCACTAATTAATAAAATCTCATAAAATTTGTAACCATTGCCGGGTATATAAAAAAAGAGATAATTATGAGGAAATCCGTGTATGCCCAAGTCACGCGTATCACTTAATTTACACGCTTATTAATTAATTAATTTATTTATTTATTATTATTATTAGTATTCGTTTATAGTACTAAATGTTCGTCGATAGGTGATAGGAGTAATCGAGTTCAACAATTCTCAAAATAAAACAACTCTGCCGACCAGGGATGTCGTCGGTGGTGAATTTGGTATGGTGCTTGGTTGGGGATCAGTCACTTACCCAGAGGAAAGTACCCCGCTAGTGCTACAAAAAGTTTTAATGCTGGTCTTGTCTAACCGCATATGTCAAGATTATTTTGAATTTCCGATTTTTCACGATCAAGTGTGTGGATTGATCGGTGCAAATTATGGCGTGTGTACGGTGAGTATCGACGACGTATTAAATAAATCGAGTATATTAATTAAAATAAATATAATTTCCAGTCGTAAAGATGTGCGTTTAAACGATGCCTTTAAAATGTTGCAGGGCGATAGCGGCGGCCCGTTGATTGTCGATAACGAAATTGTCGGAATTATATCAACGAGTCAACCTTGCGCTCTAGGTTACCCTGACATATATACAAGAGTTTATTTTTATTTAGATTTTATACAAGAGTCATTAGAAAGATAATATACTCATATATATATATGTATATATAAATAATTTGTTTATTTCATTTGTATTGCATTAAATATAATTACTTTATACTGAAAATTATTTTGTTGTAATTTTGTATTAATAATTTAAAATGAAAAATTCTTAGAAATACGTATTCCTGTATAACAGATGTACCATCTTTTGGCTTAAAATTTATTTTTAATTAGATACGTTTTTGTAATACATACTTTTGAAATGATACTTCTTTTTTTTTTTTATATGTGTATTTTGTTAATTAATCAGCAGCCGTAGATCTTCACACGGTATTTATGAGAGGCGGGGGATAAAGTAGAGTAGTAGATGCATTAGAGGGTTGACGAGGTGATTTTATCCGATAGAGTTTGTTTTATTGGGGGTCTAAAATTATATTTACTGAAGCCGTCTAATAAAGTAGGTAAACATTACTTATAAGTTTGTACATGTATCAAGCTGGCTCTCTCTCTCTCTCTCTCTCTCTCTCGAAAGTATGCATACATTGTAACGTCCCATAGATCGTTGGCTGTTTAAACATTAAATAGCCACGTAGGATGCATCGTAGTACTGCATAAGCAAACCTATGTAATATATGTATATATTACATCGTTAAATAAATTCCATCCAAAGTACGTTGAGTATTATTAAAGAGATCCGCCGTTTGAACATCGTGAGCTTAAAGTCGTAGTTTTATTGTCCGTATATCATTATAAAATATACTTATAAACTGATGCAGGATGCGGTATCTTCTCTGAAGGTCGAGAAGATCACTCACTGGTGGGTGTGCTAGTACATCCGAGTACTTGAAATACTGAAGCCTCTACATTCGTTGAACTGAACTAAATTAAACAAAACTGAAGAGATATACGAATTTCAATATATGCCAAAGCCCATGTCTTCCCCATTAGGATCGAAACGTCACTGAAATACGTTCAAAATACGATCATTGTACTATTACTACTACTACTATTATTATTATTTATTATTATTTATTATTTATTATCATTATTATCATTATTATTATTATTATTGCGACGTCTGTGATGCTAATTTAACACGGTGGTTACTTAATACGTGATGATAGGACCTACTTATCTAATTAATCGATAACTGAAACAACAAGATATTCTGTCACGTTTTTATTAATCAAATAAACGAGACATGAACGTAGAAGGAATGACGTATTATTATAAATAAATAATGGTAGTCAATAACTTATAAATCCATATGAAATAGTCAATTATTGGTTTTAGTAAATATTTTTTAAAATTTTTGTATTTAAAACGTAAATACAAAATGGACGTTGACAGAACAATGCTACTGGATTTCATTCAATAACAAAGTAATTATATTTAAAGAAGTTTCAAATATACTTTTTTCTCGTGAACGTTTCCAAACTTATGTCCAAGAATTATTAAGCACATGTCTTTGAAAAAAAGTATATTAAATTGTTGTGTTATTATTATGATTGCATATTTTAAATTATACATTGAGATATTATCGCGCGCCCATGTTCCTTCTTATATTTAACTATTAAACATTATTAAAATATTAATCTACATTTAATAGTATTTGACATTGAGAATTTACATAATAGATATAGAAAAGCTTTTATTATACAGAACACCTGTTAAAAGTTTTATTTAACCGAATGTAAATTATATATAAATTAAATAGGCACCTACACATGCAGTAAAAATATATAAACAATGTGTTTAAATTAATTGTACGTTTTTTAATTTTTTTAAAATAAAATTTTTAATAAAATTTTACTTATGAGTAAATTAATTTATAAATTATTTTTTATTGATATAATTTTTATGAATTTTATTTTACAGATCATTATTACAACGATAAGCCCGTATTATTTTAATTTCAAAGCATTGAAATTTTTCTGCTTTAAATTTTATATTTCATAATGATATTAAATTCTGAAATATTTACAATTACTTTAACTTAATTGTAATTGTAACCCATAAATCACGTTAAATAAAATAACACGAGTTAAAACGATTGAGTTTTAAATGGCTATAGCACTACGTATGATATATATTTCGTATGTAAATTAAACCGAGGACGTGAAATAATTCAATATTTATGTCTTTTAAAAATAGTTTTATCAATTTTTAATTTAAATACAAACACAAAATCTACTTATAATGTATTAGAGCATTCTGTTTAATTGATATTTGCATATATATATATATATATATTATTAACATTTTTGTAAGAATAGTTTCAAATGTATCGAAGTATCAATGGAAATATTGTAAAATAAAATAAGTATTATCTCTTCCCTTCGTATACAGAATGCCTATATAAGATGATACAGAAGATGTACTAGTATTGAATTATTAACAAGATTCATAATGATAATATCGATCGTAGTTTTTTTGAATTTTCTTTTACAACACAGTAAGTTACGAATATAATATTTGTACTCAATATTCTACACTCTCATAAATTTCATTGCATTATGTAATAATGTGAGATTATTTATTTTATTATTATTTCACCTACTGAGCTTGTTACGAGTATGAACGTCCAACGGCGCTTTCTTAAACATTAAATCCTGAAAGACGTTTCAAAGGGAAGCTTTTTAAATTTATCAATCAATATCTTTCAGATGCTTATGGGAAAAGCACGAGGATCATCGGTGGCTCGGATGCGTCCATATTAGACTTTCCATACATGGTATCCGTAAGAAATGGAATGTTTAACAATATCGTGTGCAGTGGTGCGATTATTAGTCAATGGCACATACTTTCGGCGGCTCATTGCTACTTTAAACGAGAGCATTTGTACTCGAAACTAAAAATCTACACGGGCACCAGCAGTTCACATTCGACTGACGGACCGAGTTTCATGATCGCAAAGGTTTTCATACATCCGAAATTTACGGGGGAAAAAACGATAATGACAATGAATCAACATGACATATCAGTTGTAAAGGTGAATTATATTATTACATTATTAACTACGCTTCAATCGTTTAATTACTCGACGCCCATAAATATATCCTTCATACGGTATTTCATATTATATATAAGAACGTGTAAAAAGTTATATAATAATTTGTAACCTGATTTATTATAATGGCAAATATAATGAATAGTTATAAGTTTATCAGTTTTATACACGAAGCGTAAGCTATTGTCCTTCGATGTATAAAGGATAAATATATATATAATTGACTGCATCAATTAGTAAAAATAAAAATAGCATCTGTAAAATTCAATAAAATAAATTATAAACTGAATTAAGACTCCATTAAATTTTACGTATTTGATTAATAATTGTATTCAACGGATATTGGAATAAATACATTCAATGTTTTATAATTTCAGGTGAACGAAATAATTGAATTTAATGAAATACAAGATAAAGTATCCTTACCCACATCGAATATTTTAAGTGGCGAATACGGTTATGTACTTGGTTGGGGGTCGATTACCTTTCCAGAAGAAATTAATCCACCAATATTACAAAAAATTACCATGAGGGTTATAGCGAATGATGTGTGTCAAACTGAATACGGATTTAATATTTCTGACGAACAAGTGTGCACATTCTTAGGAAAGAATTATGGCGTCTGTGTGGTAAGCATCAATATGTTATTTCAATTATTAAAAAACAGGCTATAATGACTAAAATATATATTTTATATTTACTCTGCAGTTTATATTACAAATAATATTGAAAGAAAAGTAATTTGAGCGCGCATTTATTGATTTAGGACAATATATATTTTAAGAAATATAAATTTTACAGCGACCTTTCGAATAATCTGAGTAATGATGATGCTTTTAAAATGTTGCAGGGCGATAGCGGCGGCCCGTTGATTGTCGATAACGAAATTGTCGGAATTATATCAACGAGTCAACCTTGCGCTCTAGGTTACCCGGACTTATTTACCAGAGTCTATTCTTATTTAGATTTCATACAAGAGTCATTAGAAAAAGAAGATACATCTTATTTCAATACTGATCGATAAATTTCTTAATCAATAATACCCACGAAGACAATTATTACTGATTTTATAAACGGCGTTTCAATAAAAACAATAACCAAAGTTCTGTAATAGATGACGAATGTTTACAAAAAAAATATTGTATCACATTTGAGATATAATTTGTAATCAATTTTTATATTGAAGTTATCATTGAGACTTATGATTGAGAAATTTACAGCATTTCGACAAATTCGTAATATCAGTATTTTAAAAACAACGATTTAATGTATTAAAGCTTACTAGGAAATTCCATAGATAATAATTAATTATTATATAGTTTTATAAGATATTTGTAATACCTATTGGTCGATGTTACTCATGTAAATTTGAATAAACCGAAAAATTCTGTTTGAAAGTTTATATTTACAAGTAAAAACGTATTTCTTTTGTTTACTTCACAATGTGCATAACTTATATATTAATTTACATTGAACATTAGTTAAAACACTTGAGATGATTTATTTATTTATTTATTTATACTTAAAAGCTTTATGTAAAAGCTATTAAAATAAAATTAAGTTTTTTAAGCAGAACAATTTTTTATAAATTCATTTCACTCTTTGACCATTAATTTAACACCTAAGTTTCACTTAAGGTGAATCGTCTGACTCAAAACAAAATTATATTTCTTCGAGAAAGACGAATGTATGTAATCGTAAGTGCTTACAAGCGCTCAGAAATCATTTGTTTAAACAATACTAATTTCAACATTTTCTCAAAATCCTCTCGTTGGTAATACGTACTGTAATTACTAAAAATTATCAAAATTATGTGAAATTCTAATTATTCGCAAGTAAATATCTTATGAAAACGAATAATATGATATTAACAAATAACAAATTTCTTTCAGCGTATAGTTTAAATAATTTATAATTTCAGTACATATTATCGCGTTAGAATAAATTTGAAGAATTAATTAACAATTTCAATAAAGAAAAACTGAAATTTCCTTTCGTTATTTTTACAGAAAATATAAAAAATTCATTAAATCGCGAAAGGAAATGTTAAAAAAGGAATTCTCATGTTTAAATTTTAATGCATAAGGAAGAAAACTAGACTGGAGCCATTGTCGAGGAGTTATGGTTTAAAAAAAAAAAAAAAAAACTCCTAAATGCCGGTACAGTGCCTTTTATGCCATAGTATTGGTAGCAGTAAAATGGATCGTGTATATGAAAAGAAAAATAATATTTATAATATTCTTATTATTTTTTAAAAACAAATATTTATTATTATTATTATTGTTATTATTATTTTAAATATAATTTTGAAATATTATTTTATAATAAAATTAAATTATCAATGGCTTTCCCTTTCAATGATCTTATTCACACGAAGAATTTTACACCTCAAGAACATCAAGTTGAACTTTTGCATACTGCTAAGGAAAAAAATATCATAATTTGTTTGACAAAAATTGCAGAGCAAACTTTTATCGTTACGAAATTACTACAAGAGTTTGCAATAAATAATCGAAAACCTATATCTTCCTTTGGTAAAAGAATCATTTACTTACTAGAGAATGAGCAGTTATGCATTCGTAAAGCTAATCATATTGAGCAAGTTACAGACTTAAAAGTAATGCAATGTAATAATGCATTGGATTTTAATTATGAGAAATTCTTTTCTCATACGCAAATATTAATTGTAACAGTTCAAATATGTTACGAACTTTTAATATCCAAAAAGATTCTTCCAAATCAAATTAATTTTATTCTGATTGATAAGTGTCATAATTTAGTCACAAGCGATGAACTTAAAAGTATTTTAAATATTATCAGAGTCTGTGATAATACAACAAAAATAATTGGTTTTGCTGTACCTTTATATAGTTTAACTAAGGAGCCGGGACAGTTGAGCTATGAAATAGATAGAGTTGAATCCTTATTCCATTGTCAGATAGAGACAGCTAGTGATTTGTTATCTATTTTACGTTATAGTCCTAAGCCAAATGAATATATGCTAGAATATAAAATTAATGAAAGTACGGATACAGAGAATTTTATAAAAAATTGTATAAACATTACAATGGATTTCTTGAATGATCATCGATATGATCCAACAGAAATTTATAGCGAAGAATTTTTAGAAGATATTAAAAAAATTCCAGATCCTACAGAAAAACCCTGTGAAATGATACAAGATTTTTTATATATTCTTGACACTCTTGGTCCTTGGGCTGCAGATAGAGCAGCATTAATATTACTAATGTTGATAGAAAAATTAAAAATTAAAACACCTTATGAGAGACATTATCTTTTATTAAGTGTTGTTGCTACCTTATTTTTAAAAATAAGAGCATATTGTGATGATATTTTTAATGGTTTGAGTGAATCTGAAAAAATTTTTAAATATTCTACTCCAAAAATCATTAGATTATTAGAAGTACTTAAAACATTTATACCACCAGCCAAGAATGAAAATATAAAAAATAATGAAAAAGGTGACGTAATAAATAAAGAAAAAAGCAATTATAAAAGATCCTTTCGAAGTAGTAATAAAAAAAACGATGGTGGATTTAAAAAGTTAAGAACCTTTCATTATTCTAATGGATTGTCTGATCCTGATTTACTCTGTGGTGTAATTTTTGTAGATAATGCGTTAACAGCAAAAGTATTATTTTATTTATTAAATGAGTTAAGTACAAGTGAAAGTAATTTTCATTTTCTAGTTCCGCTTTATATAAGTGAAAAAACTAACGATGATATATTATCTGGCAAAGATGTAGAATTAGGATACAGAAAACAGGAAGAAGTTTTAAAAAAATTTCGGACTCACGAATGTAATTTATTAATATCTACTTCTGTTTTAGAAGAAGGGATTGATATTCCAAAGTGCAATTTTGTTATGAGATTTGATTTTCCTAAAAATTATCAATCTTACGTTCAATGCAAAAGTAGAGCCAGAGCAACAGACGCATTGCACGTTCTATTGGTTCCAGACAATGACTCACAATTGTATATAAAAAATTTATCCCATTATCATTACATTGAGAAAATGTTGCTATTAAAGTGCTCGAGCAAAGAGGCAAGTGAAGTGGAAGAGTATGAAGCGGATGTTTATGATTCGCTAATACCAGAGTACAAGCCACTTCCTGATGTAGATGCGCCAAAAGTAACCCTTAAGTCTGCCATTTCTTTGGTCAATAGGTATTGTCGAACAAAGCAGCATTATTAATTAGTTAAAAATTAAATTAATAAATTTGCGTTACGTTGTTTACTTCTTAATCCAATTATTTATTATAAACATATTTTTAAAATCGAACAGCATAAAGCAATGCGAAGTAATCGCTTATTCCTACAGAATATAAAATAATATATTATTACAATTATACAATATTGGTAATACGTTTTAATTTTTACAGGTATTGCGCAAAATTACCAAGCGATACATTCACAAAATTAACCCCGGAATGGAAAATCAATGCTATCGACGTGGAGAATTCTAAAATGTATATCTGCTCTCTGAGATTACCAATTAATTCACCATTAAAGTATCCAATCTCTTCGTATCCTATGCCGAATCGAGCCTTAGCGAAAAGAATGGCTGCCTTGCGATTATGTATCCACTTGCATAAAGAAAATGAAATAGACGACAATCTTTTACCGGTTGGTAAGGAAAACTTCAAAGCTAATGTGGAGGATGCTCAAGTACCGGCACTACCCGATGACGAGAAAATGAACTTGATGGAAGCTCGCCCAGGCACAACGAAGCGTAGACAGTATTATTATAAAAAAATTGCAGACGCGCTTACGGACTGCAAGCCGGAGGTAGGGAAATCCTGCTACTTGTATCTTATCGATATGGCCCTGAGCTGCCCATTGCCGGATGAGCAAAATACAAGAGGGAGAAAGATTTATCCACCCGAGGATTCTGACATCGGCTTTGGGATATTAACGCACAAAAAAATACCGAAGGTTTGCCCCTTCCCGATATACACGAGATCTGGCGAGGTCTGTGTTAATTTGAAATTGTGTAAAGAAAATTTGACACTAGATAAATCACAGATAAACAAAGTCGTCTCATTCCTAAATTACACGTTCACGAATGTCTTAAGGTAAAGTTGCTACTATCCCTATTTTAGAATTCATTGCTATTCACGAATACGTTCCTTGTTTCAATGTCCCGTAAAATATTGTATAAATATAAAATCCAAAGATACGTACGCAAAAAAGGCTTAGGATAAAATCCGAAATTGAAATGTAAATCGTATTTAAAGGCTGCAGAAGTACCTCATGATGTTCGATCCCTACTCTTCGGAGAACTCATACGTCATCGTGCCAGTAAGAAAAGTCGGGGATACATCGGATATAGTGATGGGGGGGTGGGGTGGTGGGGTTGGGGTGGGGGTCTGTGGGGGGTTTTTTTGGTGTGGTGGGGGGGGGGGTGGTGGTTGGGGTTTTTTGTTGTGTGGTTGATGGAGGTGCGTGGGGAGGTGGTGGTTGTGTCGTTTGTCGAGCGTTGTGCGGTGGTTGGGTGTTGGTTGTGTGTGGGTTGTGCGGTAGTTGTGCGGTGGGTTGTGCGGTGGTTGGGTGTGGTTGTGCGGTGGGTTGTGGGGGGGGGTGGGGGGGGGGGGGGGGGGGGGGGGGGGGGGGGGGGGGGGGGGGGGGGGGGGGGGGGGGGGGGGGGGGGGGGGGGGGGGGGGGGGGGGGGGGGGGGGGGGGGGGGGGGGGGGGGGGGGGGGGTGGGGGGGGGGGGTGGGGGGGGGGGGGGGGGGGGGGGGGGGGGGGGGGGGGGGGGGGGGTGGGGGGGGGGGGGGGGGGTGGGGTGGGGGGGGTGGGGGGGGGGGTGGGGGGGGGGGTGGGGGGGTGGGGCGGGTGGGGGGGGTGGGGGGTGGTGGGTGGTGGTGGGGTTGGGGTGTGGGTGGTGGGGGTGGGGGGTTTGTGGTGTTTTGTTGGGTGGTTGGGGGTTTGTGGGGTTTGGGTGGGTGGGGGGGTTGTTCGGGGGTGGTTGTGTTGTGGGGGGGGGGTTTTGGGGGGGGGGGGGGGTTGTTGGGGGGGGGGTGGGTGGGGTGGTTGGTGTGGGGGTTGTTGGGTTGGTTGGTGTTGGGTGGGGGGGGGGGTGGGTGGGGGGTTGGGTTGTTGTTTGTGGGGGTGTGGTTTTGGGTTGTTGGGGTTTTCGGGGGTGTGGGGGGGGGGTTGTTGTGGGTGGTGGGTTGGGTGGGGTGGGGGGGGTGGGGGGGGGGGTGTGCGGGGGTGTGTTTGGGTGGTTTGTGTGGTGGGGGGGGGGGGTGTGGGGTGTGTGTTGGGGGGGGTGTGGTGGGGGTGGGTGGGGGGCGGAGGTGGTTGTGTTTGGGGGGGGGGGGTGTTGTTTTTTGGGGGGGGGGTGTTGTGTGTGGGGTTGGGGGTTGTTGGGTTTGTTGGTTGGGTGGGGTGTGGGGGTTGGGGGGGTTTGGGTTTTTTTGGGGTGGGTGGGGGGGGGGGGGGGGGGTGTGGGAGTGGGGTGTCGGTGGGGGTTGTGGGGGGTGTGGTGTGGTGTTTGGTGGTGGTGGGGGTGGTGGGGTGTTTGGTTGTGGTGTTGGTGGTGGTGCTGGTTGTGGTGGTACTGGTGGTGGTGGTGGTGGTGGTGGTGGTGTTTGTGGTGGTGGTGGTTGGTGGGGGGTGTTGGTGGGGTGTGTGGTGGTGGTGGTTGTGGTGTTGTGTTGGTGGTTGGTGGTGGTGTGGTTGGTGGTTGTGGGTGGTGGTGGTGTGGTGGTGGTGGTGTGGTGGTGGTGGTTGTGGGGTGGTGGTGGTGTTGGTGGTGGTGGTGGTGGTGGTGGTGGTGGTGGTGGTGGTGGTGGTGGTGGTGGTGGTGGTGGTGGTGGTGGTGGTGGTGGTGGTGGTGGTGGTGGTGGTGGTGGTGGTGGTGGTGGTGGTGGTGGTGGTGTGGTGGTGGTGGTGGTGGTGGGGTGGTGGTGGGGTGGTGGTGGTGGTGGTGGGGGGGTGGTGGTGGTGGTGGTGGTGGGGTGGTGGTGGTGGTGGGGGGGGTGGTGCGTGGGTGGGGTGGTGGGGTGGGTGGTGGTGGCGGTGGTGGGGGTGGGGGGGGTGGGTGGGGGGGTGGTGGGGGGGGTGGGGTGGGTGGGGGTTGGTGGTGTGGGTGGGGGTGGGTGGGGGGGTTGGTGGGGGGTTGGTGTTTGGGGGGGTGTGTATAATTGTTGTTGTTTGGTTTGTGGGGTTGGCTGGTGGGGGGGTTTGGGGTGGGGGGATATTTGGTGGGGGTTGGTCTGGGGGGGGGGTTTGGGTGTGGGGTGTGGGGTGGGTGTGGGGGTGTTTTTGTGGGGGGGTGGGGGGTGGTTTTTGGTTGGGGTTGTTGGTTTTGGTTTTGTGGGTTGGGTGGGGGGGGTGGTGGGTGGGGGGGTTGGGGGTTGGTTGGGGGGTGGGTTGGTGGGGGTGTTTTGGGGGGGGGGGGTGGGCGGGGGTTGGGGTTTGGGGGGGGTGTGGGTGTGTCGGTGGGTGGGGGGGGGGGGTGGGTGGTGTGGGTGGGGTGGGGGTTTGGGGGGTGGGTGTTGTGTGACGGGGGGTGGGATTGGGGGGTGTGGTGTGTGGGGGTGGGGGGGGTTGGTGGGGGTTTTTGGTGGGTTGGGGTGTTGTTTGGTGTTTTGGGTTGGGTTTTGTGTTTTGGGTGGTGGGGGTGTGGGTGTGGGGGGGGGTGGGGTGTGGGTGGGTTGTTTGGTGGGGTTTGTTGGTGTTGGGGGTTGTCTGGTGTGGGGGGTGGTGTGTGGTGTTGGGGGGGGGGTGGTGGGTGGCTGGGTTTGGGTGGGTTGGGCGGGTGGGGTTGTGCGGTGGTTGGGCGGGGTTGTGCGGTGTTGTGGGTGTGGTTGTGTGGGTTGTGCGGTAGTTGTGCGGTGGGTTGTGCGGTATATAGTGATCGACTGGGATCGGGGAGACGCGTCAGAGTTTCGTCTTCGATTCGAGCAAATACTACGACGCGGTAATAATGCCTTGGTACCGCAATCAGGATAAGCCGCAATACTTTTACGTCGCAGAGATCTGCAATCACCTGAATCCCAAGTCGAACTTTCCAGGCGACGACTACAGCACCTTCGAGGAATACTATTTAAAGAAATACGACATACAGATCCAAAATCTTGAACAACCGCTCCTCGACGTCGATCACACCTCGGCCCGCCTCAACTTCCTTACACCCAGGTAATCCTATCGCCTATTTAGTTATATATATACATATATATACATATATATATACATTTATAATCGGCGCGAGCCTTGAAATTTGTCGATTAAGAATCGTATTATTTAATCGTATGACTCAGGTACGTGAATCGCAAGGGGGTCGCGCTCCCGACGAGCAGCGAGGAGACGAAACGAGCGAAACGGGAAAATCTCGAACAAAAGCAGATACTTATAGGGGAGCTTTGTGCCATTCATCCATTCCCAGCGTCCTTGTGGCGGCAAGCGGTCTGCCTGCCTTGTATACTATATAGGATAAATGCTTTACTGCTGGCTGACCAGATACGTCGACAAGTGGCACAGTCCATTGCTCTGGGCCAAGAGGTTCTGAGCGAGCATTTTGAATGGCACGCGCTCGACTTCGGATGGAGCTTCGCAGACGTCCTGAAGAAGTCGAGGGATAACGAAAGGATTAATGTAAGTAGTCATAGAATGGCCGCTACGGCCGTTACGGCTCGTTTTACGGACGATTCATGGCTACGAAGAGAGGCTCGTATTAATTAATACTTCTTACAGAGTACAAAGGAAGCGTCCAAGAGCTTATCGATCGGTAGTTCTATTCCGAAGGAAAATAATACGGCCGATGCTAACAGGAAGATGGAAAAGAACGACAGCTTCAAGTCGGACAATAACGGATTGAGCAATGATGAGCTCGAGATCGGTACTTGGTCCAACGAGATGGTAAACATGTCGGCCTCGAACGGTGATGCGAGTTTACCCATGGAACCCGATTTTAGATGGGGCAACGTTAGATACGGTTCGTCCACGTACGATTCGGATTTCGACGACGACGACCAGTCGGTTAACAGCTGCAGCGATGATTTCGTAGATTATAACTCCGACAAGACCAACGACGACGACGACGACGACGACGACGACGACGACGACGATGACAACGACGAGGGATTGCAGATAGCTTATACGGGGGACAATGTAGCCGAGGCATTCGACAAAAAGTATAAGGCCGTTGAAGTCGACAAGGACAAAGTAAGCCGTATAGAAGAGGAAGAGAACCCCGAATCGATAGTGTGGGATTTTAGGACTTCATCGGACGACGATCGTTATGAAAAGCACAAGTCTATCCATAACGAGAATATAAAGGAAAATGCCCTTAGGTTAATGAATAAAGGCTTGTTCATCTCGTGGGATAAGGGAGCCGTCTTTGAAAGGGGATGCCTCAAGAATCACGAAGTGTACGAGGTGAATAGGGAACACGAGGATTACATAACGACGGTGTCGGATCATTTTAAATACGAAATAGAGAGTTTCGCGCGTAAGAAAGGTGGCAAGAAAATTTTGAGGGATTTAAGCGAGGAGCGAGTGGAATACGGCAAGGACGGTGCATTCAGCTTCGACTACCAACCGGATTTGGACGGGCATCCCGGTCCAAGTCCAAGCCTAATACTCCAGGCGCTGACGATGTCGAACGCGAACGACGGTATAAACCTCGAAAGATTAGAAACAATAGGCGATTCGTTCCTCAAGTATGCGATAACGACGTATTTATTTTGTACTTATAATAATATCCACGAGGGCAAGCTGAGCCACCTGCGCTCGAAACAGGTGAGCAATCTCAATCTTTATAGGCTGGGCAGACAAAAAGCGTTGGGCGAAAGCATGATAGCGACAAAGTTCGAGCCCCACGACAATTGGTTGCCTCCGTGTTATTACGTGCCAAAGGAGCTCGAGCAGGTGCTCATCGAGTCGGGCATACCCTCGACCATGTGGAACCAAGCGGACATATCCTTCGATACGTTCAGTGCGATTAACGAGCTCGTCCGCGAGACCGAGCACAAGCTCGAAATCATGAAAAGTGAGCTCATACAAACGGACAATAATAAAAAGCCCGCGGGTAACGATCAGTTACGTTCTTACGTACCTTACAATTTGATAACCCAGCACAGTATACCGGATAAGAGTATCGCCGATTGCGTCGAAGCGCTGATCGGCGCTTACTTGATAGCTTGTGGCCCAAGAGGTGCTTTGTTATTCATGACCTGGCTCGGCATACACGTCCTACCTACCGAAGAAGCTTCCGTCGTTGAAGACCGTGCGCCACCGAGGCTGTCGGGTAGCACTCCTTACGTCGAGGGAGTTACCGAGGACGGGCGGACAAAGTGGAGCCAGACGCGTTATAAAAAATTACGTGAGCCACCGAGCCCGTTATTCTGCTACGTCCCTGAACCGGAGCTCGAGCTCGACATCATGCTCGACGGATACAGTTGCCTAGAGGACTCGATCGGCTATACTTTTAGAAACAGGAGCTACTTGCTCCAGGCTTTTACCCACGCGTCCTATCAGCCAAACAGGCTCACCGACTGCTATCAGCGCTTGGAATTCTTAGGCGACGCTGTATTGGATTATTTAATAACGAGGCATTTGTACGAGGACTCGAGGCAACATTCGCCCGGCGCGTTGACGGATCTCCGCTCCGCTCTTGTAAATAATATAATTTTTGCCTCCTTGGCCGTGAGGTGCGGCTTCCACAAGTACTTCAGGCACTTGTCCCCGGGGCTGAACACGGTCATCGACCGATTCGTCAGGATACAGGAGGAGAACGGCCATTCCATTAGCGAGGAGTATTATTTGATTGGGGCCAAGGAGTTGGAGGAGGCCGAGCAGGCCGAGGACGTCGAGGTCCCGAAAGCATTGGGCGACGTTTTCGAATCGCTGGCCGGTGCCATTTATCTAGATAGCAACATGTCACTGGACGCCGTGTGGGCGGTGTATTTTAAGATCATGAAAGCGGAGATCGAGCAGTTTAGCGCCAACGTGCCCAAGTCGCCGATCCGCGAGTTGCTCGAGCTGGAGCCGGAAACGGCCAAGTTCGGTAAGCCGGAAAAGTTGGCCGACGGCAGGAGGGTCCGCGTGACCG
Organism: Ceratosolen fusciceps; assembly: GCA_018883505.1. Lineage (NCBI taxonomy): Eukaryota > Metazoa > Arthropoda > Insecta > Hymenoptera > Agaonidae > Ceratosolen > Ceratosolen fusciceps. Next base: position 6,688,215 of record RCIC01000002.1, read on the forward strand.
TCGACGTATTTGGCAAGGGCTCCTTCAAAGGCATAGGCAGGAATCACCGGATCGCCAAATGCACCGCGGCAAAGTGCGCTTTAAGGAAATTAAAGAAAACACAAAGCTGTGTCAAAAGTAGAAAGTAATTATTCGGGACTTGTAAATAAAACGCGCTCGTCGCAACAGCAATGTTTACCAATAAATGAACTTTAATACGACCAGGCATTATTTCTTTTATTATTCCATTGCAACGTACGAATTATACCTGCGACTATACAAAGTACGATAAGTACCATTAAAAAAAAAAGAAGGTTATTAACAAAGAAATTATAGCTTTATTTTTATTCCTACGTGTATTTCAGACTGTGAGTTGATAAAATTGTTACACTCTGTATTGAAAAATCATTAACGTCATTATCAATCATGGACAGATATCTTGCATTGGTATAAATGCTTATATATATATATATATACATAATTTCATAGGTGCATACTATGCGTAACGTATGTGCATTCTTTATTACCGATTTACTTGAAGTATTATTACTTTCTTATTAAAAATCTGGCTTTCCAGGGAAATGAAATCGTATTATCCATTAACATTATATGAAATACAAAATATTGGAAATAAAAACAATACACAATGTAAACGTTAGGTAAAAAATAAGAATTTTGTAATACTAAATTATGTCATCGTGCCCTTAATGTCGTTGTTAATGCATTTAATTGCCAGATTATGCGCGAAGTGTGCCTATCCTTTAAAAGGTAGGGGTAGGGGTAGGGGTAGGGGTATTTGAAAGCATTTTTATCGGTATTCAGTCATTAGCTGTAAAAATATATTCCGCTAAAATGTTCGACTGTGTCATGACTATAGATAAAGTATAGGATAAATACGATACGAAGATATATTACGTATAATAAATATATTGTTACAAATTATTTTGAAAATTATATTTAAATAACATAATTTAAGCTTAAACTGCTTAAACAAATAGATTTCGAATATAATTAATTACCTGCCATAAACAAATAAATGTATTTTTATAAATAACGTTTAACAAATTTTCAACTATGACAATTCCATTTTAAAACATTGAATATCTTTATAATATGACAATAATTTTCACTCAAGGTGACTCAATTATATATATTTTCACGTTTAATTATTAAGTAAAATGACATGAAGTAATTTCAATGAAATCGTAAAATAAAGTATTTTATTTTTTGTTATATCGGTGTAGTTCGACACTACGTTATACATATACACATATATATATATAAATAACTTTTTATACTTTATTACTTTATATTATACAATAAAATTTAAGCAATAAAAAAATTTGTTTAATTTGTCTCAAAGAATTGTTTAATATTTAATATTATTGCATTGTTTAAAATTTTCATTTGCTTTCCCTTCGTAGATGATTTTAATTTTTAAAATCGAAAATAAAATTAGACATAGCATTCTTGTAGATCGTTATTAATTATTTTAATTTATTTTTATATAATTAATGGGCTTATCAATCAATCGAAAACTTTTAATATTCCACTACTTCATGAACTTTCGTTATTTCGAAACGTTTTAATAATTATATATATATATATTAAATTAAAATTAAAAAGAAAATATTAATTATATTTTCTTTTATTAATAATTATGTAGAAGAAAACAAGTTACTCTTACGATGTACTACTTCTTTCGAATTTTGCTTATTGGCATGTATTATATTGACAAATTCATTATATTCATGTATATATGTATTTTATTTTAAAAAAATTATTATTTAATTTAATTTATGGAATTTATTTAGAAATTTATTATTTTTAAATAAACGTACACAATTGTAATTGATTGATTCCAACATTGTCAATATATATATATATATAAATACGAAAATATAGGTATTTATGAGAAAATATATAATGCTAATTGGATTTTGAAGTATTAATATTTTAAATATAAAACAACATGTACTATGTAAAATTTCTTAATATTCTAAATATATTAAATTAAATACTGTGGAGTCTTTTATATGGATTTTTGCATCAACTATTCAATACCTACTATTACAAAATGTTTTATACAATTTAATATTAATAAAACAATATTTTTAATTTTTAAATTAATTTTTCTATTCCTTAAAATAAAATGCGCGCAAATATTAAAAACAAGTATTTTTACATTCGTAGTTTTTTTTTTTTTTTTAAATAATATGATTTTTCTGTAAGTTTATTATACGACGAATTACGTAAAACGAAAAAATATTTTCTATATTTGTTAAAAATTAATTATTACTTAATTATTTTACTTAAATTATTATTTACTATTATATTAATGTATATTAATTTATTATTTACGAAATTCTATTAGTCTCAACGTTTGCCTTAATACTCTGTACAAATTGACTTGGTGCAACGGTTATTTGATTTAAGCAATCGCGTCTGATAAATTTGAATAATTGTTGTCAATATTTTTGTTTGTGGCTCCAGTTCTGTTTAGATGTCTGGAGGGGATTAATGTGGACGTGAAAGATTTCTATAAATGATTAGAAATCGCTTTAAGTTATAAGGAAAGATATTTCATCAAGAAGGTAATGATATTTTTAATTAGAATATTAAAAGAACTTTAATTTAAGCAATACTTGTATATTTACGTTTAAAAATAAGAAAAAAAAAAAAAGAAAGAAAGAAAGCCAAATTATATAATTCACTTACATTTTTCATTATAATCATATGAATATTTTCTTTTGGTTTCACGTAGGTGAGTATGTGAGAAATTCGTTATTATCGGATTTGTCAGTATTGCAGCTAAAATGCTTAATAAGATTTAAATAATTAATGAGTATAAAATATTAATTGTATTTTTAGGGGATAAATTGTATAGCATTGGCTTTAGAAGTAATGGAGAACTTCAACTCGAATTATTATATTCCTTATAATCCAACAGAGTTTCCTACAATTAACGATACGTGTTATAAATATCAAAATGACAGTTATTTGTAAGTATTTTTGAATATTTGATAATCTTTATTCAGATAATATTGTATCATCTAATGATTAACGCCTTGAAGATAAGACCAATTAACGTTTTCGCTATTTCCTACAGGCATTAGTATTAATTAATTATTTAAAATAATATATGTACAATAAAAATCTCATTTATTCTATAATTTTATACGCAGTATGAATTATTCAAATGTACACAATCAGCACAACGTTCAGAAAAAGTACATACCACATCAAGTTATACCTTATTGGCCGAAGGAACCGCCGATAATGAAACCTACAATATGTCAAACACCAATTGTAACTTTGGACGATTATCCTGGAGAATTTAGCTTTCAGTTCACGCTTCCTGTCAACGAGTTTTTTAAAACCAATTTAATGGTAATGCAATAAATATTATTATTTATTTATAAATTTATTAAAAAGTACATTAATCATCCGTATAAATCGGATTAATGAAATTGATGCGCTAAATACGTTAACTAACGTAAATTTCATTATTTTAAATATACGTTAATAAATTAAAAAAATCTCCTGTTTCTGGAATACTTCAATTTTCTTTTTCCCACGAAAGAAATCTCGATTAATATGATTATCGCTGTGATTTGTCCTTTCGTTAATCATTAACGGCGCATTATTGTATAAACAATGTTTAAGCACATACGTTAATTTTAAAAATTCTATTTTTTACGCTCTGTTATTGTTTTATTCACCAGTATTGATTTCCATATAGATTTTTTAGCTCGAAATAATTGTTTGTATTCCCGTATATCATTCATTTTTATTATACGTTAATTGCTCAAGTTAATTGGTATTGAATAATGAAAAAAAAAATCTCATTCACAATAATCAATGGGCGATGCAATTAAATATTAAATAGCGAGTAATAGAAAAAGTAAACGATGTTGTTATAGTATTCGAAGAAGCTGTCCAAAATTTATATAAAAATGGGTCACGTTCTACCGATGCGGTTCTCCTGGAATTCATTGCACACGGACTTCTGGTTACGAACGACGATGGTGTTCCGCGCGGATCACGACCGTAGCATTCCGGTGCAACGGTGCTATGCTCACATGGCCTCGGATCTGCCCTACAACCAGAACATAAACTCCAATCAACTCCAGCACGTATTTCGCACCGGGAATATGCATAGTTATTATCATTGTAACAATGGCATCCTATCGACGTTAACGCCGCTCGGAAGTCCGGCTGTCGGTCTCAAAGACGTACCCATCGACTTTCTATTTTATTGCAAGAATAGCTGTCCTACCGGCATCAACAGAAGGCCGACGATGATGGTATTCACACTGGAGTCACAAAATGGTCAGGTTCTTGGCAGAAGGTCACTTCAGGTACGTTCATCGCTTTCGAACTGTTGGGGGCCAATTACGGCTAACGTACAATATTTACTATATAAAGAAATAAAATGATTGATTAAATATTATTATTAATTTATTATTAATATTATTTAATTTAAACTTCCAATTATTGGCATTCGTTGGCAAATTGAATTTAGAAACCGTGTGTTTTTTAGGTACAAATATGTAGTTGTCCTAAAAGAGATAAAGAGAGAGACGAAAATGACCTGCGGAATCCACGAGTACGAAGATCACAGGAAAAAAAATCGGTAAGCAAATCGCTACCGGTACCGCCGCCTGAAGAAAACGCAGCAGAATCGAATGCCGAAGACAATAAAATTTATTCCCTCAAATTGGATGTGCTCGGAGAGGAAAATTACAAAGACGTTTTGAAGTACGCTTACGACGTAATGGCTGGATATGCTGTTAAAACTGGAAACGTTGAATTGTTAAAAAAATACAGCAATGAGCTACGTTTGTGCTTTTAATTATTTACATATCCGTGTAATGTAACACAACTAGTCGCGTTTATTCTTTAGTATGAAATTATAAGAGACTTAAATGTACGTAAATATGTGTACTTTCATATTCAAGGATTCAAGTAATTCTTCATCCTTTCTAATTAATATTACTTTATAATTAATTCCATTTTCGATTAAGATAATGAGTTTAAATTTTTTTTTATCTACTTGAATGTTAAAGAAGAAAAAAGTAAATAAAAAAAAAAATAAAAATATGGATAAAGTATATCGTTTCATTGATTGCAATTGAATTATTCGTTATGATGAATAAATTGCCCGATATGTCGTCTTCTCTTCTATGTAGAACTAAGATAAAGTATATCTGGCCACGTAGCCGTAATGTTTGTGTGGGTAAAAATTCTTGTTTAAATACTCGTGAAAATAATAACGATTTGGATAGAATTATCCATCCACTTTACTATGTACGATGCAGCCCGCAATCAGCAGTTTTCGGAATACGTCAAGTTTATCTCGGTATAAATAGAAAATAGAAATACAATCGCTAGAGGTTTTAATCTATTTTTAAAGACAGTAATTTTAGTTTGATTCTGTAAAATTGAACGGATATGATAGACCGAATGAAAAGAATGAAAAGAAAAAAAAGAGAAAAAAAAGTAAAAAAAAAATAAGAAGAAGAAAATAGAAAAGGAAAAAGGGAGAAAAGAGGAAAAGAAGTCCGTTTACAACTGATAAATGCTCGTGGAGATTTAAAATTAAGGACGAGCGATGGCCAAAGGTCGTAAGTAAGTAAGTAAGTAAGTAAGTAAGGGTTTGACTTTTCGAAATCCCTGCAAGTCTCCGCGACTAATCCAATTGGTAATATTCAAATGTAAAAACGAGGGGGCAATTTTTGAGTCGCACGTCGCACGGCACCTGCAGGATTTTCCCGCGAACTGTAACAAAATTTTCAACATGGCGGAAGTGGCAACGCTGGCGTGCCGTAGAAATACGTGATTGCGATACGGAACACATTTTTTCTCGTGCTTCTTGAGGTATTTTTTCCATATGATTTGATGCTCTGAGTTAGGATAAGCTCCGATCGGCCATCGAATACCGTTTACATTCTGAATACTTCAGAACCAAGCGAGTTTTAATAACAGGTAACGCCTACACTCGTATTTGCAATTTTTAAAAGCAAAAAGAATTTTTTTTTTTTTTTTTCTTTTTCTTTTTTTCTTCCCTTCTTTTTCTATCAAACTTTGTAAATAAGTACTCGTTATGCTGCATTTGTTACATGTGCATGGAACTTTGTATTTTTTAGGTTTATTTGTTTACTTTATGAATTGCAATGTTGACTGTTGATGGATTTTAGTAAAAGTGTATTATTTATACGCTCTCTCACCATATCATGGTTTTATTTGCAAATCTAGCTGTACTGGCTTTACAATTTTCATACTTACTTCTTTTATTTCTAAATACTAGCACATTTGTTTGTTAACTTATTCAGTTAATTAATAATATCTGTAACATGGTTCCCTGTTGTATCACAATCAGATACAAAGCAAGAAAGTCATTTAACCAATCTACTATACACATTAAAAACTACATTAGCCTTGATTGATTGTAATAAATTAAATTTGTTTTATAAATTTTAATATATAATTCATTCAATTACTTCTTTCAATATTTTAATTCTTACATAAGTTTGCCACAAGCTTATAAATAAATGTTAACAAAATGTATTATTAAATAACACCTTTTATTCTATAACCGGTTATTTTTTAAAAGTCTGTGAGAGAAAATACTATTGAAATTTTGAATATTTAAAAAGCTTTTTTATGTGTGTTTTATTAATGCACTCATTTTGAGTAGATTTTTTTAATTCACAATACATTTCTTTATACATTTCTGATCCAATAATATTTTATTGGTGTACTTGATATCATTGGACATCAGTCTAATAAATTATCACATTGAATATTTTTATTTAGTTAATACTTGTTTAAAAAGTAAAAATGTATGTTTGTTATTTTTATATGACTAGAGATGTCACTATACAGTTGTCTAAAGTAACAGACGCCTTATTAAAACATAACCGATACTTCACAGACTAGGGTTTTAAAATAGAACCGCTGATAAAAAAAAAAAAATTATAAATACTTATTTTATTCAATCAATTAAATTACATTTTTTTTAGTGATTTACTGTTAATGTGATAAGCAAATGTACATAGATTCATGCATATGTTTTTAAAATAATTGTTACAATAAATAATTTTTTTTTATTAACTAATAGTAATTACACATTTAATACTTTCACTTTTACTAATATTTTTATTACGGTGAAATAATAAATTTTATCTTATAAATTTTTTTTTATTTTCATTAATCATATTTTTTATACAAAATATAACTATTAAAGTGTAAGATAAAATTTGTCATTGAAAAAATGACCTAAATAACATAAAATATTACGAAAGTTGTTATATGATAGTCATTGTTGCTTTTTAAAATATATGAAATAAATCTATTGATCTTTTTTAATTAAAATATCATACAAATAAGTTGTTTACTAATATTTTTCATTTAAAATGTGAAAATAGTAATCTAACCTTAAATTAATCATAACAGAGTAAAGCTGATTCAAATCAAAGCTTTTGCGCCTCTGAGGTGTGTGGATCATGTCATCCACTTGCAGAGCAATGTGATGAGTAGCTGTGGGAGTAACAACATTGATACAAAGCTAAGGAAATCAAAAAATTTAGAAAAAGGTGAAGATATATTATTAACAGAATTACAAGAAGGTAAAGAAGGCAACGAAACATTGACTAGTTACAACGTTAATGATATTATAAGAGCACCTAAAACGACTTTATTTATTTGTCCAAGAAGCTCAAATAATTATTCAATTGATCATAATTCTTCAAGATTTAAACTCAGGTATATTATTTATCGTATTAATTTTTATAACACTTTTTATAATTTTATAATTTTTTTTAGAAAGCTTAATGTATAGTTTAGGGAAAGAATAATACAAGTTGAGAATAAGAGATTTGATTGTTAAAAGAAAAAAAAGTAACAATAAGCTACGCATACATTATTTTATTTTATATTGACTTAAATTTCTTGATCTTCTGTAAATTTCGTTTTTCTTGCTAGACATTTTTAAATGTCTCAATTGAATAATTTTTTAAAAAAAATTTTATTTATTAAAATAAATGGCTTTTCTCATTTAATTCGAAGTATTCACTAACACCAATAATAATTTTTCTGAAACAATGAGTATAGAAATAGTTGCAAATAAGGCTATCTCGATATCGTTGTTGAAATAAATGTTTACTTATACATATTTATTTATTTGTTTATTTATTTATTTATTAAGGTCAAGTGGTGAGCCACGAAATGAATTTCGAATGGCTCGCGGAGGTGGAGACCGTGGGCGAGGAAGCGGCGGCAGCGGTATCACAAAGGCTAGAGCATTTAAGAAAACTGTTGTCGATCGTGAATCGAATGTCGATAATACGTACATGCACTCTCAATCGAGACCGAAATTTCAAGAATCGCTGAAAAACCAAGAAAATAAGTACTTCGACGATAAGAGAATAAATGGTAAAGATTTCATAAGAGTGATTATAGCCGATCGCGAAGTTATTCAATAATTTTTTTGTTTTATAGTTTCATTTCATTTAATAATATACAATGAAAGATTCTCTCATCAATTAATATTTATTGTTTGAAGAATATGTTATTATAAATGAAATATAATTATTTTTAAGAATTCTTTTATTTAACTTCAGAGAAATTTGAGGATCATTTTGTTGAGATCTTTAATTAATACGTAATATATTTTATATTAATTAACAAGGTAATTTATAATTGATTTTTTTCTTTATAAAACCTTTCGTTTACAATATGTTTTCAGGTAAAAATTCTCATCTCTATTAGACAAACGCTCATATGATATTAATTATTTTTCAGAGGATTCTAGAATTTCTAAACTTTTAAGACGGTTGAGCCGAGAAGATGATTATGATCATTTCTTGAGTCTTTGTAAACAGATGCAAGAGGGTATTACAGTCCCCGAGAATCAAAAATATATTAGACGAAATTTAGATGTTATCTGCGAATGTTTGTTGGATTTATTATACAGTGGACCTAGTTTTGAAGCAAAACATTACATAGCAAAATGCCTCGGACGTATTGGATACATTGCAGATCAAGATTTCAAAAGGTCGGTTTTTGAAAGAAAACATAATTCTTTTAATCTTTGAATTTTAACTCAAGGATTTTAAAATAACTTTAAATCAATTATTTTTATAATATATATTAATATTATCATGTAAAATTAACCTTGCTAATTTAGATTTATCGACTGGTTGTTTAATAAATATTCTTTGGAGCGCAAGGACGATGTGAAATGTTTACTTATGAAGTCATTCGGAGAAACGTTAAAACTTGACGCAGAATCACCAAAACTCAAGGATTATTCTCTGGTAATTATTTTCAATCAATTTTATTTATAAATATATTATTAAATTTAATAATTTGTAAAGCATAAGCTTCATAAGCTTCAAAGGGAATACGATTTAACCAAGTATTTGAGTTAATTAATTAATTTATTATTATTATTATTAAAATAAACAAAATTTTCATTATATTCACAGTCAATGATGTCTCAGTTACAATCTGTTTTGGAAAACGTCGACCGTGCGGATTTACTTATAGCTACCGTAGATTCGATCCTTTTGATTATCGATGTTTATCCGGAAAGCTTTAACGATCATTTCCGAGACACGGTAGACATCCTTGTCGGTTGGCACATTGATTCGACTCAGCAGAAATCCATTGTTGCATACGCAAGTCGTAGTTTGCAACAGTTACGTAGATTTTGGATTGCCGATCTACAGTTTACTCTTACATTACTCGGTCAGTTTCTCGAGGACATGGAAAGTTATGATGAAGAATTATCACTTCCAGGCTCTGGAAGAAGTTCACCAGGCGAGGAAGATGCTTTACCTTGTCCAAAGGACTGTATTTTGAGAATAACGTCATTGATAGCGGCATTCAATACAGTAATGAAATGCATTCAAGAGTACTTGAGTCCTACTCTCACACCTAACGTTCAATGGTCATTTTTAATGGATTGTTTATCGAAAATGTTGCGAACGGTTGTTAAGGCCTTAGAGCTTGATGATGGTCTTGAAATTATCGGTAACAATGACATCGGTATATCTCAGGTTAGTAAATATTTGAACATTTATTATGTATTGGTTGCGTGCAGATTCGTTTCTCGATGAGTTCATCTCTACGACGTATATTTCGCGACTTAGAATTTCACCTGTATCTTATTCTCCTCTAACAATGAGTTTCTGATGCCGACTCGCTGCTATTTGGGGCTGCCGCTAACTCCCCGAGTTTTCCACTCGAAGTCGGCTCACGATCAATGTTTTACGCACTGCGGGCGATCAATCGACATCGAGGCTTTATCTCACCGGCACCCGGGATCCGTCGCGCGCAGGTGATCTTATGCTGTCGCGTCAGATTTATGACCGTTTAATATAATATATTAATTTAGTATTTACGAATTTATAAAAAAATATATCTACAGAAACGTGATACATGTGCGTAATTACATTTACTCTTCACATTGCTAATAGTTTATATATACAATATATTTATTTCGTTTATAATGATTACATGAATATATGTTTGATTACTTACGTAATATTAAAGAATAGTAATTTGCATTTGTAATACTTGATAGATAATTTTATTACGCCATAGATTATTGTTATTATATACCAGTGCTATGTAATTCCAATCTATACATTTCTATTAAAAGCTTAAGGAATTATGTTTTCTTTCAAAAAATTGAATACAAAATAATAAGTACATCACGAAATATACAAGAACGAAGCTTTAAAATATAAATTTTATATCCTTATGTCTTAAAGAGTCGAACGAATGTTGACAACAAATTATTAAATTACATGTAAAATGCTATATGTTACCTTAATACGCTGGTGAACCATATTTTTTAATATTAATTTCACAGACGAAAATAATTATAAAGAAAAAAATGTGATTTCAGTCTGTGTGTTAGTTATAAGAAAATTTGATGCTGCGATTTTATCTTTGTAAATGTATTTTTCAACAGGAAAACGCTGATAATATCTCTCAATGTATGAAAAATATGAATCTTTCTCAAAAAAGTATCGACGCTTTACTAAAAAGTTTAAATAAAGATGATGAGGTGAACGAGGAAAGTCTGGTGAAGTTAATAAAATCATTAAATCTAAAGAAAAATGATAAAAAAAATTCAAAATTTAATGAAAAAGACATTATGTCAACGTTGACCAGAGAAAAGGAGGAATCTTTACTTAATTTGTTGAAATCTATGGATTTGCGTATTAAAAAAAACTCTGATTTATCAGAAGAAAAGGAGGAATTAATAGTTGTTGCTAACGAATGCACATTCCTGCTGCTTGGACACTTACAAAGCAGGGTATCGAAAAATCATGATCTTTTATATAAATTTATTGATCGTCAATTACAACGTGTAAGTATTTTGTGGGATGACACGATCGTATCAATGCTCAACACTATCTCCAAAGTTATTAGAGAGGTAATTAAAAATGTTTAATATATATATATATATCGCTAAATTTGAATAATAATAAAATATAGAATATTGAGTTAATATTGGTAGTAGTTAATTGTGATGATTATAAGAAAAATTGTGCGTTTCAGGTTTCAGCGAATCTGCCATTAGAGCTCGTCCACACCTTATTGGGCGAAAATTCAACATTAGTAAAGCTAAGATTCCGAAGCACTTTGGTTATTCAAAATGCTGTACTAGGTGTTTATCAGAGTTTGCTGAGCCTGAAGAACATTCCTTTACTACAGGAAGCTTACCGGTACATTCTCGCTGATCTTGAAAATGCTTACAAAACCATAGTACCTGTGATCGAGTCACTCGTTTTTGACAATCCCCTTGCGGATGTACAGTATCAGAGAAAGCATGCGGAAATTATTATTATGTTCCTGTTGCGCGCTCTGTCTGACATAGGTAAAATATTTTTTAAAACCGCATATTGATGAATACGATGAAAAGTATAAAAGTATTGCGTTTCAAGTCTTTATGTCAAAAGGTTCATATAACAAGCCGATATTTAATACTTGAATATCTTAATCGGAATAGGATAATTCTTTTGGCGCCAATATTTTCGATGAATTCTTATACTCCTTATAAAAGATGAAAAATATTTATTTTAATTTTTACATTGATTATATTGATTCTATTGTAGCGAATGCAAGCAATTCCATTATCGGGATGTGGGCATTAAAGCCAAGTATTTTAGAATTGTTAGCTGTAAAATTAAAGCCACACGATCCTCTATTATCTGTCGAGAGCCCTCTTATTCAGTATCACATCCTTTTTTTACTGTATGCGCATTGTTCAAGGTTAGTGAATACTATTTATATATCGATAAGTTAATAAAAATAAATAAGTCATATGTGCTTAATTATTCCATTGATATGATATTCTACAGTCAAAGAATAATTATCGTAACAAATGTTTCAGATACAATCATTTTGTACCCAGTTCGAGTTTGATAACTGGCACAAACGCCTGTCGGCCACTAGACATTTTCCCTGGTACACTAGATGTGCCCACAATCTCTCCAACTAGTGGCCATTTGTCAATAATTTTGGGTCTTATAGTGAAGACTTTCGAAAGCAAAGAAATTCCCGATCAGACACGGTTATTACTAATCAATTGGGTATCTGAAATTAATGCACAAGCTGAAAACAGTATTGAGTTGCTTAGTAAGACCAAAGAGTATCAGGGATTAGTGGCTACTTTATTGACTTGTGGAGCAACGCCCAACCACAGAGTTGCCATTGCAGTTGGTTTTTTTTTTATTATTATTATTATTAAAAAGTTTTATTTAAAAATTCACATCTTTGTAATATGAAAATAATTATGCAAGAGTAATTTTAATTCTCAATTATGTGTACAGGTCTGTAAGAATATAGATAGCTTATTAAAAGCAAAGCACGTATCATGGCCAGACGAAGTATACTCTAATATTGTTGATGTGGTTATTCCACATTTGACTTCCTTTGATAAATCTGTTCGTGAGCAATATGGCCTGCTTTTAATAAATATTCCATTAAACATAGTCATACCGAAATTAAACAAGGCTGGCTTATTATCAGATAATAAAGTACTAAACTTTTATTATTATAAATTATCAAATGTTTATGACAATGGTATAATATAAATTATTGTTTTTGAAAATAGAAGTATAAGGGTATTCAGAATTATTCCTCAGAATCTTTAATTCTTTTTCAAAGACTTCATATGCGAAGAAATAATGGAGAGATGCAAGCTCAGCATTTTAAAACATATATGGCTTTTCTATTACAAGAATATTATTTCGATGCCTTTGGCTTATCAGAAATTTTCACATTGTGCTGGCCGACTATGTAAATAATTTCAATTATCAAACTAATTATCCTATTTTTAACGCATCTACGCACGATTATCCGTGCACAGGTGCACGCGTATGCGTACGTACATATTACGTATATACACAACTATTATCGATTAATTAGTTGTTTCGCAATCATTCACTTGATTAATTATTAATTAGCTTAAACCCACTTATTTTATAATTAATTTTTTTAAATCGTAGTCTATGATGTTTTTATTTAGATCGGATTCTAAAGTAACGTCGAGGATGTACGAGTTGGCTTTAGCCAATCATTCTATTTTATTCTTTTGGGCTGGATTGGAGGCGGCTCAGCACTGCGTCCTCAATAAACTTCGTACGCCCCTCGGGAAGCCTCAGGAAACCTTCACAACGATTGAAGGGGCTTTAAAAGTGCTAGCTCGAGAGATCTCCTATGTTTCAGAAATACCCAAGAATGACAAATGTGATCTCGATTCGTTGTTACACGAACACACGCGTGTACGACTTCTTGTCGAGTTCCTTGAACATCTTGAGCGAGTTATACACAATGCAGCTGAAGGCTGTGCCATTGCACTGTTACCTCATTCCAAGCCCGTTCGCACATTCTTCCATACAAACAAGTGAGAACGATCACAAATCGTTATAAATTGTACATTTTCTGTAAAATTAGGAAATATTCCAATTGATTTTGAATGTATATATGAATTCGTAACACACGAATTCGGTAAAAATCACCGAAAATGTATTTATTATTTAGAATTTTATTACAAATTAGTATAAAATTGCATTGAACGTTAACTAATTGTTTAAAAATACACAGGAGTGTTTTTGTTTAACGTCTTCGTTCTTTGCAGATCTACTTGCCGAGAATGGCTTAATCGCATAAGACTAGCGTTATGCGTAGTGTCCTTGCACGCTGGATTGGCCACGACTGCACTAAGAAATGGTCAAAAATTGTTAGAAGATCTGAACGTCGCTAATAATATTCATGGTGCAGAATTTGAAAGGGTTACATTGTGCACAGCTAGAGCAATGGTGATGTTGGGTGAAGCCGAAGCACTTCAAGGTATCCTTTATTAAATAAACGTATACTAATGATTGCCAATGATTCACGATTAATAATCATAAAAAAAAAATGAAATATCTTGAAGATTTAAAATATTGAAATTGCATTATAAATATAATCAATAATAAATAAATGAATGCCAAAGTCACGTTTTTAACAAAGTTAAAGATAACGTTTGTCATAGAGTCAGTTGAAGCACGAATTAAAATATTAAATATGATTATAATAGATTTTAAGGGATGCGTTATTAATCAGTTGTTAAAAGATCATTTGTTTTAGGTTTATACGTATTTACGAAAGAGAGAGACCGCAAGTTCGTATGGTTGAAGGCTGCGATGGAAGAAGCGGCGGGAAAACACGAATCCGCGGCCGAAGACTACCGACAAATCCTCGAAGAACAAATTTTAATACATCCCGATGAAGATACAAAAGTTATCGAAGCGCGATCGAACAATGAAGGAGGGGACTCTCAGGTAGAAAACGTCCGTAAAATAATAACGTATGGTTTATAAGCGCACATTCTCCGGACCAAAGATTCATTTTTCTTCTTTCTATTCTTTTGTATTCATTTATTTGCGAGAGCTTGCGAGCTTATTGTTCGTGCACTTAACTTTTGTTAATCCAATAGTCAATGATGTTTTTTTAGTATTTAGTGATAATAATATAAGGAAAATAGGCTCGAATGACATCGGGCGTTATTCTCACCAATGATCACACCTTAAGTTACTTAAGTATCGATGTCTTCTTCTATATCCAATTAACATTTCAGTAAGTATACGAGCTTCAATTTTATTGAGGCTGACAAGTAGTCCCTTAGTGCTTATAATCATACACATATATGGGGTGTGTACATTTAGCTTGGCTACTACATCAATAATAGATTGCCCCTTAATTGTAATCGACAAATATTTCAACAATAGGTATTATCTCTCAATCTCATCATCACACTGTTATTTTCTTATTTCACGTCTGGCAGTATAAGAATTTTTGACATTTGACTCGATATTTATAAGTGGAAAAATGTATGTCCTTCGATTTATTTGTATTTCCCTCGAACGAAACTTCTTTCCTATTATCACTATTACATATATTATTAATATATAATAGTAAAGTATTAACTTTATTACACGTAACTTGCGTTTAATACATCCATCTCATCAAACAAATTTAATAACGTTCAGATAGTAGTAATTCATTGCTTCTTTTCATGCGTGCTTTTAAAATTGTTGTTATCGTAGTGATTTATATGTATAAATACGAAGTGTCGAGGTAAAAATGTAAAATATCTATTTTAAGATCAAGTCTATGATATTCTTTCTTAATTAAAGTTTATCAAGTATTTCTTAGATAATATTATAAAAGCAGGCTACACGCGTTTGGGTTTACGAAACAGTTGTTAAAGCAATTGCAATTACTAAATTAATTAAATTCTAGTAACGTTTATAATTCGACAAACCTCGACAAGAACTTTTGAATTTAACGTTCAATTCAACGGACGTATTTGTTAAATTTGTAATTTACTTACGTTTTCAGGTCGTTGTATTTTGTATGGAACAATTGACAAAGTGCTATAGGTCGGTCTGCGACTGGAAGCAGCTCGAGAACTGGAAGATTCGCGAGTCCGAAATCTTAGAGCAGCGCAACTCTAGTCTGCGCAAGCAAATGCTCTCGGGCATCGTACCCCAGCAAGCGACCTGTTTAAGAAAGTTCGAGGAGGCCGAGTCTTTGTCGCTGCAAGAACTTTCTGATTGGACTTTGCTAGACGAGGAGGCTAAGACTAATTGGAGCTGCGCCAAAACTATGATAGAATGTTTTAATACCCTGACTAATATTGCCTTGCGTATGTACGTGGAGGACAGGGAAATTAACTTTCTCGAGGATATCGAAAGATGCAAAAAGGTTGCCGCCCGGACAATGGAGGAAGGGCTCAGAAATGCCCCCTCGGAGTACCTGAACGATGCTATTCTTATACAATACTCCGCCTCGGGTCTAACGGACCTTTTGAAAAATGGTTTCAGAAGCCGCCCGAACGTCTTTGAACTGTCACAGGTAAGCAAAGGCATTTTATAATAACAGAAGAGCGTACGTAAACTGTTGTACGTACGTGTGTAGATAAGATGCAGACATAAGATGTACGTTAGGTATATTAACGATTACAAAATATTAACGTTCCAGGTAGATAAGTTGAGCTACTTGAGCTCGAGCGTAATGACGCAAGTACTTTGGTGGTCAGACTATTTCTGGAAGACGGAAAAGTATCCTGAAAGATCGGGTGACGTGGAGGCGCTGCGTTTATACGTGGCTCGAATAGCTCGGAAGGAAGGGAACTTCGTACTAGCTCAGCGGGAGCTGGGCAGGTACTTCGCCTCAGATTGTGGCCTTACGATACACAGCGCTACCTTCCAAGACATCGTGAAGGAAGTGTTAGGGGGTTCCGAAGCCGTTGCGAAGGTCGAGTGGTCCGAGGACAATACCAGAGCATTTAGAGAAACGTCGAAACTGCTTTATAATATGGAGAGGACCGAGGAGGCACTGAAGGTTTGCAGCATCACTGCTTTAGGGATATCGAGAACCATTGTCTCCGCGGGAGAGCAAGCCCCAGCCGAATTGAGGGAAGTCGGGACTAAGGTTCTCCTCACTTTAGGTAAGATATTACAAGATATTAAAGATCATTTATTGCCATATTGCGTAATCGATGTTTTACGCAAGTGTATACGGCGGACGAGGGGGTTAAGTAAATACTGCCTTTAGTACGTACAAAATGTCTCGCAAAGGTGATAGACGAGCCTGTTAACCCGTATCAAATGGGAAGCGCCAATTCCTTAAATTCACGGGAACGAGAACATTGTAAACATTGTCGAGAATACGTCACGTACTGGTGACGTCATCGTCCTCGCCCTTCCCACGCTAATCCTCGTTTAAATCTATTTTGTCCATAGATATTAGATATTTTAAAAGCATTATCATCTTTTTTCTCCCTACCATCGTCCTCCCTATCATCATCCTACCACATCAGGACACGAATCGATCGAGAAATGCGTCGCGGATGCATCTCTTTGTGCTTGGAGATCGTTACGTTATTTTTAAGGGTTTCAAAGTGGGCGTCGTCCCCGCAACGCCAATACGTAATCATCGTAATCATCATTTTTCTTTCATTCCCCCATCTCCTTCCGAGCTCTCTCCATCATCGTCATTAGCATTTTTCCTTTCAAACTTTCTTATCAATCACATCAATTTACCTGGATCGTCGTCGTCATCATTCGTTATTAAATTATCACCCGTTACATATATATATATATATATTAATACGAACACGATTAAGGATTAAAATAGTTATTATTATTTGACTAAAAGTCGTATATCGATGGAATATTTACAGGGAAATGGATACAGCAGGACGCTAAGATAGAGAACAATCCTCAACTGGATGAGCTACTGTGTTTCGAGTCCTTGCACAACGACGGCCTCATGGATAAGCTTTTCGGAAAGACGACCGAGCTGATACCTGCCTCGGATGTCATAGTCGGGAAACTCGTGCAGCTCGGGGTAAATCAGTGCCCGGACTTGCCCGCTGCCTGGTCCAACTTCGCCGCTTGGTGTTACAAATGGGGCAGGAAGATCGTCGATAACCCGAGCAGCGGACTCCTCACTGAAAATGATAAAGCGAGCATACAGTCACTACTGCCGTCTGACGTTATGGAGGCCGATCTCAACGCCGTACTTACCATTCTCGGGCAGAAAAATCGCGTCGTCCCCGAAGACGAGGGTGAGCCCAATTATCAAATATCACCTCTCCCCCCAAATGGATATTAAAATAATTAATAATAAAGTTAAAACGAAAGTGCTTTATATAATTCAGTCTATAAAAATACCGATGCCTTTGTCACATTAACGTAGTATAACATTAATTAATATGAATATAAATATAAAATTTGTTGCTTTACATATAATATGTATGTATTTATACGGTGCACAATTTACAAGTACGTGGTATCCTTGTGTCACGTTTATGATTAAGGTATAAATAAAAAAAATGTTTTTTTTTCTTCATAGGAGACATCGATACTAACGACGTGAACACTTCAGAGACTATCGAACACCTGTTGCGCAGCGTTCCGATTTTAAATTGTGCCAGTAGTGAACACCTTGGGATGTTGGTGGATATTTGGCGCCAAGCGCAGGCTCGAATTTATTCGTATTACGAATTATCTGCAAACGCGTACTTCAAGTATCTACAATTAGGTATAAATAATATTATCGCTGATCGTTGTTTATACAATTTTATAAAATATAAAATCCAAAATCCAAGTCATGAATAATGTTGTTTATTAGCCAAGGACGCCAACAATTGTGAGACGATCACAGCCACGCTTCGGTTGCTGCGATTAGTCGTGAAGCACGCTTCGGAACTGCAAAATGTTCTCGAGTCTGGCCTATCAACGACTCCGACCGGCCCTTGGAAGGAGATCATACCACAGCTTTTCTCAAGACTCAGCCATCCCGAATGTTACGTGAGAACGCGAGTTTCAGAGTTACTCTGTCGCATTGCCGAAAATTCGCCCCATTTGATAACCTTTCCAGCTGTTGTCGGCGCTGTGTCCAGTGGCCAGGTCAAGAGCTTCCAGGGCGCAGGTTTCGATAAGGAAGCCGGCTCTGACGAAGCTGTTGACATTGATTACTTTGGTGGCGAGGACGGGGATTATAGTCAGGATACCAATCAAGGTTTCATGGACGTATGCTTTGCTCAGCTGACCGATTGCTTATCGAATAGGATTCCTGATTCCGTTGATCAGGTATTCCAATGCTATTTCTCTTTCTTGATTGATAAATAAACTGTGCCATTTATTTTATTACATTCCATGTTCCATTACATACCAGTACGTAACTTCCTTAAAAAAATAAAATAAAAATCTTTTGTTGCAGGTTAAAATTTTAGTACGAGAGCTGCGAAGAATAACGTTGTTGTGGGATGAGTTATGGCTTGCAACTCTATGCCAACATCATTCGGAGATAACGAAACGCTTCGAGCAGCTCGAGCTGGAGGTTCAAAAAGTCCAAGATAACATATGGCTTTTGCCCGAAGAAAAAGATAGATTAATAGCAGAGAAGCATCGTATAATTCTAAAGCCTATTATATTTATCCTGGAGAATCTTTTGGCTATGACATCCGTACCCGTCGAGACTCCGCACGAGAAATACTTTCAGGTGCTTTTTATTTTAGAATTATAACGTTTTAATACTGTTTCAATAACTATACTTTATTATAGGCGATTAAATAAATAAATAAATAAATAAATAATAATAGTAATATCGGTTTTTAATTACAGAAAAAGTTCGGCCCGTGTATCGAGCGCGCAATCGATAAATTAAAAAATCCGAAAAATCCGTCAAGACCTCAAGCAGCAGCCGTCGCCTTGAAACAATTGGAGGTGAAACTTGCTCAAAAAGTGCATAAAAGAGGAGCGTATTCCCTATTAATGTCGGACATCAGTCCGACTCTAGCGAATTTTAAAGATACTTCTATTGCCATGCCCGGCATCTCGACGTCTAGGTAAATCTTTATATTTTAATTACATTGATGATCTAAATCTATTTGCCTCTACGCTATTCATTATTAGAGTAAAAAAGAAAAAAAATGTCTCGTTTAACTAATCACTGTTCAACGTAACCTTAATATTTGAAAATTAAGCCGGCATACGTACATGTATATATTTTATTTTTATATTTTAATAGAATGGTGACCATAAAGTCGGTAGATAATATTGTCCAGATACTCCCAACGAAGACGAAGCCGAAGAAGTTAATTTTTAGAGGCTCGGATGGACACGTATATACGTACCTTTTCAAAGGTCTAGAGGATCTTCATTTAGACGAACGCATAATGCAATTTTTAAGTATTTGTAATACAATGATGTCAAAGGACAATAATAATGCCGGGAAGAAAGTATACCGAGCACGACATTACTCCGTAATTCCTTTGGGGCCGCGTAGCGGTCTTATACAGTGGGTAGACGGCGTCACGCCTCTATTCGCGCTCTACAAGCGATGGCAACAGCGCGAGAGTGCAATGGGAAATAAGACGCTGAGTTCGGCAATACTCAGACCCTCGGAACTCTTTTATAGCAAACTCACACCTTTGCTAAAGGAGCGAGGTATCAGCACAGATAACAGAAAGGACTGGCCCCTACCTATTCTTAAACAAGTACTCGCCGAGCTCATGGCCGAGACGCCCAAGGATCTACTTGCTAAGTAAGTAACTCCCTTGCATTTTCTGAGTCGAGGTTTCTTCATTCAGTATTTATTATTTTTTATTTACATTTTAGTGAAATCTGGTGCAGTAGCATCAATGCCGGTAGCTGGTGGCAGGCAACAAAGAACTACTCCTACTCAGTAGCGGTGATGTCCATAATCGGTTACATTATTGGCTTGGGCGATCGACATCTTGATAACGTTCTCGTCGATCTTAATACTGGCGAGGTGGTTCATATCGACTACAACGTTTGCTTCGAAAAGGGCAAGACGTTGCGCGTCCCGGAGAAAGTACCTTTCCGAATGACGCCGAACATCAAAGCAGCTTTAGGAGTTACAGGAGTCGAGGTACGTCTTTATAAAACATTATTTATTTTAATTAACAAAAAGATTATCAAAATATCATCGAACTCTTTTTATTTATATTTTCGACAAATGTTTATAAACTGTACAGTTAAATTTTAATGCAGTTCATACAAATATTTTAATTTATAAGCTCGTATATAATAGCTTAATAAACGATTGATTTTTAAATGGGTAAATTCATTTTTATTAAAGCATGAATTTTTCGAGATAATTATAAAATTAATAAATGTTAAATAAAAAATGAACACTTAATAAAGCTCGAATAAAAATCTTAAGCTAAGAAATAATATTTCTTTCAAAGCAATGTATTGTACATTATGCGAACGGTACAATTATTGCCATTAAAAATATTTGCTTGAATTACATTGTATTTATATAAAATTCTCATAACATTAAGTAATTCAGTGGAATACGGTACGATCGGAATATTATTACAAAAAATCCATGTAACAACGATGAACATGAACGAAATATTTTTTCAAATAAATAATAAATAGTTTAATTACCTATTGTTAATCATTTGGTCGAGAGTTAATTAGGTTTTTTTTTTTTTTTTTTTTTTTCAAAAACGCTTATACAATTTATACATCACTTTAGCATTTATCAATAATTGAAGATTGTATTCTCCAGTTAACGCTACAATAATGACTATAATAATTATCGAGAACGTTCATTGTATTATTTCCAGAGATTAATATATTTACATAGACAATTTTAATGAGATATTAGTTTTAATTGCCATTTCAGCAATGCTACAGTTATTTGAATTCAATATATTCGAATAGGATTCGATGCTATGCATATATAATATATATTTGCTCTATATTTTATTTCACCTTATAAACACAGGCAGTAAAAGTTCAGTACCAATTATATTTATTATAAGATCGACGAAGCTCCAGATATAATTTACACATCAGAGTTTATATATTTCGTACAGACATCTAATTATATATTAATAGATTTTACTAAAAATTATCGTTGAAATTTCTATAACTAGTCATTCCACTTTTGCATTTATAAGGCTTACAAAATGCTTAGATTGTGCACATTTTAACATTTTTTTAACATTCAAGTCGCGTATAAGATGTCGAGCGTATGTCACAATCAATTATTAAATTATCAATAACCGAAGTAAACTTTTATGATAAATATGATAATGATTTTATTGCACGGATATTTAAATTTAATATTCGTTAATCAGTATCTTGTTAAATATAATTACTTTCGTTTTCTATTAAAAAGGTAAACTATTTACATACCGTAAAAAGAAATATATATTTTTCCGTTAAAAGGAATGAAAGAAAGAAAGAAAGAAAGAACGAAAGAAAGAACGAAAAAAAGAACAAAATTACGATACAATGATGAATAATATTTTTATCGTACACGATTCCCAAACCGGTTAATTAATGTAATTTTTCGAACGGGAAGATAAAAAATATTATCCTTCAATATGTTAATCTCATATCCTACGTGAAACCATATTATCTATTATATATTTTCCTAACGCAGTCTGGTCGTGTTCCTTATTTCGCATCGCTCATTAGTATTACGAATGAATAAAGGTAGATGAGGTGGAGATCCGTCGAGCTAAAATATAGAATTACGTAGAAAAGAAAAAAAAAAACAACGACAACAACGGCAACGACAACAGCAACAACAACAACAATAATAAATAATAAATAATGAAATTAGGCTCGGGAGCGACGAGGAGATCTCACAAGGCCGTGATACGTCGAGTTTCTTCGGTGGCGCTGGATCCTATGCCGAACGATGGATGGTTGAGTCTCTCTTTCTTTTCCTTGAGCTCGAGCTCGTTCTGTTTGCGCAAGTAATTCTTGAAGCTCGAGTTGTAATTGTTGTGGTCGGGTGCGCGTAGACGCAGCAGTCGGTGGAACGCTTTGCGGAAGCTCGGGTTCTTCCAGGCGTAGATGATGGGGTTGACGCCGCTGTTGCACATCGCGATCGAGAACATCAGCCGATAAACCGTAGGGCTTGGCTTGCTCCGCGAATTTATTACCTGGACGAACGCAACCACGACATACGGCAGCCAGCAGATGGAGAAGCAACCGAGGATCAATAAGACTACCTGCGAACGGGGCCAATTCTTTCTTAACCCGATCAACGGCGAGCTTTTCTACCCAAATTCTAATTACGTTAAATCTCATGGAGATTAACGTTCAGATAACACGAGAACCGAGAATATAAATAATACTTGGCTAAATTTATTGATCAACCCTTGTGACCCGCCCCGTTTTTTTTCTTCTTCTTCTACTTATACTTCTACTTGTACTTCTAATTCCTTTCTAATATACGTGCCATCTAATATGTGCGCGAATAGAGATTAATTAACGAAACGTTTACCTGAATGCTTTTCCAGTGACTCGAGTCGAAATCGATAAAGCCATTGGTTTTCCACCTTTCGGCATGGGTTTTCGCCTCCTTCCATATCCTCCAATACAGTAAAAATATACTGAGCCAAACCATAAGGAATAGAGGCGTTAAAATTGCAATGGTATAATACCTAAAACATAGAATTGATTTTTTGCGTATCGTTAGGACGCTTATCCCGAATCCCGAATCCCGAATCACGAATCCCGAACGGTCGGCGCTGATCGTTTATACGTCTCACATTATAAAAACACTTGCACTGGCACTGGCTTTAATAGTAAAGTAAAGCAATACTTATGGCTAATCGCAATCAGAGCATTGACAATCGATGATCTCTCAATAAAAACGTTCTTTTCTCACAAGCAATGGACATTTATCTCATTGCCGATGATGCACGGCTGTGCGTATTGTTTATTTAATGCGAATATGAATATTGATTAATAAATATTGAATTTAACCAATTAAGCGCGAGACAATGTTACGAATCCTTACCGAGGCATCGTTTATTCGAGTCTATCGTCGATCAATGTTTATCGTGGCGGGCTATTGGGCTTATATGACTTAGAGATAAAATAGCACCTGGGTATGACGGTGTCGAGCTCGCAACTGTTCGAGTGGTCGTACTTGTTCCAGTAGATCGGGATGGTAGAGATGAAGAGCGCGGAGCACCAATTGACGGTTATTATGATGAAAACGAACTTCTTGGTAACGTATTCCGGATATTTGAGTGGATGGACGATTGCAAAGTATCGATCGACTGCTATTGTTGTCACGTTGCAAAAGCTCGCGCAACATCCACACGATAGAAATACAAACCTATAAGTGCATATTCAACAGCATTAAGATCAATCGCCGCGTTTCAATCATCATTACAATACATTTTTATACCCAATGGGGATACACGGACGTTTATCTATCTATCTATCTATCTATTTATTCATTTATTTATTTATTTATTTGTTTATTTATTCATTCGTTCATTCTCTCTCTCTCTCTCTCTCTCTCGCTCTCAAGCATCAAGAACCAGCCGTTCCCTGGATATTGATTTTTAATTTCGATGTCTGGTGTTCCTGATTACGCGCCACGAAAGTATTTTCTCTAGCAGCGTAAGCCGTTTTATTGTACTGATTAATCAATCAGGAAGATGATTTTAACATAATATTAAAATTCACGGCAGCGGGAGTATCATAAACGAATTATTATCTTATAGGATTTTAAGTTTATTTGAACAAAATTGATCGTTAAATAGATAGAAAAAAACAGGGACTGTCAATTGTTAATTAATTTTTTTGGCGCCAATCATAAATCGATAAGAAAACATTCAAGTTACATTTAATACGTTTAATATTTTCTTTTGGCAGTAAAAGAAATTTGAATTTAATTAATGACATATATATACATTTTAAATTCCTTTACTTACTTAATCTTTAGTGGAAATCGAAGTATTTATTAAATTGAAATATTAATTTCTTTAAGAAATAAATATTTTAATTATGTATATATGTATGTATATATATATGTGTGTATAACCAGGAAGAAGAATATTGAACGTTAAGTAAAATAAAATCCTCAACATTAGTCGAAACAAATAAGCATTGAGATAAAAAAAAAAAAATGAAAAATCGAACCTTTGCCTTCCGTGATAACGCGAAAGAAAAGTTTTTTTTTTTTTTTTTTTTTTATATATATATTGTAATATCGAAGATTGAAAAAATGCTCTGTAGACCTGAAAAGGCAGGTAGTCTTGTTGTTATTGAGGCTGCTACTGAGGAAAAAAAATAGATGGTAGAAGACCGCCAGGCCAACGATGAGGTCGGATATTGCGAGGCTTAGTATGAGGTGGTTGGACGTAACGCTCCTGAGCCGTCGGCTAAGCCTCACTGCCAAAATTGTCAGGATGTTGCCAAAAAGAATGACGATCAGCACCACGATGTCAACCAAAATCCAACACGTGTCGCAAAGAGCTGTTGCTCGGCTGCACACACGTTATTCAAGCGGTCCAATAAAATATGTCATTTCAATCATTTGCAAACTTTATTATTTAAATTTAAACATAACGTCGAGGATTTGGGGCAAGAACGGACGGCGTTCGCACGTAAGGATGACCATGTCGCTTGTATTTGTAAGCTTTCGTTGTAACAAATTTTTTTACCGGGAATGAAAGTCAAGCTTTCGAGAGCTCGAGAGTCCCCATGTTAGAATAAGAATTAGCTCACGAGTTCCTTTGTATTCGAGTCACGTACGCAAACATATCGTAAATTAGAGTATTATTACCACGTGCACGCACGAAAGACGTATTATAAGCAACGCATCTCCATCGCGCCCCATGCATTTTAACGAATACAAGTAATTGTATAATTTTTGTTATAACGATTTATCAAGCATTAGATTCTTTTATAAATATTTTATCAATGCCTTTTTTAAAGTCAGTCTAATTTTGCATTTAAATTACATTACATTATCTCTAAGACGATGCCTATAATAAATAAGTAAGTTTATTATCATTATATTAATAATACATAATTTTATTACATTCTTTTAACAATTCTACGATATAAACATTCATATTTAGTCCAATTATTATATATATATATATATATTATTTGGAACATATGGTCTTCGTGGGCGTAATTTTAAATACTTTGACAGAAATATTAGTCCAGTAAAATTTACCAATAATTGATTGATTCACATATTTTTTTCTATACGGTTAAATTATAAATATTAAAAAGTTCTTAAGCGTATTATCGTATATTTATTGCTTTCTAAGCACTATAAGACAGTCTTACATAATCTTAATAGATATTATATGATCATTCGTGTATTTTTATATATCGAATCTTTATATATCGATCGATAAAAAAATGTGAAAGAACGCTAGACATTGATATCAATGTTTTATTAAAGTTTGATTATTTCGTTAGGCAATGACAGAGGCAATAGAAATTCGTTTTCATCGCTAGCTGTAATGGGAGAAGAAGAAGAAAAAAAAATTATCGTAACATTTATAGATTCCTATTAAATGAGAGTATTATTAAAAATGTTTGTTATGCAGTACGTCGGTGGTTTACGATGCAGGCCCTAGCATTTAGCATGAATAATAAAAATCATAAACATAAAAGTCATTATCTGTAGTACGACTTGACCTAGAGACATAGAAATCTATTGTCGTATGCAAAATAATTATGAAAAAAATTATTTTAACAATTCGGAAATGTGAAAATCTCGTTGAATGACTCGCGAGCCAATAAATAAATAAAGTCGCGGGCGTTTAATTGTTGATGATTTTTTTTTTTTTTTTTTTAAGCTAGCCATAGACAATCCTTCGAATTCGAAGGATCGTTCGGGGCACACTGACTCACACTGACTCACGCTCGTCCACAAGTCGAATCTTAAACGAAGCTAGCACTTGAAATGATTTAGAATATGTCGTTGAGCGCCTCGATCAACAACACTCACCGCGATCCTCATTGCTCACCTCTGACCTATCGGCTCCTTGAGGCTCGTGTTGGCCTGCATCATCGTCGCGAGGCCTACGCCTAGGAGATACGACAGACGGCCCGTGAGCTTGTGCTCCGTCGGCGTCTTTACCGAGACTGACCGATGCTCGAATGACGTAAACAATGATGTGCATTGGAACGGCTGGGCAACGCGGCCTATACCGGCGACGCGACGTGATGGTGGTGCTATGGCAGCATTTTGAAAGCATTTTGAAAGCATTTTGAAGCAGCTA
The DNA here is from genome assembly GCA_018883505.1 of Ceratosolen fusciceps. NCBI lineage: Eukaryota > Metazoa > Arthropoda > Insecta > Hymenoptera > Agaonidae > Ceratosolen > Ceratosolen fusciceps. The sequence continues at coordinate 6,715,306 of RCIC01000002.1, forward strand.
ATCTGAAAATTATTCCAAATTCATCTCATCTCTGTATATTACGTTCATCCATGTCGAACCATGTCGATCCATGTCGATCCATGTCGATCCAACAGTCGTATTTGTAATATTGCCAAATGCCGTTTACTTTTAAATTCGTGGACTTGTACATTTATATATCGTATAACAGGTTTATCTACCATTTATTTTATTAATTTATAGATCCTCTTTAAATAATAAACATAAAGATTCAGTGAGGCGGTAGAGGAGGAGAATCGCCAAGGGGGCGTGTGTGTGTGAGAATATGGAGTTTCAGAGTCGTTCGATTATTCGACACGCAGTTTATTTACGTGAATATAAATTGAACGAGAGGCATTTTTTATTTTTTTTTATCGATATAACCAGTTAAAAGTAAAAATTTAAGCCTCGATCTCTGAGACTCGTGTTTCGATGCTGCGATTACAAATACAAAAAGAAATCGCTTTCCGAATACATATATTTTCACAATTTTTAAAATATGTATATATATATATATATATTTTATGAATTTATTAGCTAATATAATAATACTTCATTTATATTTCGTACATATAGTGAAATATTTTAACTTACTTAGGTGTCATTAGATGAAATTATTAGAATTTCTTCTGGAAAAGTGGAAAAACGCAAAACACAAAACACTTTGTGCATCTCTGAGCGTTAAAGGTACATTAATGATCGATTTTCTCTAGTTTTCTTTTACGTTTATTTAAATGTATACGTCGAGATGACATTAATTCGACAGCAGGATATTATTATTATTATTATTATTATTATATTGTTATTTGGCAGTGATTGAAAAAATGGTCTGGTTTCTTTATAGATTAATATCAAATTTTATATTTCGTAAATTAAATGTATCGATACGTTTGGTAAAATATGGATCGAACGCGTACAATAATTCATTGGTAATAAATGTTTTATACGCATGATTAAAAATATTTCGAGGAACTAATGAAATTGTTGCGAGAAAAAAGCATTTTGCCTTCAATGTTGAAATCGATGAGGCTCTACATGCTTGATGTTTGCTTTGAAATTCGATCGAATTTTCAATAGGTATTCATTTCAGATGATTAATCGTATTCCATACAAGATATGAGAAATGGCTTCGTTATAATTATTACTTTATTTAAACGAATTTGGGCGCGGCGAGAGAGAGAGAGAGAGAGAGAGAGAGAGAGGGGGGGGGCTACAGCTTATATGTAAAATTATAATTCCAATTGGTGATGATAAGGATGATATGGGCGAACGGGCAATCAAAACAAAATATCTTAAAAGTCGTGAAAAATAATAAAAAAAACCTGCTTGTTGGCTGCTTTCCACAGGGAATATTTCGACTGGCCTGCGAGCACACGCTGCGGGTAATGCGCCGGGGTCGCGAGACTCTCCTGACCCTGTTGGAGGCGTTCGTGTACGACCCCCTGGTGGATTGGAGAGCCGATGCAGAGAACAGCTTCGCTACGTACGGAGCCTGCCAGGCGAGGGCGAGGTGCACCGGAGTCGGCAGAAAGCAGCTGGAGCTCGAGCTGACGACTGCCATGTTCGCCGTGAGAATCACCGAGATGAGGGCCGAGTGGCTCGCCAATAAAGACGAGCTCGCCAAGAGCTTCCCTGCCCTCTGCCATAGATTAACCAGGTAATTCCTCTATCAACCCCAGGAGTTATCGGGGTTTTTTTTTTTTTGGGACTTATTCAATTCTTCACGAACATCTATCACCATTGTTTGTTATTTTTATAAATGTATTATTTCTTCGCACGTTAAATTTGCGTACAATTAAAATCACTAACTACAGGATTCATCGGGATTTTGATCCATTCGAATAATAGTACGGAATTTTTAAAAAAAAAAAAAACATTTTGTCTTTGAGAATTCGTTATTTTACGTAACGAGGTCAGAGTACATACAAAAAAAAAAAAAAAAAAAAAAAAAAAAAAATAAGAAAACGTGCTAATACATACATGCTAATCAATAACACTTAATATTAATCACGAGTCGTTTGTTATGATAACGAAGATGAAGAATTAAGGCATAAAATTATTTTGAAATGATGTAATTTATTTGGATTTTTAATTCAAAATTCATACCGTATACCACCACATTACTGCTATGAATTAGGCTTCATCGATACATTATTAAAATAAATTTAACTTCATAAATCTACAAACTACAACGACATCGCGTATGTTTAATTAAATAGTTTAACGAAATATGTATGTTTAATTGGATTGGTAATCACACAAGAAGTACTCAGAATTAATAAATGACATATTTTACGTGTTCGTGGATTTTTATAGAATTTTAGTAGAAATAATCGGCCGACTAATCATATTTCTGGAGGCCATACGTATTGCCTTTCCGTGCAGCGTAATAAATTAGTACCCAAGTAAATGGAATATCATTTTTTTTTTTTAAACCATATAAAGCGAATACAAAGGTGCAGTTGTGGAAAATATGTGTCTACTTTTCACTTTCATTATAGCCCTCCCGCGACTCTTTGTCCTACTTTAAATAATATTCCCCTTCTATTTATTATTCTATTTATTATAACTTCATAAATCGCTTCGTATTTTATTTAGAAAGGCGAATAAATCCCCGAGTTAATTTATTAATTACCTTAAATGTAGGGACAAAACTTTTGTAGAATATTCAAATGCCGGTCTAAGTAAATGATGTAAAGGAATGAAGAAAAAAAAGCGAGCCCGTGCCAATATTATGCTAACATTACCGCTGATAATGGTAAAATAACTTCTTTTTTTTTGTTTTTTTTGTTTTAATGGTAGATGGATCGAGGCAAGCGAGTCGTCGCGCCAATGTCAAGAGTCTCTTCAGGATCGGCATCGGCAACTAGCCCTGGTCAAGGAGGCTCAGGCAATGGGCAGAAATCATTCGCTATATTCCGTTATAAAACGCTACAACACCTTCAAACGCGCGAAAGATGTTCTAGAGAAGGCCAGGGTCGGCCTCCAAGAGCGCAACGACGAGTGTCAGAAGCACATCAACACCCACAACGTGAGCAATCACTTACTAATCGCTCACCCCCCCCCTTTCTTCCTTTTTCTTATCTTCGTACAACGAATAATATGCCGAATTAATTTAAAAAAAAAAAAAATAATAAAATTATCGTCATCTTTAAAATATTATTAGTTTTATTGATCATGAAATGTTATTGTTTTTTTTTTACTGACTTAGGATACTCGATACACTCCTTGAAATTAAGAAAACTAACGTTTCGTTAATCATTTAAATTTTATAATATTTATATGCGCTATAGACAATTCGTGATACTTACGTTTTAGCTTACGTTTTACGTACTATTATCAATACAAGTATCGATAAATGCATATCTACTAGGTATTTAGTAGCAGAGTTATTTAAATAAAAGCGAAATCGGGTGTTCCCTTTCCCCCCAATAACCTTATAAAGAAAAACTGTCAACAAGATATGTAAAATCTTGCAGATGGCCTTGAGCGCGATGCGAGGGTCTCAGCTCGGACGTTGGTTAAGTGAAGCCGGGGGTTCGAGTATCCAAGAAGATCATCTGGTATTCGACCTCGTGAAGGAGTTTCTGCAAAACGCCGGCCAGAGTCAGATGATAGTCCAGTGCGAGCAATCAGAGAACGAGCTTACCCAGTTGGCCCTCCAGCAGCTCATACTCATCCGTAACTGCCTGGACCTCCTCAGCCAGTACTCGGCTATTTGCAGCCTTTATCCAATGAGCAGTATGGCCCAGCACAGGTCGGTTTTATATCACGGTTGGATAAACAAGCTATTGCTCAGTGGCTCTGTGGAGACCTGCCACGAGGTTCTAGCTCAGCTCGAGTTACAATTCGCGCCTCTTGTCACCAGCAACACCAAAGTTCAAAGGATCATTGCTTTCTCGTATCAGGTATCTATACCAGATTAGTCTACGTAGAGACTACTCGGTTCAATCAATAATTGATTCAACTCCCTTCGCCCATCATAATAGGCGTTTTATAATCTCTCGAAATGTTTTATGTATTGTGCGTATCCTGTATTATAATAATGCCTTGAATTATTATTATATAGATACAGGCAGTTTTAAGCGAAGCCAACGAGAAATTTAGTAAGGCATGCGAAAGAATGATCGGCGAAGGTCTACCAGATTCACTTGGTAGAATTGAAAAGGGATACGCGGAATCGAAAACACAGATCGCTAACTTTTTAACTAGGGAAAAGGGCGCAGACAAGGCCCTTGAATACGTGAACATTTCTGCATTATGCTCTCTTAATAAAAAGTAAGTTAATACTCAGTTTTATGCCTTACGTAAATTATTTTACGTTACGTAAATATGTATTTGAATGTAATGTTTAAAAAATTTCTCAATAGATATTTGATGATGGAAGGAGCGGCCAAGTGTGCCGGTGATTGTTTGGTCGATCTAACATCCAGGGATGGCGACTGGTTCCTAGACGAGATGCGACTTATGTTCTCGCTGATTTCAGAAATGATGTCTCTCATGCCGGAGAATCACAAAACCAATAACGATCCGAAATTTTCCCTAATCATGAAATGCTTAAAGAGCGCTGACTCTATTCACAAAGGACTACAGGAATTAAATTACAATTTCCACACCATAATTTTACCGGAAGCCACTAAAACTATAATCACGGAAGAACCGACAGTTATGCGAATGATTTCCGAGCTCGAAGAAATCATAGCGTCGACGGGATTGTCGCTCGTTGAAATCTTAGAACAACTGGAGATACATCTAAGGTTTGGCCCAATTTCGGGAATTTCTATTATCTAAATCATTGGCAGCTCAGCGTTTAAGGAAATTATTCTTTAGCTAAATAGGCTTGACGTATGCGTAGATAACGAAATATATGTTGCTCGTAGGTTTACTGTGATGGAAATGGACAGTCCGCACATGATGATGCAGTCCGTTATAGGAGGATTGAGATTACGATTCGAGGCTCTGTTGTGCCGACCGCCGGACATACAAGAACTTAACCACGACGAAACATTAACGCCCGGACAGATGCTCCTTATGGGCTTTAATGGACTTTTTGAAAAGCTGCAGATGGAGGGTAATGCCCTTATTAGTATTCTGGGCTCACTGGAGATACCGACTAGTTGGAAAAAAATTGACCAGATTAGAGAAGCCAGAGAAATGGCTGCTCCGATATTCAATGAACCTGCATGCAAGGTACGCGCAGCACTGACTCCGTCATCCCTATATCAGTGTCAATATGTAATAACAATCCTTCTTATTCAATCTTTTAGGTTTTAGAAGATATTTTTCTGGTAAAGCGTTTGTACACGATTCAAAAGTTTTTCTCAATGTGCCGAGACATAGCCTTCGCTTTCCGGGGCGAGACAACGAGTATCTACGAAGCCGGCTTCTCCGGTATATACACCGACGAGCAATTAAACAAACCAATTCGGCTGTTCACTGCCGACTACGTGTCCCGTCAACTCATTGGCGTTACTTCGCAAACGCTCGGCATTGCCTTGTGTTTCCTTCTTCAGCGCATGGGACTCGGCGTGACGACCGAGATCGAGCAACGCGATATCGGCGCCGAGAGCAAGGTACGAATAGATATACGATATTTAAATAGATATTTCACATCGCAACACCTACCGCGGATGTTCAAGTACTTTAAAGCCATAACTATTTTTTTTAAGGTGTCCTTGGAGGAGCTTTGCAGAAAATTGGTAGACGTTGGCTTGAAAAGGGGCTACTTTAATAGCTCGGTACTGTCACAGGCCAACGCACTCAGTGGGACATTGGAAAACACCTGGAGAAGAAAAGAAAGTGCAAAGTCCGCGCAACAGGCCGTGGAAATCGCTCGCGCGACCGTACAGAGACTACAACTGCAGATGACAGCGCATTATTGGTTGCACGAGGATTACTTGTTCGTCGGATCAAACATTAACCTCATCAATCCATTGAGTCAGTATAATTTGTAAACTTGATAAAATTTTGAACTGACAATAAATATACTCTACCGATAAATAAAATTTTTATCAATTAATAAACGTAATTAATCTGGCAGATCGGGCTTCCTTCATGCTCGAGCTGCGCAAGACAGCGGCGGGGCTCTCGAATCTCCAAGTGCGGGTGAGCGAGGCTCGCGAGCAGCAGCAGAACCTCGTGACGAGTGCCGTGCAGCGTTTGAAGTGGGCTGCGGGCGCGAATCCGGCCCTCGGCGAAGTTATGGCTGCTTTCGATAACGCCGTTCTCACGAGCTCGGAAAAACTGACTCGCCAGGCCGGGCTATCCGCTCTCGTCGTTAATACTTGCAACTCGATACTACATTACGAAGCGTTGCGCACACGCACGCAGGAGAGCATTACCAACGACGCAAACTTCATTAAACTCGGTAAGTAATTATTGCATTTATGCAATATAATAATAACAACAGGATTGCAAAGTAACGATTCCTTCTGCATTGTTGTACGTTTAAATCAAGTTTAAAAAATATGCGCAATAATATTATAAATTATTCGATATATATATATATATATATAATATTACATGGACTGCCATTTTTCTTAATTTTTTCTAAAACAGTGAAACGTTGGGAGGAGAGTTGCATGCTCACGATAAACCTGACGATAAGTGTATCGCCGATAGAAGAGAGCCTCGTCGAGCTGCTGCAGATCGGCACGGACAATAACATCGACTCGAGCTGGTTGAGGCAAATGGAGAAGCTCATTTCAGATGCTATAGTTGAAGCGCAAAAGAAAACGCAAGAGCGGCAGGAGGGACTGACGGCCGCCCAACAGGCACTTAGGGAACAGGTTGGCACGTTGCAGGTCATCATTGCCGAGCACCATCGACTCATGAATGACGTTCGGCTTCTTCTTAAGAGTATGGCTAAACAGGAGAATTTTATTGGACTTCAGGTGACTAGAGACCTTTAATACGTGTATTTTTATCTTCTTCTTCTTCTTCTTCTTCTTCTTTTTATTTGTAAACAGACAAGAAAAAAGAAATAAAAAGAAATAAAACTCTTGAATTTCAGGAATTTTTATTGAATTATCGTTCGTGCACCGAGAGTCTGTCGGCCACAGTGAAGGAATTAGAGTCGGAGAATTTAGATGTTAATAAAGCATCGCTTTTGAAGGTTGAATTAGAGAGACTAGCTGTGAAAACGCCAGCACTCTACGACGAATTGTTATCGTTTTCAAACGAATCGATAATCGGCCAGAATGCCCCGGAATTAGTCTTTAACAAACCTAAGTTGGTAAGACAAGAAAATGTGTGTCAGAGCCCTAGGAAAGGAGCACCCCCCGCTCGAGACCCTACAACAGGGAAAGGTAGATTTATATATATATATGTATATATATATATAAATATAATTATAGTTGTATTTCTTAAAGGTAAAGCCTATGTTGTTCGTTTGTTTTACAGCGATGCAAGAACGCAACGTGTACGCTTTGAATGTTTGGCGTCGAGTGCGCATGAAACTCGAGGGTCGCGAACCGAACCCGAATCGCAAGTACACAACAGCAGAACAGGTAGAGTACGTAATACGCGAGGCTCAGAGCATTGAGAACTTGGCCCTCCTCTATGAGGGCTGGACGCCCTGGGTTTGAAAGATCCACGATGAAAGGCGTCCCGCACAGGGCGCTCTTGGAACTACTCTGACGCATGCAAAAATGTAAAACAACAAATCGAGCAAGCAACAATTTCAGCGTGTCTCTCTCTCCCACCTATCCCCTGTCCTCTCAAAACCGCAAAACTCTAACAGAAGCAGCAACAAAGGCTCGAAGTTTCACAAACAAATAACATAACAAATGACAGCAGCGAATGAGGCGGGGCGATGACGAATGTGCAGATAAATCTTGTGCGACGGCGACACGAAACAAGATCAATATCATATATATCTGTATCCCTGTCTGTGTAAGCCGGCGCGTCTCTCGGCTCACGTTCAATCTATCCTTCTTTGTCTTCTCGAGCGCTTCGGGCGCCGAGATAGAAAAGATCACGAGGGGCGACACAATTACGGGGATGTCGCGAATAAGTAGTGTAAGGATGTGTAGGGGTGGTGAGCAAATGGCATTGATGTTGCGTTGCTAAGAGGAGTATGATGAGAATAACGACAAACAGGAGCTTAGGAGCTCGGTTTGCGCATAACAAATGGAATGAGATCGCTCTTAAAAGGCTCTCGTTCTCCCTCTCCCTTTCTCAATATTACGATGACTAATTACTTTAATCCACTAACATTCAAGATTGACAATTATTGTATTGGCTCAAAAATCGTAGGGAGTTATTATTTACGTAGATATTTTTATTCTTGCCCAATCGTTTCGTTATTTTTTTTAAAAACAATCTTAAAAACAAATCACACACGCACGCGCGCGCGCGCGCGCACACACACACATTAAATTTCAATCAAATATAGATATAGAAAACATTTTATCCTACTTTATTCTAAATTCAGGAATAAAAAGTAATATTTTTCGAAATTCAAAGAACAAAATGATAATAAATATTCAGTCTTACTACTTGTTTTGTTAATCTGCTGTAATCTTAATCGAGAATGATTTAATTAACTTTGCATAATAATATCTCTACGATTTTGTAATTAGGTTAAAGATTATTTTTATTTTAAGTTGTAGCGAGCGAGTTGGGAGTTCGAGAGTACTAAAAACAACTTGGACTCATTAAAATAGGAATTCGATACTTCGTGATTAAAAAAAAGTATCGCTTGGTAGTCCGAAAATAAGCAATAAATTTGGCATCGGGAGAATGTAAGTCAAATGTTGAATCACGGAATTTTATATTGATTTGCAGATAATCGGTACTCAAGTATTTTTTTTTTTTTTTTATTTTTTTTAAAAATTCAGTCAATTTCTTAATTATCCTTATTATATAAAAATATAAAAAAAAAAAAAAAAAAAAAAAAAAAAAAAATAATAATTTCAATCGTGGCTCTTATTTTATTTCTCAAATGATATGTTTCTTAGTTTTAGTCTTCCTAAAACAAATAAATACTTTCTGCATAGGAAGCAATATGTTTCTTTGTATACGTGAATTAATAATAAATACATCACTTTAGTTAAATTCATCAGCCAACGTCTAAATTACATGCAATAACTAATTAATTTACAAATAACAAATCATTCAATTTATTGTTTAACCTTTATGAGGATACTGTTAAAAGACGTTAAAAAAAAAAAAAAAAAAAAAAAAACGACATCAATTGATATCAATAATTATACTGTTTGCAAGGCAGTTAAAAATTTTGTGGTTTAATATGTTCGTTTTAACAAGCTTGTCGGCGACATATTCGACAAGTGACCAACGACAATGACATTGTCGGCAAAAATTTGTCAAAGGCGTTTATTTAAATAATTATTATTGATAGGTTGAAGCGAGAAATTATATATAAAAATCTATTGATTCAAGATAAACATTAGTTTATATCAGTAAAATTTATATTAACGTATTGATGCCGCTATCTCATGAAGTTTATTATATTTTTCTTTGAAACTAATGAAATTCAGGACGGCTTCTTCTCAAAATAAAACTGTATTTCAACGTGGTAATTAATGATAAAAGAAAAAAGAAAAAAGAAAAAAGAAAAATACAAAATATTAACTTCGATTGGCAATGTTTATGTCAATATATTTTATTATATGTAATATCCTCGAGTTATCCGTTATCGAAATGACAATAAAATAAGCGTATAAATTATAGTTTTATTAATTTTCTTCTTTTTTTTTTTTTTTTATTTTGTAACTAAAATAATTTTTAGAAAACGCCGGTATGCACGTTACTTACTATTTTATAATTGATTTACATTGCTTCTTGGCTTTGGGTTAAAATAGGTACGAACTAGTTGGTATTTTCAGCATTCAATTTACTAAATTTACTACGTGGCTGCGGAATTTGTTAATTAAACGATTAAGAAATCCTTACAATATTTCTTTCTAATGATAATTTATTATTATAAACAATGTAAACGAAGTTAATTAAAATTTTCTATATGTATTTGACGTTTCTTCCTTAAAAAAATTAAATTAAATCGCAAATTTATGTTTTAAAAGTAGTAATTTTATAAAACGATCGGATATTTAATTATAATTTATCATTTATGGCAAAGAAATACTTGCGAGATATAAGAAAAAGAAAAAAACCAAATTACCATCTTACGGAATTATTGAATTTAGTCGATAAAACTTGATACCCGCATCCGATTGAATTTGTTAACAAATTTTTATTTTAATTAAAAGTACCTATTAGTCTAAATAATTGAAAATGGGGAAATTACGAAATTTTCTTATAATTCAAAGATTAAAATAACAATTTTTTTTTTTTTATTTTTTTTTTTTTAATTTTTTTTTTGTATAGTCATTCGTTAGGTATTATTAATACATTCAGGATTATAAAACTTTTATTTATGATGAATTTTGACGAATTCAGTGATGTATAAGTATTTTCAGCTTCGGACTATTGGAAATTTTATACTGACATTTAACTTTATTTTTCTTTATATTAAACTGAACACAATACTGTCAAAATCTGGCAAAAATGAGTATGTGAATGTTCTAATAAAAATAATTAAATAAATAAATATTAGTTCTTTTAATTAATTCTATATAACAAATTACTAATTTTACCCTAATATCTTGCCCCCACCCCCCTCCCCTTGAAGCAGCTTTTCATATTGTCAAAAATGTTTAGAAATAATAATTAATAAGTTACAAGGAATTCTAATAATTGTTAGATTAATTTAGTATTTTGTACGAAAGTGTAGCTTTTTATAACTGATTCTCATAAAACAAATAGATTTTATAAACAAATATTAAATTTTTAGTAACTTAAAAAGTGAATATCTTCATTTTATTTTACCTTTTCTTTTTTTTTATTCTGATAATTATATAACTCGTTATAATTGCAAGCTAATTTACAAATAATAATCGTAATTGTATACGAAATCTGTCTGGATCTTACGTAATGTACATTGCGGGAAGTGTGCTTTTTTTTCTTTCTTTCTTTTTTTTTTTAAAAAAAAAACTTTTCTTCAATTTTATTAAATATGCAACGTTGTACATCTCCTGCGTGTATAATGACATTCAGGTATAAAAATTAACGTACCTTTAATCAACTAATTAAATATATTACCCTAAAAAAATGAATAACGAAAGGTTTAATTTTAAAAAAATGTCAAAAATATATTATTTTTAAACACTATTTATTTTATATATTGGTATTAAATTTTTTAACAGTGAAAATTGCATTTTTAAATACGTACCCTTTTATTTTATTATTAAATAGTATATTTATAATATAAACGACTGCTAATACCTGTAGGCAAATGATGAAATACGTAACAATGAGATAATATAATATAACGTATTACGTTCTTACTTTATACTATTTTATATACATTATCGGATTATGAGACGAAAGTGGTCTTTCAATATGTACGTTTTTAAAAGGTTGTATTCAGAATAAATTATTTCTTTAACAGCAAAGTACTGAATTATAAATGAAATCGCTTAAACAAATAAATCTTCTTTTATACATTTTAATTAATTAATTAATATACGAGTGGTGCAATAAAATTGCTTATATTTGTAGTAATACAGTTTCGCTGCAACCAGTACAATTAAAAATACTTTTATTAACATTAATTTAATGATAATAAAATAAAAAATATGATGGATTTAAAGCAATTATTTATTCTTAAGAAAAATAATGAAATTTTTAAATACTAATTTCTCTTTTGGAATTCATCATTTATATTATAATCGTAATATACAATAAATTGCATTTAAGTTTAATAATAATTTCGACTAAATTTATACTTAAAAACAGAATATACCATTCGAACAATAACCATTTTCTTTTATTTTATATAAGAAAGTAATTCTAATAATGGCTTAATTATGAAAATTTAAATTATCATATAACAATGATTAGTTTTCTGACTATAACATGTTCTGATATTTCTAATTTTTTGCATAACAAAACTGCTAATTGCAAAGTATCGTATTGCTTAATATATTTGCTTCATTATTACGATAGCCTTGTGCGTGTGAAATATAACAATTTTAAACTTTAAATTACAGTTTCATGATACTGTATCAGTTGGTGGCATTTTTTTCTTCCAAATTTTTAATCAATATAAATTTTACGCTTGAATATATTCAAATTAAAAATTAGTTCCTTTACTTTATTACATTGTTAACCGCTACTATATCAAATAAATAACACATTCACTAGATAGCAATTGTAATAGCTTTTATAATTTTATTTTTAATATTAATTTTACAAATAAAATTCCCTTATTATTAATTGTAAATTTACAATCTTAGAAAAATAATAAAATAGAATCTTTAATTCAAATTAAAAATTGATAAAATGTGGCAATAGTTCATAGTTACCGTTTCAACAGCTTCAATAACGTTATTTACTGCGAAAATTTATTACACAATAAGCAGTATCAAATAATTGACAATATTCGTTCGAGTAACAAAGTATAATAACAAATTGATTCTCAAAGTTTAAAACACTTTTACATTTTTCTACTAAATAGGAACATCGTATATTAAAACGTTATATATATATATATAATTATGAAATTTAATAAATTAAAGGGTCATTCAAATAATGAATTTCTTAAAACTACATTAATATAGAGTGTAATTATATGTTATTGCCATCTAAATTATTATTTTCATTCTGAGGGATGAATAATAAAAGTCAATTAATATTCATAGTTTTAAATTTATTATGCATAGGTAGATTAAAGTATTGTACCTTATATATTCATAGGGATTATTTATTATCTTAAGTAGAAATACCTCTTAACTAATGACACCATTTTTATACTTCTAATATTAAATATCACAAGTTAAATAAATTATATAAAATTTATTACTATATTAACAAAATCGTTAAATTTATTATTTATTATTATTATTTTCTGCGTTTGGATTCTTCGTTTTATAAACCGAATGACCCTTTAAATAGTAAAAGTGACTTGATTTGAAAAGGCAGTTACCGAAATCGAACAATATACTTCAGTTTAGTACTTCTCCCTACCTCCTCCCTAAAGAATGATCATTCCGTTCACCTATTTACAAAGAAAAATTGCGCCCGTTAAAGATTTTCGACGTTATCGTCCTTTGGGCAATCGAAGTATCGTGTACTTTTTATATCCGGATTCAGCAACTGATCTATTTGCGTTTTGTACATTTCCTTAACGTCCTCGAGATCGAGTCGCAACTCCTGGTTCTCCTCGACCTTCTCGCCGTACATCTGCAGCAGTGCATCGTATTTCGTTTGAATGTCATTGAGGCTTTCCTTGATCGTCTCCATGTTAGCTACCGATGAGCTCAGGTCCTCGATTTTCGAAGCCAATGACGAGACTTCGCTGTTCAACGCGTCCCTTTCTACGTTACGGCGCGACAGTTCCCAGTGCAGCTGTTGATTTTCCCCTAGAATTATTATTTATAAACATCTCCTCGGTTACAACTGCCGCTATTGCAATACCAATACAAATTGTACACGTATACGTAATCGTTGACGAGATTCAAGATGTCCTTTACAAGCATTTACAGTTAAAATAAAATAAAATAAAATAAAAAAAGAAAAGAAAAAAAAGTCCACTTACCATCTCGTTGCTTTAATTGTGCTTGAAGGTTTTCAATCATAGATGTACTATTTGTACCGGATCTATAACTGTCATAAAGATTTGGAAATCTGCCAGAGCTACTGTCGAACAACGTATCATTAAACTAAAAAGGTTCGATTAAACAATTGAATTACGGTATACTTTAAGAGGATTTCCTTTATGTTTACTTATTTGAGAGGCCCCACTTACCGCTGGCCAAATACTATTGGCACTGCTCACAGAGTCCCTTTCGATACTCAAACTCGGACTGTAGCGAAGCTCTTCGTCGATGCTGTGCTGCTGTTCGAGGATCATGTTGTTCTTACGTTTCTCAGCTTCGATCGCGGCCTTCTCCATCGAGAGCTTATTCTCCAAAGACGTGATTTCTCGTTTTAATTCTTCTGTTTCGCTCGCGTGCGCATCCTCCCGCATTTTCATGGCTCGGCCGCGACTGCGAGCATTTAACGAAATCAATAAACAATGCTCAATGGGAACAATTACGAAAACATACATTCGTGGTAAATTAAAGCGACAAAGGACCACTAACCTCTCATTGTCGTCAATCAGCTTCTTATTATCGTTTTTCATTGATTCATTCAATTGGTCGAGCTTCATTCGCTCGGCTTCCTTCGCGTTGATTTTCGACTCGAGCACAGACGACCTGGACTTGAGATTGGCATTCTCTTGGCCGAGGGACCGATTCATCTCGGTGACCGTTTCCAATTTCGCTTGCAAGTCCGACATCTTTTCCGTCATCATCTCCTCTAGTCTTATGTACATATTGGTTTTGTGGGACAGGCTCGATTGGAGCTGCTCCAGCTGACGAAGCAACGGTTTGGTCGCCTGGGTTACGGACTCGGACATCTCTTCGGTACGTGACTCCGCCGCCTCCAATCGCACCAGCAGATTCATATTATCTTGCTTCAACATATTCTCCTTTCTACAAATCATAGAAATAAAAGTTCACCGGTTACTTTACTTCAATTATGCACGACGTTACACCAACCAAACCCATGCCACGCTATTATCCTTACTTCACACGAGCTTCCTCTAATTCTCGAAGTTTTATTTTTAAATCTTTGATTTGAGCCAAGCGCACATGCGCTTCTCCGGCACTTTCCTTCGCTACTTTCAATTCTTCCTCCGAGCTCGCGAGTCTTTCCTTCGTCTCTATTAATTCTCTAAATACATGGAATTTGTATATAATTTTTGTTTTTTTTTTGTTTTTTGTTTTCTCTAAAATCATAATTAGTAAATAAGTCAAGGCCAAGGGGCTTTCGTCTTACGATTTTGCAGCGTCGAAGCTCTTCTTGTAAGCTTCCATTTTATTGGTAACGTGATCGAGTTGCTCGCTCAGATTTAAAATCTCCTTCTCTTGACCCTTGCATTTGGCGGTCAAGGTATGCACCGCGTCGATCTGAGTTCGCTCGACCTCTTCCTTCGCGTACAACGATCGCTTTAATCTCTCCAGTTCTATCGATCCCTCTTCGATTTGCTCCCTGCGCATTACAATTAATCATTATAATTTTCACCATAAAAAAAAAATAAAATAAAATAAAATAAATAAAATAAAATAAAAATAAAAACGCGGTAAATAAAGAGTGCTTGAAAAACTACGTTCACGGTTTTCGCAATATCTTCCATAATAAATTTCATAATCATTCGTAATCAAAGTAAAGAAAGATCGAAGCTCCCTCCCCACCCCCACCCACCGCGGGAACATAGCATGTATAATTTTAATAAGAATTCTTATGGAACTATCAGGCATAATTATAAATAAATTCATATAATTCAATCGTGTCACTTTTGATTCTTAATGACGTTGTCGCTCTCCTTCTCCTTAGCTCTGAGCTTCTTTATGATGTTACTGTGTTGGAGCTGCTGCTTACTCAGCTTCTCGCCCTCCTCGCGCAGCTCCTTGATTATTTCATCCTTTTCGGCGCTAATAATCGTAAACTGGGCGCTCGAAGGCTTTTTCGCTACGTCAATCTTTATCTGCTCGAGGTTCTTACGCAGCAGGTCCCTTTCGCGTATCGCCTGCTGGAACTTCCACTCGAGGGCCGACAACCGCTGCGTGTAATCGTCCGTTATTTGCGTTATATTTTGATTGTGCTCTGCCCGCTTCTCCACGCATTCCAGTTGCCTTACAATAATGACAAAAATATTACTCTTATTTTTTTTTTTTTTTTTTTCAACAATAATTTATCATTATTAAGCCTTTAGCGCCTTATAAATATTAAATACTTGCTTTTGTATTTTGACTTAATGCGACGCTACGTACGTGCGCAGTGCCCATTATTCATAATTAATTAATACAAAAGTAATAAGTAAGTGATAATTGACCCAATGTAGCTTTTATTACCCCGCAAGTACTGTATTTTACTGTATTTATTAAGTTACGAACTGCCGTTCAAGGTGAACGTGAATTTTATGACATTTTAATAACACTGCGGGCCCCTGATAGATAGATAGATAGATATTTATCTACCAAGGCATACACCGAGGCCCTAATATTGAACTGATTAAATAATTAAATAATTTGACATAGTCGTAGTCGGTGAGTAGTGAGTACGAGCCGACCGTCGATGATTACGAATAAAATAAAAGTGCGTTACTTCTTGAGGCCGGAGTTTTGCTCGTGGAGTTCCATATTATTGCGGCTGACCTCGATGAGCTTGGACTCGCGGGCCTCCAGGATCTCCGTCATCTCGCGCACGCGCCTCAGTAGTCGCTCGATCTCGAGGCTGGAGTCGTCCGATCCTACGCTTATTTCGCTGAGCTCGCGCGAGTGGCCGCGAGTCTTTAGCGTCTTGGTCAAAAGGTCGGCGCATCGACTCGATTGGAATTTAGCCGGACTCTGGCGCGACTGAGTCGAGCTCGAGTCCCCATTCGGACTGTGAAATTACGAAATATTCAGATTTCTCCTGGGTCTTTTTTACGTTCTTCGATGCCCACGATTGAACGTTAAGCGACAGGACTCTTACGTACAACAATAGCGAATTAATACTTCTTTAACACGTACCTTGATATTATCTCAATATCACTTGATGTAGTGGTTTCCAATTCATCTCCACTTGTATGGCCGCTAGTTTGATCCGATCCAATTTTCACTAAATCCGATCTACAGAGAAAAAAAAAAAAAAGGAAAGGAATTTAGTAAATTTAGTAAACCTGATGATAAATAAATAATTATTTTAAACAATTTTTTTTTTTTTTTTTTTTTTTTAAATATCTGCTCAACAATATTAACAACAGTACATATTGAGAGGTGATTTTAAAGTACAATAGAAAAGAGTGGAAGGAAAGCATTGAGGTATGAAAGGTACCGAGAGACTCGGAGCCTCCAAGATTTACCTTTCCGAGGAAATGGGCGAGTTTTCACGGGGCAGATCAGCGACCTCGGACCTCTCGACCATCGCCTCGGCAAGCATACTCTTTACGTAGGTACTGCTGCTGAGAGGATAGCGCTCGCTGGCTCCGTTCTCCTCGGAGCCGCTACCGACAAGAGTTTCCTCGCAGCTCGAGTCTGTGAGGGGTGGGTTCGGGGTGCTGGGGTCGCGGGGCTCCTCCAAGGCCGGCTCGATCGTCGAGGACTTAAGCCGCTCGTACGTACCATCGGAATCCACGTGTTTCGCCGAAGGCTCCTCGGACATACGTATCGGCTGCTTCGTTATCGCCTCGAGCGGCAGCTGCAGATTTCCCTGTCATCATTATTATCCGTTTCACCGATTTGCAATTTTCACAATTCACAAAGCTACCGCGGTAGGTCATTAAAAAAAAAAAATAGTACAGAGAGCAGGAAAGTACAAATTATCGATTTGGATTACGGGGGCCACGTTTACGAGGGAACATTTATTTCTTCGTTTGAATCAACGAGAAGAAGAATTGAACGAAAGATCACTTACGAAGATCGTTTTATCTTTAAGAGAGTCGATGCTCAAGTTCAGCTGGTAATCCGAATCACTACTGAGAGACATGATTTGCTTGGCACCGACAGAAGAGTCAGCTATCTGTCGAGAACTCTGCTGCTGCTGCTGCTGCTGCTGCTGCTGCTGCTGGTGGTGGTGGTGGTGCTGCTGCTGCTGCTGCTGCTGTTGGGGAGTCCCGATGATGGTCATGATTGTGCTTTCCGAAGCCGAGGCGAACGAGTCCTCGACCAAACTCAATTCCTCCACTTCATCATCGATTCCTAATACCTCGACATTATCTGACGAAGCATCTTTCTCACAGGATGAGTCCGGGATCGACCTCGAGCCCATCAAATGACAGCTTTCCACGGTACTCGTTGAACTCTCTACGGTTTCAAGACAATTATATTAATTTCTCAATTAAAAGGATATTTTTATTACGTTATCCATAAGTGTATGTTACGTTTCGATTTTTCAAATTCAAGTTGTTAATAAAAATTGAAAGTACTTAGCATTAGTTAGCGATACATTCATTCGATAATGAATATTAAATATCTTCTTAATAATATTACACCATTAAAAATTAATCGAGTCTAACGATATGACAAAAATGTTATGCACAAAGATAACGTGTATTATAATATCACAATAAATGTATTAATATTATTAATTTAAAAACATTAAAATTTGTAAACTGTAATTTAAAAACTAAGTTTAACAAGTTATTTTAAAAAATTAAATAAAATATGTACTGTACCACCATCGTTTAAAGCTTCGATATAGTATGAAATTCCTGTAATATCACTTGATATCGGTGTAATTGATGATTCAATGATTTTTTCATCTGTTGGCAACGTGTCAGGACTTTCATCATTTTTCCAATCATCCAACACTTCTACAGAACTTGGCGAAGTCACCAAACTATCAGGCAAAATTTCTACAGATTCAGAATTTGCTTTTATATCTACAGATGTACTTAATGAATTAAAATCCGACTCTGGTGTATTAGTGCATTCTGTATTTGTAATGGATCTTGAACCGATGACTTCAACACTTTCTGAACTTCTCTTATCACTTTCTACTGATAGTAAGGACAATCGATTCAATGAGTAATTAGTTTCATGGTCCTTCTTTCTATTTAATGCGTTATTTTGTTTGCTTTTTTCAATAGGTTCAACCAAAGATTGATTAGAACCTGCACAAGTAGTCGCACTTGCATTAGTAGAATCAAAGATATTACATGATTTCTGAGATGCAGATGAAATACTTTTTTTTTCTGAAGAATTTTCAGATGTGGATGCTGGAAAGAAAAAAATTATTCAAATATTCTAGTTTTTAATTTTCTACTCTATATTTAATTAATGTAAGCATTTGAAAATTTTCAATATTGTCTGAATATTACAAGCTAACCTTGACTTATGTATTCTTCTGAACTCTCTGATTTTGAAATAACCGAACATAAATCTGGTTCTGTTGTGGAGTGAATCATAGCACTTTCTACTGAACTTTTGCTTTTGACCTCATTTGATAAATTTTCAGGAAAAGATTTTGAAGTAACTATTGGAGATTGAGGCTCTTTAATATTTTCAATGTGTTCGGTTGAGCCCTTAAACGCCTCAATTTGTTTAGTTAATATAGCAGTCATATTATCTTCTGTATTATCAAAAAAGGATCCTGTAAAACTACCCCAAACGACTGAAGTTTCCTGTTCTTTATTTATATTTGATTTGATTTCCTGTTTTTCTTTTTCACTTTTAACGCCCCATTTGTCAAAAAAGTCTGATGAATTATTGTGAATTGATTGTGCTACTGTTTTTTTTGGATCCTCATCTTTGATATCTAAAGCCTTGTCTATAGTTTTTTGTGCTTCTTTTAGAGCTGTTTTTGCCAAGCTGGCAAAACCTGACGTATCGAACCAACTCATTCTTCCTCATATCTGTATAAGTGTAATAACAAATTAAATTTAAAAAAAAAAACTTGTATTAGAATATGTAATTTAAAGTAACAGCAGAAATAAATATTATATAAGATAGTTTAACATTTACAAAATCAAGCTCCTCCTTATATGCACAATAATTTTTTATTTAATAACAAATAAATAACCTAGCAATAATTTTCAAGAATAATAATCGCGATTAAACATGACGTTATAAAAAAAAGGTGCACAATTGTAAATATAAGAGTTTTAGTATTGAATGTACCTTGAAAATATAAGAGAACGTTTATGTTTTCAAGAAAATACAAAATTATTGGTCCAGTAAAAAAATAAGCGTTTCTATTCACTCTTCGATAAATAAATTTAACTTTCTCATTATTAAACAAGAGCGAAATAATTATTTTTTTATATTGACGTGTCGCATAATAGAGTAAAAACTTGACAAAGTACGTGAAATACAACTACGATGACGAAGATAAAAGTTTGTCTAGCAGTCGACACAATTAGGCTGAACCTTTTTATTATATGCCTTGTGTTGACGTTGCATATACCTAACCTGGTCATCGGTTTGAAAATAATCCCATTCGTAAACGATGCATAAGAAATACGATATTTTTTAAATAAAAATATTTACTTTATATTTTTTAGAAAAAAATTAGTCGAAATATTAATGTATTTGATGAAAATGTTGATCAGCTTTTTTTTTTGTGTCGCTCGAACAGAGGTCTGCTTTACTGACGTAAGATGATTTATTATCAGTTTTTATATCAGACATATTCTTATAATGATTCATACATATATATTACGTATATTCTCATTGCTTTATTGAAATATAATTGAAAAAATACAATGGTATATCGGTATAACAAATAGTAACTGAACTGAAATTATTCACTACTTTATCGGTCGATATTAGCAAAGGCACCATTTACTTAATAATAATCGAACAAATATTTTTAAAATATTTAAAAACTATCGAACAAAACTTATTTTTTAATTTCGTATAATTATAAGGTTTTACGCTTGTACTTTGCTTCTACATTGTTTATATTTGTATATTTTCAATACATATAGTACATCGTATGTTACTCTCGGGAATAAAGTCGAAAGCAAACGGCTTTCGTGTGCAAAACGTAAGACCAAATTAGATTTGTAGACTTTCAGATTAGTCAATTATTTAAAATGCGCATAAAATAATCGAAACGGGATAATAAAATTGCCGTATGCATTAAATTGTGAAAATACAATTGACTGTTGCTTAAGAATATCATTTTTGGCCCTATTATTAAGAGCTCCAGTGGCGCAATTGGTTAGCGCACGGTACTTATATGACAGTGTTCGTGAGCAATGCCGGGGTTGTGAGTTCGAGCCTCACCTGGAGCAGCATTTTTTTTACAGCGTATGTTATTCGAACGTCTGTAATTGATTGCGCCCGTGCGGTGTGTGTAAGCAAATGTGATTGTAGAGAGTGTGTATACTGAACTTTTTTAACTAATAACAATATTATATTAACGGTGTGTGTCTCCATCCAGTTCATGGCTAATCCTTCTCTCCACGCGCCGCCGCGCTCTCGAGTGTGATTTTTAAGAATCACTACTCCACTTTTTCTACATTACCTACTCTACTATACCTACCATACCCACCACCACCACCAACCACCACCCTTACCTCGTTGTGCGTTTGTGATAATGAATTGTAATGCACACGCGAATAAGAATGCGAATCACAACGCGGCAAGAGAGAGATCATTTCAGAAGGCCAAGATCCCCACACAACAAGAGATCATCATCATCCGGATCAATCATCATATAATATTATATTATATTATTATCTATCTATCTATCATCCATCATATCCACTCACTCGCCGCTCTACTAACTAAACTAACTTAACTAACTACACTACACTATACTTACTCTACTACTGACTGATTGATGTGCGTTTTTTTTTTCACGTTGAATTCGAATTCTATTATTTTCCCTCTCTCTCTCTCTCTCTCTCTCTCTCCCTATGAACGGGAAACAGTTCATTTACCTCTACTTTTTATATTTAATTTTTGTAGTCGTTGTTGTTGTAGTAAAAGTTATGTCATCGCATTACGTTTTTTATGTAATAAATTATCTTTAGAGGGAAGGGAGTACGTAAAGATAATTTCCAAGACCAACTGCTCCTGGTGGATCGGGGTTACAGTTTCCGTATTTCGTATTTCGTATTTCGTATTTCGTATTTCGTATTTCGTATTTCGTTCATCGGTTGACCTCTGGCCCCTTCCACTTATTTTCGTGTAGCAAGTAGCATTCGTGCACCGCAGTGCACGAGCGTATTATTATTCTCAAGTAATTTATTCGATCTTTACGTAATTGGGGCTATTGGTATTTCGGCGGAGGCGATCGAATTTTAGATCGAATTTTAGATCGAATTTTAGATCGAATTTTAGATGAAAATCAACGAGTTTACGGGAAGATTCGGTGAGCCGGAGTGCTGAATCGTGTGAATTCGTTATTATTACTTTGCGAATAATGTAACTATTATAGTCCGTGAGAACGTATTGCTCTCGAAGACAAGTGCAGTTTACGTAAATACGTTTATGATGCGTGCATATCGTATCGCATGGAAAGTAAAATAAAATACAATTTGTTATAATCTGATTTATAGGTTATTTATTCGATTATATCAGTTATGTTTTATGTGGTCACAATATGTTTGATCAACTGCACGCGGTTTCATTATCCATTCTTGTTACCCAAAACAAACGTGTTTGTTTTCTTTTGTTTTCTTTTGTTTCGTTTTGTTTTCGTTGCTTGTTTCATTAATTGTTCCGGAAATATAAATATATAAGGTCTTTCATTATACGCAATGGAGAATCAGTGAGTATGTGGTTAAACGAGATCGTGTTAGACTGTAGGATAATTAAATATACAGGAAAATATTAAAACTAACGGTGCCATCGGCGTCGTTAAATAATCATATTGTAATAATTGGTTTCTATTGGATAGCCGATAGAAATGCTTGTTCGTAAATGTGTAACAATTTACTGGATTCACTTTTCGAGTGCACTCGGCCAATTGAATAATTTTTTCCGATTGCTCCAGTGGCGCAATTGGTTAGCGCACGGTACTTATATGACAGTGTTCGTGAGCAATGCCGGGGTTGTGAGTTCGAGCCTCACCTGGAGCATATATTTTTTATCGTTACTTTTACCACCGATTTCTTTATACAGAACCTTAATCTTCTGATCATATTTTTTAATAAAAATTATTAAATATTTAGGCATTCCCAGTGTTATCCATACTTTAGGATTAATCTTCGATCTATTGTTTTATCAGTATTTAGATATTTATTGATCTTTGCTATTTATTTTTATAAGGACAAGGCTTTAAATTTCATTAATAATTTTTTTTTTTTTTATTAATTTCACATTAGTAAATAATCTTAGGTATGCTGGGTACTTTCGGAACCGGTTTCTACCTACAAAATATGATATTTATTTATTTATTATTCGTTCATATAATATATGAACAATAATATTGCAGTTAATTACAGTAAAGTTGTAATATAGTACAATTGCATGCTTTCGACAATAATTATTAATTATTGTACTTATTTAAGCATTTCGTAGCCTTCCTAAGCGTATTCCCATATTATAAATCTTTACGTAACCTTGAAAACCTATTTACATGGTTGAGACGCTTTATAAAGTTGATCTTTAATAACATGATCGATAATGAGTTATGTGAATGTCTTGTCAGGATGAAAGTGTGACATTAGATTCTTGATACGCTTTGAATCATTATTAGGTGGATACATTAGGCTGTACCTAAGAGAACATGTAGGTACAGGTTACTCCGGTCCGGGCATCTCCGTGTCCTGCATTCCAGGTCAACGAACACTGTCCGCTCGATGAAGGCTACGCGACATAATCTTAACTTATTTTTCAAAAACGTATTGTCCATAAAAGAATAATATGAGCAATTAAAGGTATAATTTGGGTTAATTAGCGAGGTTAAGGCCATTTCGAAAACCACTGAGTCTTGTTCAGTCAACTGAACTCTGAAAACAGAGAAAAGCATTGCATTTATGCATTAATAACGCGTAAAAAATTATTAGAAAATATTCCTTTAGAGTGATAATAATGTCATTGCTGTTCCAATATCCCTTGTATTTGATGTCAAACTTAACTGCTGCTGGCTCTTCACTCTTAATAGTGAAATGAAAAAAAAAAGAAGAAGAAGAAGAAGAAGAAGAAGAAAAATAACAAATGTAAAGATAGTCGAGTGATTTATGAGCGCAATATAAATTGTAATCATGACAGTTACTCGTGCGTATTTCAAAAGACTACGTAGTAAAAAATTGAGAAAACGCGTATGAATTGCAATTTGCGCGTTTAAAATTGTATTATCAAACATACTTAATCGCGTGAAAAGATATAACTTGAAGGTATAACGATTAGAAGGCTCAAGAATTATTAATAAAAATAAAAATATTGACAGTAATTATGTGCTTTGTCTATTATAGAACATATATTCATAGAATATATGTTTATATGTTTATTATAGAACATATATTCGACAAATATATGTTCTTAATTATATTCAGCAGACGGTAATTATGCAAACAGAGGTTCAAAATTTTATATTTAATAATACAAATACCTTATTTAAAGTAATCCAGCTTCTCTTTTCAAACAGTTATATAATGATTACGTAATTGGTAATGATAGATTACATTGTAATTCCTATAATGAATAGAATAAAAAGTAACTAAATTAAATATATCGAGAACGAACCGATTGTAATTTAAATGTTCAATTACAGATAGATAATGTCGAGTATTTAAAACGAGTGTATTAAAATATAGTCTACAATAGTAGTTATGAAAGAAAAAGTTATCAAATAATTCTCAAATTTATGTCATATCATTATATATATATTTTTTTCTATTTTAGTAAATCATTAATACTTATATAGATGTCTTGACTATTACTTTGATTCGAATTATTATTTTGCGTTAAAACTATAAAATTTAACTTCAAAAGATCTTAGTTCAATATGTGCGTGTAATAGTAGTAAGGGAAAGTAAAATCATTAATATATATATATATATATTAAATAATAAATAAATGTGTTTTATCGTTTGATCAAACGTATAAAATTACTTCCGACTTCTTTGGCTAAGAAAATCATTGTTTTTGAAGTCGACAGGACTCAAAGATCGTGAAGCGCTGTAGTAGTGTACACGTTCATTAGAAAACCTTATCTTCGAGAAAGAATTTTTTAAAATAATTTATATATAATTAAAAAGTCAATTCATTCCATCGTATATTTCACTTTTTATTTACCTGCGCACTTATGTCACATAATTTCTGACAAACGATAATAAATAATTACAAAGCATACATTTAAAAAAGCCAATAATTAAAAAACAATACAACTTATACACAGACATTGTTGTATACTTAAATATTGTATTTAATTTCATTGTTTATACGGTAAACCATTTGCACTTCAAATTACTTAGTTTGGAGAAATAGCTTTATTTCACTGGGCTGAAATTAATTAAATACTTTATTTAATTTACATTATTATATTAATAAAATTAACATTTCCAATAATAAAAGTAATTATTATTGCAACATTCGCTCGTTTAACAAATGAGTTATAAAATTATATATATTTTTCCTATAACTAAATATCAAACAAATTTTTTTTCTTAATAATAATTTTCAAACTAATAATACGAACGCACGTAGATAATAAATATTTAATTAAACATTTAAATTAACGGATTGTGATTCAATTCAAAAAGTCTTACGGATATGTAAGATTATATTTTTTTAAACTAAACTCGTCGAAATTCATCTCTCTTAAATTAATTTATAATTTATAATGAATTATGTTGAACGTACGCATTAAAGAATATTTTGAATAAGTCCATCGAATTTTACGTATAATTTTGTAATAATAACAGACATTATTGGAGACAAATCATTACGCACATTCGTTTATATTTTATTTTAATCCACAAATAATACGAAACAGTCGGAATGAAAGTTATAAAAGTTCATTTGATTTAAATTTCAATCTCTTTCTTTTAATCTCTCTCTCTCTCTCTCTCTCTCTCTCTCTCTCTCTCTATTCTCTTCGAGTTCACCATTATTATTTACGTCTTTTCCTTTTAGTTTCACTCGGGGCTACAATTTTTAAGGCTCCAAACGTAGCTCCGTCACGCAACGAATCACAAACACTTCACGCATATAAAGTCTTTACGTTTTCATATATTTTTAATTCGCTTGAATAAACTACAAAACTACAATTGAGTGGAGGTAAATTTATTGTGCTGAAACACTAGTGGTGCATTCAATTTTTAGATTCAACTGGTCTTAAATTATATTATATATTCTTATATATTTGACGATAAAAATCAACTTCCTATGATATACATATGTATTATCGCCGATCTTCATTCATATATATATATATATGGTATGAGTTCTCCAGATTTTTTTTTTTTTTTAAATTCTAATGATTATACAAAGTTCTGTAAAATTTCGTGGCCTGAAACACATGGAAACTACTACTTGGAACAGATAAAAATGATCTTTGAAAATTTTGTTTATTTATAAAATTTTGTTCAATATTCTTTAGTATTCAATCCGAAATTCATTTGCTCTTATATATTATATAAATTGGATTGTTTTATTCTGCAATATACATGAACATCAGTTTACTACTAACTTTATCGTTTAAAAATATATGTATAATGCATATAATAACATAATATTATTATCTTATATATATATATTATTATTTCGATTGTATAAAAAGAAGTAAGAATTATATATAATTAAATTATATTACTCGTATTCTGGCAATGCTTATAAAATATTTCAATTCCTTATATTACAGTTACATTATCTATATGTGCATCTTATGTGAAATCATTTATGAACGGTAATTCATTTATATTATGTGCTTGTGCGACTATTTCGATTATGGAA
The DNA here is from genome assembly GCA_018883505.1 of Ceratosolen fusciceps. Taxonomy (NCBI): domain Eukaryota; kingdom Metazoa; phylum Arthropoda; class Insecta; order Hymenoptera; family Agaonidae; genus Ceratosolen; species Ceratosolen fusciceps. The sequence continues at coordinate 6,741,762 of RCIC01000002.1, forward strand.
ACTATTGCAGAATCGCAGTTACGATAGAGAAAAATGGATCAATAATTTGTTCAATAAATTATAAAAAGTTTTCAAAACAATATAATAATTATTCTTTTTTTTCTTTCTTTTTTTTTAATTTTACGTACCTAAAACCTAAAATAGAGAACAGTTACTCTCTTTGGGTATTTTATTTATTTTTTTTTATATTATACGTCATCGACGATCTTATTTAAGTGATTTCTTATAAATCGACCGTCTCAGTTTATCTATATATACAATATTATATATATATTTAATGTAATTAATTCATCTCTATTCATATTTGATTTTTTTTAAACAGTAAATATATCGTTCAGCTCTAGTAATTTTACGAATGTAATCTATTCTCATTTTCTTTTAATTATATTATATTTTAAGTTTTATATATAAATTTTTGGTTGTTTATACGTTAGTCATCATCATAGAAGAGAATATTAACAGATAAACGGATAAAAGATTGGTTCGCTTACTTTAACGATTGCGTACACCTCATTAATATTCTCGTTTATTAATATTATTAAATTATTGCGATCAAGTTATATAGTTTTTCTATTCGCTTAAATCAATTCAAACCCTTAAGACTCTTATTTTACTTTCCAAATGCGCATTTAATTTAAAAGTTAAAATAAATCAGTATCTGTTTGTTTGTTATTTGTTTTTTTTATTTCAAAGAATTTTTGTCCTTAAATTTTGAATCAAAAGCTTGGAAAGTTATTTAAATAAATTATTACTTATATATAAATATTTTTGTACCTCCAAAAGCTATAGTAAAAGAAAATCAAAATATTTTCAATGCGATTATTTTAATGAACGTAAGTAACGTTGCAGAAAATTAATTGAATCATTTGTTTACTCGTTATATATTTCTTTTATTCTCCCCTTTATCTTCGTGTAAAAACTTCTGAGGAGAATTTATTTATAATAGCGGCAGTTGATTGGCGCGTGTCCATTAACACTTGAATATATATTATTTATCTAAGGCATTTAAATAGATTGATTAATCAAATAATATTTAATCATTAAAATTTATTGAAAATTTTATTCAGATGTAATATAAATGTTGAAATATTCTTTCGATCAGTCAAATGCTTTTAAGAAATAAACGTTTTTGTATGGAAATGTCGATATCTTAAAATTATACGTTGCGAATGTCAATATTTATTGCGTTAGATCATTATGTCCCCTTTTATACGTTTAGTTTTTCTAAATTTGCGTAAGGCTTCAAGTACTTGAACGTCATTACTCTTGTGAATGTCCGATTATTCTAACGCATACTCAAACTCCTGTATACATTAGAAATATTAAATATTAAATATTAAATATTAAAAGTCGATACTTAACTAAAATGTTCTCACGAGATATATATATATATATAATTAATTAAGTGGATATACATTTAATTCAATAACAAACAATAATAGTAAATTAAAAATCTAAGTAAAACGTAAATGCTTGAAATCAAGTCAATTTGTCGTGCATTCACAGCCAGAACTTATACAACATTCTCTTATATCGTTAAATTTTGTTTTTTTTGCACTTTTTTATTTAAATTTTTTTTTTTTTTTTTTTTTTTTAATCTTTTAATTTATTTTTATTTTTATTTTTATATATATATATATTCGATAACCTTGTAAACTCTTATATTCGCTCAGGTATACCTCATACGTTTTACGAAATAACAATATATTCCACTTGAGTCACTGGAAAATATACAAATCTATGTATATAGGAACAACGCGGTAACTTTTTTCTTTCCTTTTTTTTTCTTTTTACCAGCTATATAAAATTTAACACAATAAAGTCATTTCTTCGTGGGGCTCGACTACTACAAATAAAGATATTATGTATGATACCATATACTAAACGATGATTAGAAATAGACAGTTTAAATATTTAATGCTTAGAAAATGTTGGCACAAGTTTGTATTCATTAGAATATAAGTATGAAGTAGTAGTCTTGATTCGTTAATTATAATTCTTAGATTATTCGTAACTCGAGTTCTTCTTAAGCATATCAACGCATCGATTAAAAGTGGCTGCATTTACTTTCGCAACGGATAATAATATTTAATTTAATAAAATTGTTCGTAGGCTATCTGAAGGTGTGTACGTGGCAACGAAGACATGTTTGCCACCTGAAAATTGTTTGTACCATTATCCAACATTAGTTTCAAACACATCACGTTACTTCACTTTAGCGTTGTAATGGCGTCAAAGTAAAGTTAATTACGTAATAAAACGTTAGAGCTCGACGGAGCTGTCTTGATTGGTATTATCGAATCGCGTAGTAAACGAGGGACATTCTTCGCGAACAAGCTCAATAATGTTCTTTAAAATTATAATTCTGGCTCGAATGTTATTACCGACGACTGCTCGTATGACAAAGTTAATCGAGTCCCCTTCTTAGACGGTCGTCTCTCGGTCAACGTGGATGTACTCCACGTAGCCCGAGGCCTGCTGCTGTCAGGAAGTCACGCCTAAAAGCGTCTCCTCCGTAGGGGCGCGTCGTGGCTTCTTCGACGGCATCCCGTACTGCAGGCGCTTTGCACGAGCCTTCGACCTGTTTACAGACCAATTCCAATCGAATACGCCGTGTCATTGATAATAATAAATATTCGAGACATTAAATAATAATAACCTTTGAGATTGATTTGACAATGCAGCGAATGTACCGAAAATTATTGTAAACAATGATTTAAATATATTTATGGTAATTTTGTACAAGCTCGGGACCGTTTGAAAGAAAGAAAGAAAGAAAGAAAGAAAGAAAGAAAGAAAATTGAAATTATTAATTATTTAGGGAGACTCGACGGAGATGGTTTGCCGAATTCGAGAATCCGGGATGAGGAGTCGAGGGGCCTCCGTTTATTTGTTTACCTGTTGAGCAGAAGAGCGAAAAGGCAGGCGAAGGAGCTGACGATGCCGGCGACCCCGGCGAGCACCAGCCAAAGGGCCGAGGGCAGTAGTCCGAGGAGTCGCGCACCGCTGCCGCAGCTGGCCTCGTCGTGGCCCGAGGGGCAGTGCGTGTGGCCGTCGCACCAGAGGCTCGCAGCGATGCAGGCCCCGAGCTCCGGACACTTGTGTGGACAATCGCGCGAGCCATTCATTGGCTCCTGCTCCGGGAGCAGTCGTAGTTGGCTGCGCATCGCTGCACGGCTTTTCGAGATCTCGAGCCAGGAGGCGGAGGCCTGGCCCGGTTCGCGTGCCACGAAGTCTAAGAGCAGTGCCGGGGAACGAGCCGGGCCCGGGTAACTCTGCATCGAAAACACCGGGAGCGCATCCCGTACCGTAGTATCAATTCTGGATCACGTCTTTAAATTGATTGATTATAGTTATTGATCGCTTACCAAGCTGGTGTCGTCGCTGCCGAGCCATTCCTCGGAGAAGACGTGCACGGTATAGTCTTGCGATCCTTGATCCGCGGGGCATACGACCTTGTGGAGTCGCGGCGGCCAGCCCGAGTAAAGAAGTAGCCGATTGGTCGTCGGGCATTTGGCGATCTCGGTCGACTCGCCGACCGTGGCGGATTCCAAGGGCAAAAGCCAGCCCCAGGTCAACACGAAGAGTGAACGATTGTCCCGGGCTTCGACTAGCCACGGCAGTCCCTCGCAGTATATGTCAGGCCGTGAGAGCGGCGGCGATGTAAACCTAAGCTCGCCACCTGCAGTCGTAACGTAATTTTCTATAAATTTACTTATTTATTTACTCATTTACTTATTTACTTATTTATTTTGTTTAAAAAAAAAAAAAAAAAAAATTAGTTGTCCAAGTTACAGAGCTTGGTCTCGCTCCCAGTACTGACGGTCTGACCGACCTATCGATAAACAATAACGATATCGAGGCAATAGGAGTGAGTTACGAAGGAGAGAATTTAAGAAATAAATAAATAAAAGCTTATTTGCACGTGGGTGTCCACGTGAGACGTCCGCTCTCTGACATTAAAACTCTAACCGGGGGAGCTCGGCATTACACAATGGGTATTACAAAGAGCTTATAAGGAGACTGACCTTCACCGCGGACCCGCTGTTTCCTCGGGCACTCGGGGGCTCGGACGAGCTCGAAGCTCGCATCAAAGAAAATGCTCTCAAAGTCCTCGTCCGGTGTCATGCCGTCGACGTAAAAGGTAATCTCTAGAGCTCGACCGGAGGTGATGTGGGTCAGTGGCAGCAGAGCCGAGGTATTGTCACAGAGACAGGCCCGGGGCAATCTTATGTCCTTCCACGGGGTCTCGTAGACGTTGAGCCGCGCCTGTCTGCTCCCGGAGTCGGACACAACGCACACCGGCCGACCGGAGTGAAGGTCCGGCTCGCTGCCGCAGGAGGTCATCTCCCCGAGGCTGATGTTGTGCACGGTCAGCTTGACCCGCTCCCCGGCCGCCGCTTCGATCCGGTAGCGGCAGTCGAGACGCTTGGCACCACCTCGGCCAAAGAGTCGAAGGTCCCGGGGCGAGGCCACGTGACCGCTTTTCACCCGCTTCCAGATCCGGGAGCAAGACATCGTGTCGCCCCATTGCTCGCCCGTTTGCAACGTCGACAGGAACTCGTAACGTGCCTAGTTCAAGACCCAACGCATATTAGTGCTCTGCCTTCTCTCTCTCTCTCTCTCTCTCTCTCTCTCTCTTCTTTACAACTATTAAAAAATTGTTCGTATTTTTATTCTTCATCTACTTATTAATTATTTTATCTGTTTTTAAACGATTACACGATATTAAATGCAATCAATATGTAAGATTTATATATGTATATATATATATATGTTCATTAAACGATTTTCTTCTACACCACTGATGAAGAATATCGAACGCGCATTTGTCAAATGGTAATTTATTTTATGGGTCACTTGGTTCCGCACCGCTATACTGTATAACCAAACATTGAAGCACGCGCCATCTTTTTTTTAACATTCCTCGTGTTTGCACAGAGGAAGACGTGCCAATGTTTTCGATAGTAAAGAGATTGAATTCTTCTGCTCTCTGAAAAATGTCTTTTATTATTTAGGTTTCCTATAAATCGCACGAATGTTTAAAATAATTTGAAGTGAGGTTTTTTTTTTTAACGATAAAGATGTAAATTTATAAAAAAGATAAAATAAAAATATATATATATATCATTTGATTTTCCAAGATAAAGAGGATCATAGGTAACACTGTGTATTTCTAAGCTTATAATATTATTCTCGGGTAATTCTTACGTAAATAGTTTCTACAATACTGAAATTGAGAAAATAAACTGAATTAAATTCGATAAAAGTAATAAAAAATATGATGAAAATACCTTATGGAAATGTCTGGCTACAGCGAAGCGAAAAATTAAGGCTATTTATTTTAAGAGAGAAAAATTTAATGCATCCGTCCTTACCGTATGAATTATTCGTACAAAATGTTTATTTCCAAAGCATAATTAATGTAGATAATTTGAATTTCCCTTATTAGCAATTTCGAAACGTTTATTTATAAAGAATATCACGAGATAAGGTAAAGAAATAAAGAAATAAAGAAATATTCAAGATCCATCGCATCCCCAACGATGCATTAATCATACGTTTTGCCATATAAAAGGTCGGGATAGTCTTTTTAATCAGAAATAGAAGAGAAGAAGAGCATTGACCGTAAAAGCATTTGTTTTTAACTTTGGAATGATTCAAAGAAATTCGGCCCGGGCAGTGTGCCAAAATCAGTAGTGCAAACAAAGCTGTGCAGACGGTAACAAATGCTTTGCTTTATAATTACTAAAATGAATTCGTGATTTACAACCGAAATGTTATGTGCGGGCTTTTTTCTATTATACTTTTATTCCACTCGATTAATTTCTTCAGTCGATAAATTTTATCTTTTTTAATGAATTATTTAAATGAAGCTAAACGCTATTCAGATATTCCACACGTATGTGTGCATGCCTATCCGTATATACGCGTACGTGCGAACCTGTACGTGCGCGCGCGCGCATTATCGATCAGGCAATTACACTTCTTAGACATAAAATAAAATACAGTTAGGCTGTAGAATACTTCTTATATTAAAAGCAATAGAAGTATTATTATGCCCGGTACGCGATAAAAATATTATTGATGATTGGCAAAATAAATAATACCGCAGAGAAAGTTTTCTCTTCGAAAATGAATCATTTTAACAATACGTGCAATCTTATCAAACGTATTGACACTAGTAATAGTGACTGACCATTAGTAATAATTAATTTTATAATCTTCTTCTTTCGTTGAAAATAAAAACTGCCTTTTGATTTTATCGTTTTCGTTCATTATATTTACCGACGTTTCGTTCGAAATTACTACTTGGTTCTCAAACTAAATGTAAACAAACAAATGATCGAGATTAGGATAAGAGATTATGCGGTACGGAATACGCTAGAATAAAAGTAAAATCCGTAACTTTTTAGCAGCGAAGAGCAATTTCACTGATAAATATGATGTTGCTACACGTAAGGTTTTGAAATTTCATGAAATTTCAAATTTGAAATATCCAGTTAACTAAACAGTGAAAACGAAATATATTAGAAGTAAGTCTGTCACTATTGATTTATGATATTTGACCGAAATAGACTTTATTTTTACGTAAATTATAAATATTAATATTTGAAAGTTATAATTTTGTAAAATATACGTCTGTAAATGCCAAATATCATATCAATAAAAGATGTATATACATATTTATAACTATTATTTAAATATAGTCTACGTTTTCAATTCTCAAGTGTTAGAAAGACAATTATATTGCAAATAAAGTAGAAGAAGAAGAAGAAGAAGTGGAAGAAGAAGAAAAAGATACGAGTATATTATATATTATTTTAAGCGCAAGAGAAAAATAATTGTTTCGTTAGTTTCAAAAGGTTTTGAACCTGATTGACTTGATTGGCGATAATTATGTGCTCGGCAAAATACAAATAATGCTTAACTAACTGAAAGAGAATTGATTATTCTGCACAATTCATAAGGGGAAAATACTTGTAAAATTAATTAAATAAAAATGAGGAATTGTAAAATAATTTATAAATAGTAAACGATTAAGCATATTATTCATATTCTTAAAGCCGGACGAATCCTGACGTAATCTTTCGAATAAACTGAAAATCATCTCCGAGATCGTATAATTTATTTTCCTCACATTTTCATTAAGAATTACCGGCCTGGCTTAATGCATGAAATAATTTTATATTTTGCAACAATAGAAGCAAGCACATTGACGTCCTTGACTCGGCGGCTTCGCGCACCAATAAGTTTCAGTAACTACAGGTTCACTGGAGGCGAATTAAATTAAGCGTAAACGCGGCGATCGATTAGGGCTCGACTGTTCTCTAGAATTCATGAATATCGTGGGGCGGGGGCGAGGGGGGGGGGAGATGAGTAAGTCTATTGGATGGAAGGGTTACAAGTGCTGCGAGTTAAGCTTAACCAAGTTATGGTGATCAACTCGGATGCTGGAATATCAAGTGGTGTTTACTTTCTCTCTCTCTCTCTCTCTCTCTCTCTCTTCTTCTTTGCATCGATTAGTTACATGAAAGTTAGAAGTTATATAAAGTTAATTGGTAGTGATTATTAGTCCGAGCTAATTAATATTGTAATGAGATGCCACAACTAAACGTTCGTTGATATAAAATCATCGGCGTTCGTGTAAAATTTATGGACTTACATTAAAGTTAACGGTGTTGAGGGCCGTACCGAGGGCGACCTCCATTCTTATGGTGAGGCTCGAGGCGACGGTCAGGTAACTCTCCTCTTGGCTACAGGGCCGCGTCGTCCTCGTTGAGTTGCGCAGGGCCGCGTGGGCGCAGAGTCGTGGAGTCTCGTCGCAAAGGGTCGCCAGAGGTACGCCCGTGGACGGGGCGCCGTCCCACAAAGTCAGCCTTACCTGGCAGGGCTGCATGTCCGTATGCTGCACATTCTGCTGGTTCTGCATAAGAAGCGTCGCGTTCGTCTCACCCGTGCCCTTCAGGTCACGCTGTTGAATTTCATTCGGCTTATCAAGTGTATCAAATATATTTAGCGATTTGCATGAACGGCAACGTAAATTAAACGCGAGCGTGGAACTAATGAAAACTGACATAAATGAAAAGTCTATAAGCTCCGTGCTCTTCCACCGCGAATACCTCTCGTACCTGGGAGTACGAGGCGAAATATAACCAAATACGGTCTCCTAGCGAGCCCTTGACGCTCCAGGTACAGTTCGTGTTGGGCGGCAGAGCGTGCAAGGGCGCCCTCAGTATACCGCTACGCTTCGCTGTGCCGTTGATGAAAAAGTAACAACCCTGGGGTGTCGGGGCATAGTCCAGTCCATCCGAGTCCACGTAGATCACCTAAAAGAACAAGAAAAAGAAGAAGAAGAAGAAGAAAACAACAGTTCCTCGGGTTCACGTATATCATTTATGTGATACAACGAACATTAGAATTTTTATTGAATTATAATATTGACTGAATTATATATGCTCTATGGTATTTACCTGGGTTTCGAGCTCGACTCTGAGGGCGGAGGCGCCGAGCGGAATCGCAGTGGGTGAGCTCCGGAACTCGACGAGCATCATCGGACCGCGCGCTGTCACCCTAGGCAGTGGGCCGCCGCAGTAAACGAGGAGAATCGGGTCCTCGGCGCGTGATCCGTCCCTCAGTATTAGCTGGTCCCGCTCCTGTGGGCAATCCTGCCATACGTTCAGAGTCGCGTTGCCCGGTATACCGACACCGCCCGATCTCACCGACATCATCGCGTGCTTGCACGTCGGCACCTAAATCGATTAAAATTCATTCGGCTCACCTCGTACGTTATATGTTTATTCGTGCATTTTACAATACGACAGATACAATAATTTGGGATGACAGTTTGAAGATATTCAATGTCACAGGGAACGTTAATCACCTCCTTTTGCCTGAGCGTGATCAGGCACGTTGCGTTGCGCGGGTATTCCCCTGGGTAATTGGGGCTCTGTAACCTGCAGGTTTTTTGGTAGCATTCGTAAAAGTTGCGGGAGCAGTATGTCCCCGGGACCGGTGAGCCCCTCTCGATGGGCGCTTCCGGACTGCCGAGTCGGGCGATCGCCTCGGATCGAGAGACGAAGTGGTAACGGAGCCGGAACTCGAAGGGGACGTTCGAGGGGGCGGCGAAGAGCCTTATCGAGGCCGTCACCGTACTCGTCTCGCTGTAATAGCTGGCACCGCTCTCTCCCGATCCACACCACGAGCCGCCCGTGAACGGCCGCCCCAACTCAGCCAACTGCATTGAGCCTGCAACCAATGGTTGCATCAACGCTTTTTTTTTCACATCCATTGCCCCCCTCAACCACCTCCTCCTCCTCCTCCTCCTTCTTCTACTATCTTTTTTCTATTTTCTATCGACTAAAGAATACTATAAACTTTATAGTTAAAGAAAAAAAAAAAAATAAATAAATAAATACTACAAGCGAGACAGCTGACTGTTTATTACGGAACGGTGTGATTGTCAGTAGTAGAAGTAAAGAATAGTCAGTCGCGGGTAAATATTAATAGATAACGTATTTTCAACGGCTATTTTATCGGGTATGAAAAACATCGTATCATTTAGCAAATTGGCCTCGATTTCAATATTAATTCCATAGCTTTCATTCGCATCCTTGTCGTTTGATAATCATATTAAATTAAAAGCGCGTTTTACACACACTTTCATTGCATCTTTACAAACACCTGCTGCCTTTAATGAAATTCAATGAAACCACAAATTAAATCCTTGAATTATATACTTTTCGATAATCTACATTATTAATACGCCACTTTTTCAAACAAAACGAGATTAAATATTTATATTAATAAACGGATAATGAAGAAAGACAACGACCAAAAGATTTTATTATCAATGAAAATATGGATTACGAAATCATATTCTCAAAACATCATTCTTATAATATGTAAATTAGAAGTATCTAACCAAATAAATAAATATTTCATAACAAAATGAGTATGTAGTAAAAATTTCGTGTTTGCACGTTTTTCCTTCTTTTTTCTTTTCTTTCTTTCTTTTTTTCCTTTCTCTTTGATAAAGAATAAGAATTCTGAATTCGTCTGATACGTGACGGAAGGGAGGTAAATAAGAAAAGGAATATGAATCGATATCAAGACAAAGCTTTACCCTCGGGACAGCTGGCGGTAATGTCTTCTGTCTCTGTGTCGAGTCGGCCGATGCTAAAGGCATCCCACAGCAGCTGAACAAGTTCCCCATGACCTTGACCGCCGGCAGTAAAGGTCAAGTGGCATAGAAAAGGTAATCTTCCCTCGGCAGGTCTTGGTAAATCTAGTCTGGAGTTTTAAAACAATAACTTATACATTTACGAAGCCTACGCGAAGCTTCTTTTACGAACATATGCAATAAACAATGTATCATAATGTAACATATCCCTTAAAATTAAGAAATTAAATGTTAAAGCATCGGTTACGCAAATGTATGCGTAAGTGATATGCAAAATCACTTGATATTCCCAATTTCATTTTAGGTACGTGTATCAATGAATATCAATGTTTATGAATACGATGCAACATATCCAGTGCTCTAATTTATAAATCAGTCTTAATAAACAATAATACCTTTTGAGTTATAATTTGGTAATTTAAATGAAATTACGACTCTAAATATTTATTTAACGAATTTGTACTACTTTTCTGACAGTCTCTATAAAGTTAAAAATTAGATAAAAACACACACACACATATATATATAAGGATGTATTATAATGTCTCTGAAAGAATACAAATTCATAATAATCAATTTATGAGAGCGCAGGTAGCATTTAATGTCACATAGATAATTTGATTTTTTGATTTATAGAGAACTTGGGGGGAGGGGGGATAATTGACAAGGATCGTGAGTATGTGTGTATATAGAAAATAGCCTTCTTGCATATAAAATGCTTGAGATAGTATTGCCGCGGTCGATTACGAATAATGTAAATACGAATTACTGGCGTTGTAAGGCGTTTGACGGGGCTCACCTGTATGTCCTGCCCTCGCGTCCGTGGTAGGTACGGTTGCAAGGCGTGCAGAGGGCGGGCTCGTCGCTTCCGTCACCGCAGTCGTCGATCCCGTTGCAATAAGCATCTACGGGGACACAATGGCCCGCTTTGCAGGCGAGCTCCGCGAGGCCGCAACTCGCGGACAAAGTGTACCTTATCAGCCAGCCGGTTAGCAGCGATAGCCAAAGACTCGGTAGCATCTGTGGACAAGGTAGACGGTGCCGTGGCCCCGCATCTGATGTCCCTACCTGCAAAACGAACGCCACACGTCATTAATTATTACTATATTCTAATTGTCCATAACTCATCGGCTGAAGAGAAACTGTTTTTACTCTCTCTCTCTCTCTCTCTCTCTCTCTCTCTCCCCGTCAAATATTTGTTCATATAGGTGTGACTAAAAGTTTAAGAATAATATTTTTATATCCCCCCCAAACTCCCACCCAAAGCGTAATCAATGCAAATGATCGCAAAACGATGTATTAGCAGAGCGAGAGAAAGAGAAGGTTTATAAAACAATATTTAAGGGATTATGTACTACTCGTCTAAAAGATATTTGATTTGAACCTTAATGAATTGTTCTTAAATAATTGAATAAATAATTGCGAGATCTTACATTAAAGTGCAAGTGGTTTTAAGTTAATATACACGTTCTTGATGTAAGAAAAATGTAAGGCGATAAGGTCTCCTCGCTTTTGATGAAATTCGATTTTTACTCACACGCACACGTATACTTATTGATTTAGTTATCTGTTTATACGCTAAGAGGGCAGTTGAGTTATTGTCGAAGCCGTCGTATAATATAAATAACGAGGTTTCGAATTCGCAATGATTGATGCAATCCGTAATAATTTCTCGGTTAAAAGTTCTTTTAATGAGGTTCGTTATATAATAAGAGTATTCGAATACGTAGCAAGTGCGCCTCACTTAAATATTTTGCAGCTTGACTGTTTAAAATTCTACTAAGTTTTTAAAATTTATTTCATCTAAGCATTAGAATATTAAAATATTAAAGTGGGATTTAAAATGAAATTATCGGATTCAAAACTGAGGTGCATAATTTAACTTGGCTTCCGTTGGGGGAGTTGGTATACGTATTAATTTTTATATGCACATTAATCTCGAGAAGAAGTGCAAAAAATAAAAAAAAAAAAAAAAAAAAAAAAATGGAATCAAGCTGAAAATACGTGTTAATTTCTTAAATAATTTCGCTTAAATTTATTGATAGTTCGTGAGTCTCGGACGGAGCTGTAATAAATAGGATTACAAGTGATTAGCATGCCCTCGTGAGTTTGAACGAAGGATGAATCTTTAAACACATTCGGTGCCCAATTGCATTAAAGCGAGAAATATCGTTGGAGTTGAAATAAGAGGGCCGAGAGGGTGTCGACGAGCGTCGAGTATATCCTCGCTCCGTTCTCGGATGAATGGGTCGACTAGAGGGCTTTCTTGATTAATCCCCCTCTCCGACTGCTCTCTACGTCGAGTGCGGTTAGATCTCACTTTGACCAGTCGTCGTCCTCTGACTGCATATCCTGAGGCGAACCGAGACCGAGCACTTAAAACTTCTTTCAGCTTGTCGACGGGCTGTTTTCTTTTAAATATTCTCTTTGTTCTGGTAGGAAGGCGGCAGTACGCGAGGACTGACAGCCGAATACGTTCTTTGGGCTCCTCCGGATATACCGATATTATGCCGAAGAAAGGTGCCGGTAACCTGCGATACGCGATCGACGATCGATCGGGTGTGATCAATCCGCAACAGGAAGATCTCTGCTACCGTCACCAATACTCCGTGATCGTCTTATAAGAATTTTTTATATCTTTCTTGCAGTAATATGCAGTGTTTGCATATTGACGGCAACCCAAAGGGTTTTTATATTAAAAGTAACGATTTTACATTTCATATAATGCAATTCAGAAAAAGAATTTTTACTCTCTTTCTTATTGTTATATGATTTTTGCAGAGTGTAGCAGTGAGCGACTAACTCAAAATGAGAATATCGAGTTGATCAAGAGCTCTGTATGCGGTATAAAATTATGAAATAAAGGGTCTTTTTTATTTCATTTATTTCAATATTGATATTATTCATTTACTTTTGTTTTGCATTTTACATTTCAATTATACTTTAAGCCCACAAAGGCTTAAATTTTACGGAAATTAAATTTTGTTTTCTATTTTTAATTGTCTGCAACGGTAGCAGCCTACTGTTTATATAAAAATAATTCATTTCGTCATGGAAATTTTATAATAGAAAATTTATACGTTGTTTATTCAAGTTTTAATTATTCTAAAGTCTCTTTCACGTACAAAATTGCTCTCTGCATTCCTTTTCGCCTATAAAAAAGAATATTAATTTCTTTCTTTCGCGTTTCAGTATACCTCGTAACGTTATAAACAGTTTTTCATACACTGTTGTTTTATATTCGTGTTATTTATTGCGTAATCGATGTTTTACGCAAGTGTATACGGCGGACGAGGGGGTTAAGTAAATACTGCCTTTAGTACGTACAAAATGTCTCGCAAAGGTGATAGACGAGCCTGTTAACCCGTATCAAATGGGAAGCGCCAATTCCTTAAATTCACGGGAACGAGAACATTGTAAACATTGTCGAGAATACGTCACGTACTGGTGACGTCATCGTCCTCGCCCTTCCCACGCTAATCCTCGTTTAAATCTATTTTGTCCATAGATATTAGATATTTTAAAAGGCATTATCATCTTTTTTCTCCCTACCATCGTCCTACCACATCAGGACACGAATCGATCAAGAAATGCGTCGCGGATGCATCTCTTTGTGCTTGGAGATCGTTACGTTATTTTTAAGGGTTTCAAAGTGGGCGTCGTCCCCGCAACGCCAATACGTAATCATCGTAATCATCATTTTTCTTTCATTCCCCCATCTCCTTCCGAGCTCTCTCCATCATCGTCATTAGCATTTTTCCTTTCAAACTTTCTTATCAATCACATCAATTTACCTGGATCGTCGTCATCATCGTCATCACCATCATTCGTTATTAAATTATCACCCGTTACATATTGTTTATATTATTGTTTTACTTCTTAGCATAACATTTGATTGTTTTTACTAGAATATCAATGTATAATTCCTTTTAATAATATTTATAATATTTTATTAATTTTATCTTCTGTAATATTACGTTAGTAAGCTCTCAATAAGGAATTAATAAATATAAAAAAAGGAATAATTATCACGATTCCGTAGAGTTTTTTGTTCGGATCTATTTCCATATTAATTTTTAGACTATTGTCCTTTGTTGTAAATAACTTAAGTATGATTTACGTGACATTTTAAATGAAAACGAAAGCATTGAATTTAGAATAAACAAATTGATTTGAAATATTTTCGTGAGCTCGTTTCAAAATTATTTACATAAGTGCAGGCAGAATGGGGCAGAATATATGAGTTTTGAGTATTATATTTAAAATCTACCTTTTGAGTTCATCCTTTATTCTCTTTCATCATTTACACACATTTTAAGAATATTGATTAATGTAACTCAAAAACAACTTGGCATTATATACTTTTATATAAAAAACATATGTTAATCAAATATGATAATTCTCATATATAAAGTAGTTGAGTATAATCTACCGACTCTTAGAAAACTATAAATCCGTTATAATGTTCCTTTGGATTATAATTGACGTGTGTCTCATTGTACTAAATGCAAGTAAGCTAGAAAGTTGTTTTGTTTTGTTTTTTGTTTATAAATCCAGCATATATCATTCGGACCGAAGAGTCTAAATGATATAAAAGCTCTTTTGTACATTGAATACACGATAGTAAATAATCATATTAATATATAAACAATAATTTTTAGCATAATACAATCGCAATACGCAAATTGTTGCGGTTTATAAATAAAATATCCTTCTTATGACTGCTGTTGAAATTTTTAGGTCTGACTAATGGAAAACATGGGAAGATTATCGGTGGCGAGGACGCGGAAATCGTTGAAGTGCCGTATCTTGTATCTATAAGACGTGTTTCAGATAACATTCATACATGTGGGGGATCAATTTTAAACGGCCAACATATCCTTACGGCGGCCCATTGCGTTCATGAATCCATAGGTTTTAGAGACGAATTAATATTCCATGTAGGGACAAACAAGATATCCGTCACTGGATCAACTTTTTTAGCCGAAAAGATCTTCATTCATCCTGATTTTATAGAAAATACAGAAGATCCAAATATATTTCACAATGACATTGCAATCGTTCGGGTACGTTCGATTAATATTTCTGTTTAAATATAAATGAATATATTTTAACGTCCCACTGCGTATGAATAATAAAATTCTATTACGAAAAACGGTTATGCGATCTACACGAATATAAAGAAATAACTAGCTTTTAATTTATAAGCTTTTTAAGAATGTGTTTATTGCGAAATCGATTTGAAGTTTACTGAAATCTTCTTTTATAGATCGTAGGTAATATAGATTTCAATGAATATCAAAATAAAGTAGATCTTCCCGAGGAAGATATTTCTGTTGGAGATATCGGTGTAATATCTGGCTGGGGATTTACAAGCTACCCGTCCATCATCGTTCCCGACACGTTAAAAAAAACATGGATGTTAGTTTTAGATAAAAATGAGTGTAACATGATGGTCCCGTTCAATCTTCATATAGATCAATTTTGTTCGTTTCAAAGGACAGGAGTTGGTCCATGTACAGTACGTTTCCCTGAATTTATGCAGATAATTATGGTTATTTAATTTGAGTATTAAAATCTTCGTGTCGCCTCGATAGAGGAGTTAATAGATAATTAAACAACAGCTTTTTAAATTGATAATACTAAATAATTCAATACATTATTTAATTAAAAAATAAAAATTAATAAATAAATAAATAAATAAGTAGAGAAATTTATTAGAGTGACATTTTCTGTTATGTTACAGGGTGACAGCGGGAGTCCAATCGTGAAATCTAATGTAATCATTGGTATAATATCAATGAGTATTCCATGTGCTACAGGTATTCCTGACATATACACCAATGTTTATTACCACATGGATTTCATTTCAGTAGTTTTAAATAGTGAATAATGGTAAAAAGTATTAGTATTAATAAAATTTGCGCAATTTAATTGTATGTTCAAAAAAGCTTCACTAAATGAAAAAAAAAAAAAAGGATCATTCCTATTATACTATATCATTATTTGAATTTATCATTACTTCATATTTATCGTAATTAATGCATTTATTAAGATTTAAAATATACTTAAAATATATTCTATCCTATTGGAGTTGTTAAACATGAATATAACTCATGTCGTAAAATATTGTAAGACGTTTTTTCCAAATAATTTTTTTCTCCAAATAGTTTCTTTGATACATTAAGTAAGAACACAAGACATGGGACGTATAGGGAATGTTGGGAATTATTTAAGTATTTTAAACTATAGTTAGATAATCTAAATGTAATATCTAGATAATAATATTTTAAAAATTGTTATTATTTGTATAAGTTCTGTATGTATCACCACAGGAATAATAATGGGATACGCAGATTTTTATATATGTACATATATATTATAATTATATCTATATTGTGTATTTTATAAAATATATATTATTTCTCCTGGATAAATAATTATCAGAAAAGTTCAAAATTCATTTCTGATTTCGTCGTTCATTTTTTATTCATTTGTAATTAATAATTCGAGCTTACAAATATAAATGTATGTGCTAAGTTTTGTTAAATATCACATGCTCTCATAATTTATTTATAAAAAATAAAATTTATAATAACGACATGTATTATTAATTAAAATAATTTTATTATCTATGTTAATAATTTATTGCGTTACGTAATTGTATTTATCTTTCTTTACCTAATTAAAATATAATTTGATGATATCGTGCTCCTTGTATCTATTTTATTTAATTTAAGTCTCAATTATAAATTATAAAAGATACTTTCAAATTAGTACATTTAGCTAATAAAATATCTTAATATCATTCATTTCACTACAAATATTTTTATTTGATTAACTTAAATTATTTTTATGAAAAAATTTAATCTACATCTACATCGTAATATTATTATTTGTTTAATATACCAATATTTATATTTTGTTTGGCTGTTCAATTCTCTTTTTATTATCTTTTCATTGTTAAGTAGCAACTAATCGTATTGAATGTGTGATATTTCTATAACTATTAAAGAACATTATATTTTCTCTATTTATTACATCGATGTACAAATTGTGTGCGCAGAGAATCTTTTATACAGATTTTATGATTTTTAATTTTGTTTAATGTTTGAAGATTATTTTTTTTTTTTACTAAATAATTCCCAATACATTCAGTTTTTTACCTCAAAAATCCAGTAATTGTATTATTAACAAATAATAATATTGGTAATAATAATAATCAGCAGAACGTTGATGATGACGATTTGGTTGACGTATTTAATAATCATACTTAATATTTGCGGAAAATCTTAGTATTTACGGTTAGAGGCGAGAGAAATAAAGGATCATCAGCCGCGTAGCGCAATCAAACGCGTTTGTTGATTTTACAAATGAATCCCCGAGAAAGGTTTCTGGATTATCAGAATATAATATACAGGCATCATTATAGAATCGAATAAGTTATCAAATAAGGTTTATTGATGGACAATCGGAAATTTAAGAAATTAAAACTGATTTAACATTTAAAATACATAAAGGACAATATTACACAATAAGAGGAAGTCAAGTTACAAAAAAATTCGAAATCAGATCTTCTTAGACGAATATATTTTCAAGGATTTTTAACGATTTCTTAAATTCATAGTTAATAATTTTACCATAAAATTAATCGTTACTTAGAATTGATTATTTACTTATTATTATCTTATCTTTAAAAAATGCCACTGTTGTTAATTGTTTCAAATAATGTATATTATACGTACAGTAATCTATTATCACTCAATTAAAATTACATAACATTAGCGAATTATAGTTTAATGTAAAAACTTTTCCATTTGATCGATATTATTAATCGATACTATTATATAATTATATTCAAATTAATTGAGTAAAGTTGATCAAAATTCTTATACGTGAGAATAAATTAAGCATTCAATGAGTCTGAAACGCAGAAAGAATGTTAATAAATTGTCAAATACCTAATAATGATATTTAAAAAAGAATTAATGCATACAATATAAATTTTGGGAGAAAAATAATTAAAATAGACATTAATCAATCTTACATAATAGATATTTTATTCTTAGAATATAATACTTTGATGCCATACAATACAATGGCTTTATTTAATACATATATATATAATTTATATTGATTCAATATAGATATTTAATGTAATTAAAACCGCGATTATTCTATTCTTACAGAATATATGTACATGTAAATTAATCCTTTATCTAGTTTTCGTAGACATTTGAATTAGAATTATGTATGAACTTATGATTATCTCAGTACGTTCGATTACAAAATTTATCGATTAAAATATGTATAAAAAAAAAATTATTTAATATCAAATGCCGAAATCGATATTATCGAATTTAAATGAATTTAAAATTTAATTTTAATCAGTAAAACATGTATAAGGTCTTTATGCAATCTTATGTAAAATATTTAAATGCTCTAAAATATTAAAGTAAATGTACATGCAAGAAATTCATAATAATCATTCAGCAGTTTAAATATTAGTTGTTATCAATATCTGTTAATAATACTATCGAATAATAAATATGCATTTCAATATTTATTATTCTTTATAACAGTACGTAAAAATTATCATGTCAATGAAACTTTTGTACATTGATACATATAAATTTATTATTGTTATTCAATTTTTTTGAGAAAATCATATCTATCTGTATAGATATATTAATAAAAAAAAATCTAATCAATTAATTGATTGGTAATGGAATTAAGGTTGAAAAATTTATATTGCCATTAAAACTCACAATTTCATTTTGATCTTTGATTCGATTTTAATTTTAATTTTAATAGCTCCGACTTTAATCATAGTCACGTAATATATTTTATTAAACCCGTATATAAAAACCATTTGCCTTCAATTTTACTTATTTTTATAAAAATCTAGAATAAATGAATATTTACATATAAAAGTAATTTACATTTCCATTTATAATGTAGAAATGAAACTTTTTTACTTTCTTCGAAAGCTGTAGTTAGAAGATCAAATAAAATTATCTCTCGATGTTCTAAAATCAATTGTCATTCCTGAGTATAAGCGAAGAAAAAAAATGAATAATTATTTATATCATCTTTGTGCAAACATAAAAATTTATATTTAATGAACATTGAATTTAAGAATCCTATATAAAGAATTATTATAAATCAAAATTTTTATTAAAATTACTTTCATTCGCTGAAATTTCAATCACAATGTACATTTATAGCCTAACTTTTTTCTGCCTCCAATTATTTATGCGTAAGTTATTTCCAATTCCATAAATCTTTCATTGGCTTCAATTCTTCATTTTAATTTGCTTCTTTAAATTATACTTTCAACATATAGTTAAAGAGTATTGGTAATCCAAATTAAATGGAATTTAATTTTTTGATTGAAAGTATAAAAAATATTTTATTTTCTGAATGCAAAGAATTTCGATCGTCATGAATCATTGTAAAGGAAATTGTACACGTGTAAAAATAATTATAAATAAATATCGAAATTGTTGAAATTGATAATGCTAGTTTTAGCTTGACATGACGTATTGTATCGTTAAATGCCTATATAAATAAATAGAAGAGAAACGCGGTAACATTGGAAAGCTTGTATAGAAAAATGAAGGAACGGTATTATAAAGTGAATTGTTTTTTTTTTATATTTTTTTCAGTCACATTTTGTAAGGATGCGCGGATAATTGGCGGTGCCGACACGTCCGTCGTAAAATTTCCATTTTTAGCATCGCTCAGGCGCATTGCAGATAATGTTCACGTATGCGCTGGCACAATAATAAGTAATGAGCATATTTTGACAGCAGCCCGTTGCTTTAAAAGCTTAAATTTAAACGAAACGAATATGCAGATCATATTGGGTAGTACGTTCTTATCAAAAAAAACTGGATCTACGTTCTTTGCTGAGAAAATTATGATTCACCCCGAGTACCAGCAGTTGATAAACGTTCGATCATATACGAACGATATTGCCGTTGTAAAGGTATATACATATATATATATATAAAGTCCGTTGAAAAATGATTTAAATTATATAAATGTTCGATGAATGCTTAATCAACAGGTTAATAGAATCATTTTATTCTCAAAGTATCAAAGAAAAATATTTCTTCCCTCTCAAGACATTTATACCGGAAGTGTTGCTTCGATCAGTGGATGGGGATCAAAGATTTACCCGTCACACGAACTTGCCGATCGAATACAGAATACCTGGATGATCATTTACGAAGGCCAAAGGTGCGCAGCTTTTCATTCATTGATCATTCACAACGATCAGTTCTGTGGATATCAAAAACCAGGAGTCGGGCCATGCGTTGTAAGTATCTTTAAATTACAGTACTCCGGTACTAAATTATAAAATACATTGAAATTGTAGAATTAAAAAGTTGTAAGTTCGTTAAAAATTCATTTAATCCTATTTTATCGGAATCACGTACACAAATAAAGTAATGAACTCTTTGGCATATCAACAGGGCGACACTGGCGGTCCAGTAATTAATAACGACTCAGTTATTGGTATAATTGCAGCTAATGGTCCTTGCGCCAATGGAAAACCTGATATATATACCAAGGTCTATTCGCATCTCGATTTTATTATAAATGGAATGCACATGTAATAATTATGAGAAATCTAATATAGGTTATGATTGTTTTTATTATTCAGCTGTAAAAGTTAATACAAATTACTACGAAAGAAAAAACAAAACAAAAACAAAATATTACCATTTGTTCTCTACAGCATTTGTCTCTACCATATCATATTTTTAAATATACTGCTATGCGACCTATTTTTATGGCGCTTTTTAATCTAAATTAGGGATACCTCGATGATGATGAATTTTAATTTTCTTATTGTTTAATGTTTGTTATTACGAAGACATTAGAAATGAATTAACTTAACCAGATGCATGAAAATAAAATATTATAACTGTAATTATATGATTTATAATTAACTATTAGTTTAATTAAACTAATAGTTAATTATAGAAATAAAAAATGAAAGAATTTTCAAATTAAGTGTTTATTTTACAGTTATTTTATTTTATAATTTAGTTATTGAATAATAAGAATATCCATATATTTATATGTATATATAGATAGATAGATAGATAGATAGATAGATAGATACATAGATAATGAAATGTGCTCTGAGCAGTTGAAAAGTTTTTTTAATGCGTAATACACAGTCTTTCTGAACCGTATTTTAGATAAGATTAATTTAAAATAATTTGTGTTTAGTAATTTAAAATTAATAAAATGTGCGCTATTAAAAGAAATATGGAATCTTCGAATTTATTTACTCAGATAAATATCGTTCAACTAGTTATTTATAAAATACATTTCAATTACTAATGATTTATTCAGAATACGCAGAATACCGTTAATATTTTTCGTACACGCTCCGCACTCATTAATTATTATTAATATATTAAAATATTCAAAGACATTATTCAAATTTCGCGAAAAAAAAATATTTAATATCGTCTGGAACTTAAGAATCAATAAATAAAAGCAAACTATTTATAAGGAGCTCATTTAAATTTCATACACGCTGCATGAAGAATAAATATTAAAATGTATATTTGTTTAATTTATCATTAATAAATATTATAGAAATACGTTAATATAAATTACAAATACTATTAATAAAAAGACATAAAATTACTTATCTTTAATGTGAATTTGATGTTTCTATATAAACCAGCTTTATATCTTTGTCTGGATTCCTAATCCAATATACGAAAATACTATAATGTATATTAAAGGTTTAATTTATTTGTGTCTTGTGTCTAATATTAGTAAGTTTTAATCCCAACGATTCAAGTAATTTCTTTTAAATTTCGTATTATTTAAAGTGGTTAACTCTATCTCTCTCTCTCTCTCTCTCTCTCTCTCTCTATCTCTCTATCATAGTATTCTAAATAAATAATACAGCAAAGAGTCTAATATTTTCGTTTTATTATTAACAAATGAAGTATAAAATTAATTTCTGAAATAATACCGAATATATATAAAATCAATTTAGTAAGAATTCCGGTAGAAAGATTTTTCATTTTTTTATTTATTATTAATTCATTTATTATTATAAATTTTTGGAATAAAACAATTAAAAATATGTAATATGTAAATATAAAGTAATGTACACATCACTGAAAGTGCAGATATTGTAACCTGTTATACATACATATATATATATATAGAATTATATTACAGATTTCATAAAATAATCCATTAGAAATTTAATACGCTATATTAATCCATAAATCAATTCAAAATTATTTATAGATTTATAATAAAACAGTTTTAAATAAAAATTAATATGGAATAATAACGTATACGTAATAATTTGCAATTAACTATTTCTGATATTGTTACTGTTACATTCTCTTAATAATTTTTGTAATAATCAATCTACATTTTATGAAAATAACATGAAAAACATTATATTATTATTTATTACCATAATTTTTTATACTAATATATTTTCTTAAAGAATATGACGTACTTTAAAAGTCTTTTCTCATATTAATTCCTTACAAAAATATTCTATTAAATTATTTAAAAAATAAAAGTTATTTGTTAATCATTGAAAGTAATATTGACATTTAGAAGAACAAATAACGTTGACTTAGATCTGTGACGTCTTTATTTTAATTATAATTTGTAAACATATGGCCGTATTTAAATCTAGTTGTAAAACAATTAATACTCTAACATGTTCAATTGGAATTAATTTAAGTTAACTACTAATGCAATTAAAAAAAATTGTGTTTGTTTCGATGTATTGAAGTTTTGACGGTAATTTCCTATAAACTTCCTATTTATTGAATGTGTTTTTCATTTCGGGAATTAAAATATATTATTTTCATAATATCTAGAGAATTGTCATGAAAAAAGAAAGAAAAAAAAAAGAAAAAAAAACCTAGAATTGAACTTACAATGGGAATAAAATTAAATATATAAATATGAGAAGTAGTGTAACTGTAATGATTATAAATTTAATTAAATTTGTAAATATTATTTATATATTGAAGGCGCGTTGAGAAAAAATGTGAGAATCATCGGAGGTCAAGATGCAGACATTGCAGATTTTCCCTATTTGGTCTCGTTAAGGAGGATATCGGACAAGCAGCACGTATGTGGTGGTGCGATAATCAGTCCCCGTTGTATCCTTACGGCGGCTCACTGCTTCAATGAAATATACGTTACACTGCCGAATTTGATAATTTACAGTAGCACTAGTGTTTTAATGGACAATATGGACGCTAGAACGTATTTGCCCGACCAAATCTTCGTTCATCCCGGATTCGAGGGAATGGTGAACGGGTTACAATACTCTCATGACATTGCAGTTTTAAGGGTGAGTAATATTTTTTACGTAACATTATGATAAAAACGAAAATTAAGCCAACGCGAGCCAAATAGATTGATATATATATATATATGACGGAGGATACGTATATGATCTTCAGCTCATGCGAAATAATTGTTATATTAATTATTATTTCTAGATTCAGGGAAGCATGGAAATGAACAAATATCAACAAATAATACAGCTTCCGGTTAAGAACATTCACCATGGTGATATAGCTATAATTGCGGGATGGGGCTACACATCCTATCCGTCGAAAATTTCGTCCAATAGGCTACAGAAAATAAGAATGAACGTATACGACGCTAATCGATGCAGGATCATGATACCATTTAACTTGCAAATCGACCAATTTTGTGGCTATCGGCAGCACGGAATCGGTACATGCATTGTAAGTTTATTTACGTATTTACCAGGCATTAGGTCTTTAAAAAAACTTTATATAATCATTCCTATCGTTATTCGTATCTCGTTATTACTCATCAATCAAATAATTAATTTAAATATACACTTTTTACGCATCGTAATGTCATTTATACATATATATATATATATATCTGGTGGTTTTATTAAGATCAGATATGAATTCGATGCTGTATTTTATTAATTATTTAATTATAAATCGATAATACGAAAATAATTCTAATAATTGAAATATTAAATTTTATAGGGAGACAGTGGAAGTCCATTAGTTCTCAATAATCAAGTTATCGGCGTAGCTTCCATATCTATTCCGTGCGCTAAGGGTATTCCTGACGTTTATACGAATGTAATGTCTCACATAGATTTCGTTACTACTGTTTTGAATAAATAATTTCTTATATATAATCATTTTTGTAAATAATATTAATTATATGAATATGAAAAATACATTTGTACTTAACTATGATAATTTATATACATTATTTATGTATTTATATATTTATTATTATAAATTATATAATATTATATTATATTTTTATTACAAATTAATATTTTTAAGACACTTTATTTTATTTCTTATAAACATCATCCGCTCTATTCAAATTCGAATTCTTTTAATACTGTAATTTATTTATACTAAAGTAAAAAAGTAACTTTTATTCTTTATTAAGTTTACTTTTACTTTTTAAAAATTTAAGTATGTGATCAATAAATCATCTGAACTGTATATTAAATATAATATTTGATGAACATTTGTACGTTTACCCTAATTATAATAATGATAATTATATGTTACGTATATTATTAATAAACGAATATTATAAAATTTAAAAATCTTTTATATTCTTTTATACATTCTTATATATTCTTTTTTATCAATTCAATTATTTTATGAAAAAATGAACCTTTTCTCACTCGACGTACCTGCGAATGGAGTAATTCATAGTTCATATATATATATTAGACTAAATAATTGTATTTAGTCTTTATACCTCGAAAATTTTCTTCTGCCCTCGGAACCAATATTTAATTCAATTAAATCGGTTAAACGGTACGAGTGGATCGAAAGTATTTGGTTTGCACGATTTGTAAAGAGAATCCGCGAGAGTGATCGGCTTATACGCCACTCGACGTAATATACCCATAAGTATGGGATTCTTCTATGGAATTATATTTTACGGGAGCTCGCTTTTATTATAATAATCGTGCGATAAGCGTGAGATTCGCGTGCATGTTGTACCATGAAAAATAAGTACGGAAAACGTGGCTAAATTTTCTTCTAACCTCCCTACCTTCCTACAGATATTATATGGCCATATATGTTTTACGCAAGTGCATCGGTGTAGGAGGGAGTTAATTAAATATCGCTGTTACATTATATTTATTGCGTTATTTCAATCGCAACGAGGCGCTAATTTTAAAAATATTTATATAAATAAGCTTCTAAACGAACTTTATTTCCAAAAAAAAAAAAACCTTATACTTTCTTATTGGATATAATGTAATTCAAGTAGTAACGAATTCACGTCGAATGGAGCACGTAATAAAGAAAGAAAAAAGAAAACAAACAGACTTTTTGCTATAATGAATGTATAATGTAAACTTGAAATTAAGTGAAGCTTACTAATTTAGAAAAATCTTATACATTTCATACATTTATATATATATATATATAATTTTCCATATAGATGATTGGTGATCCATATGGTGATTTCCAAAGCTCGAAAACAAAAAAAAAAAAAAAAAAATTCAATTTCCTCTGAACTTGAGACTTTCGAAAAAGTGGAACAGTTTACTCGAAAGAACCTTCGGTCAATCAACTGATTATCAATTGTGCTTTAAACACCTGCCACTCACCCACCCACTCACCCACCCACTCACCCACGCCGCCTTCTCTATTCATATTGAATAAACTGTAATCACAATGATTCTTCGTAATTTGTAATATTTTATATATATAATTTGTGTATGTAATACACGTTAGTATAGTAAAGAAAATACTGGTAGATCATTCTTTTAAAAATCGAAGTAAAATGAAATTGTATTTCATAAAAAAAATTTATTTTATCTACGTACGACTTTTGTTTACGTAAAAATCTTCTGTAAAGCAAACTTTTAAAGTTTTATATTTAATTATTTCGGAATTACGCCCTGAGGAAATGAAGAAAGGGCGAGGCTTCGTGTAAATACTAAGCGAAACGTTAGATTCCGGAGATTACGGATAATTGGGATTCGGTAAGGGGGTCGCCGATCGGAACACGTGCAAGTCAGGCGACAAAACGAGACCTTCCATATAACTGTGTATCTATGTAAGCAAATAAGAGTTTCAAATTTGAAAAAAAAATAGATGCCTGAAAAACAAGCGACGACAAGAGCATATAGCTGTATATGTGTATATATATATATATATATATAGTTATTGTGTAGGTATAATTTGAAGTTTGTGGAAAGAGTTGAGTCAAACAAGGTCGACGTCTTCCTTGGCACTTGAAAAAAAAAAAAAAAAAAATTAAATCTAGAAATTTCATTGAGCCTAGCGAGTTGAATTAATAGATTAACTAATGAATTTCTCACGAGTGATAAATTAATGGAGAACTTTTTTAAATTGTCAAACTCTGCATTCAAAATATCATAATAAATGCTAATATTTAAAACTTGTCTATTAATAAATTCTACAATATATATATATATATAAATTGTTAGAATATCATAGGCAACGTCCAATGACTCACAAAAATTGTTTTCGAACAATGAGTCATATATTTTTTATCCGAACCGTTATTGTATAGCAATGTATTAAAATTGTTAAATAATAGTATTTATGCTTTTGTAGAAGTGGCATAATAGAAAGCAGAGTGAAAATAGATAAAATAGATGATAATTAAATGCTTATATTGTAGTTTGCTTTTAAGATAAAGCAAATATTTATACATAAGAAATTTGGATCGATCCAGACAAGTGTAGTAATTGCGGCTGATCTACTTACATCACAAAATTTACTTATATTCATATATATATATATCATAATTAGTTATTCAATAAAACTTTAAAACAAATTAATCGAAATTATTTGTAATCTACTCTCGGGACTGAATCAATTTTTTTCGTATTTCGTGATACATATTTATTCGTGATATATATTTATTTATTTTTTTATTTTTTTTCAATACAAAGAAATAGGATGTTCGAAAAGACAGTGAGATATATGTATGTACTCATGTATTCGGATTGATACAAAGTATTCGAATAAAAGATTGTAAACAATGACATTTATTTGGGATCTAATCTAAACTTTATGAAGATTGAATAGTCCTGGTTCGATTGTATAAAACCTCGCTGCATTATTCGGATAAATATAAGTACGGGAAAACCAAAGAGAGAGAGAGTGAGAGGGAGGGAGAGACAGAGAGAGAGAGAGAGAACAATTGCAAAGCATACGAGTCAACGAATAGGAATATAGAGAACTTTACGAATATTAAAATCAAATACCCTTGTGGTGAATTGTTTTTTAAGCTATAGTTGTATATTTATCTCCAGTCTAGTTTTAAAGGCCGCTAATTCTTAATGTCGTTTATTGAAAAAATTATAATTAAATCAATCGCGTAATATGGGAGGATTAGTTATGGGTTCTCATTGATATAAATATTGATCGAGACGAGAGCAGATTCAACAGCTTTGGGAAATTCAATAAAAACTCATATTATGTATACATTCCGAAGAACATAGCCATCCTAAGTATACAGATATATGTTATTTATGACAGGCTATTTTAAGACGATGTATCATAACTTTAGCAGTAGTAGTAGTAGTAGTAGTAGTAGTAGTAGCATATCAGCTTATGCATTTGCTAATGAAGTAATCACGCTTACTCTAACGTGATGTAAAATGTAAATAAATTTCAAATGACGTAAATGCTTTCTAAGTGTTATTTGTTTTCTAACTTGTTATACCTATTACTTATACGCATTATAAATCCGATGTTTGCGATTGATGGAGGGGGAGGGGAAGAGGTGAAATGAGGAGGGAAAATTGACATATTCAAAAAGAGATTAATTACAAGGTGGTACTAGATTTTTAAAAACAAGTAGAACTTAAAGGAAGGATTAGGATTATTATTCACGTCGAAGCTTTTTTTTAAGACTCAAACTTTCATTACAAAAGTGGTTAATAATAGAGATGTTTTTTAACAATTTATAACGCGCATAAATGTATTGTTAAATGATGATCCTCATAAAAAATTTAAAAATTCGCAATATGATTATTCGTGGAAGATCAAGCACTATTTTTAAGAAAAAATAAATAAATAAATAAGTAAATAGATAAATAATGTCTTTGCGTGTAGAGATTTCTACATAATATATATTTGTATACTTACAATTCCATAAAAAATAATAATCAGGATATAATATTAATTTTATAAATTTATTGGAAATTTTAATAAATATTTTTTTATTTTAATTATTTGTATAAGAAAAATTAATAATATCATTATTGCTTTATTATAATACAATTCATTCATTATATTATATTCAATCAGTGAGCCTTGAATAAATACTTTGTAGAATATGTTGAGTTAATTATAATTACAGATGTTTCTATTTGCTTAACCTTAGTATCTCACTTCTATTATTTCTTTATATATGCTTTTTATAAAGGATTAAAATAAGAAAAACATTATTTTTGGAGAATTTATAAAAATTGAAGGATCTTTAATATTTAAAAAATATTTTTTGAACGAAATAAAAAAAATATATATATATATATATATATATATCTATTTTTATAGATGATGAAGTATTTTTAGTATAATATGTAAATTGTTATAAGAGACAGTGAAATAAAACTTAAAGTGTAAACATTAATTTGAACTTTTTAGATACAAATCTATAAGTATTTATTCATTTATCATATATAAATATTGTTACTTACTCAATGTAAATCATAAATATATTACTATCAAAAAAAAATAGAATCATATTATTTGAATTACAGAAGGTATTCATTTCTATATAAAGCAAGACTGAAATTTACGATTTATTAGTGATATGTTATACGTTCTACAATGTCTTTCCAAATTTTTATATGCTTGTCTCTTTCATTGACTACTGGTACGTTAACATTGACGATTTTAATAAGTTTTTTAACACATTTGTATTATATATATATGGAAAAGCTGGTAAGAGGAAGTTTTAAGAAGCTCATACTAATAAATAATTAAAATGTTTAATGGAATGTTCTGTGTTAAGTAACCATATTATCAAAAGTTTTGAATACGAATACTTGAATTAGTTATATTAAAATTAGAAGTAATACAAATTTTGAAATTTCAAATGATAATTTCGCACTCTTAAAATGACATAAGAGGTTACGTCCGTTTGAAAAACATGGCACCGATTCATATTGCAAGTCAAAGTAAATAGTTTAATCTTGAATGAAGTAGAAATATTTATATTATTGTTTATACACTTAGTTATATCGATAAGAGTTAATTAATTTTAAAAAATATATACAAATTTTTTTTACTACGTCAACAAACGTGTATTTCAATTTTTATTTACATTTGGAGAAAAAAAATGTTAATTTTTGAATTGATTATTTTCATTTTGAAAAGAATTTACGTACGTTTTTAACAGGAAATAAATGGATAGTAAATATACGAATATTGTTAGAGTGTGGGATAATAATAAGTTGCATTACAATACAGGAAATTAACAAAAAACAAAAAAGAAAAAAAAAAGAAAAAGAAAAAAAAGACAGTTCGTATAAAGTAAAGTAATGTAAAGAAAGAGAATATTTACACGATACATAAACAACATTTATTTGATACTTTATCTATTGAATTACATTTTTATTTGTAAGCTACGTTGATTCGTAATAAAAAAAAAAAAAGTAAAAAGTGTCTTATAGCCTGTTATCGAGTTTGTATCATATGCGTGAATTATTTTCTTTCGGTTAATTAGTGATACTGAATGAAGAACTTATTTCGTTTTTATAATTAAGTCTATTGTTTACCAAGGCTCACAAGACTTTGTTAATGTCGATGTTTTTAAAAAAGAATCGGTTTCTGTTACGGATAAGGATAAGCTAATAACACGCTCTGAATAAATACGTGAGAATAAAATAAAAGAGAAAAGCCTTTTGTTAATTAATTTACTCGCTTCGGTTTTATAAATGAATCTACTAACAAAAAGTATGATGTCTAATGATATTCAAATACGGATTTCTTGCCGAAAATATCGAAGATTCCATGAAAATTCTAAACTAATTACACATTAATTGAATTTCATTCCGATTTTATTATTGATTTTTTTTTGTTTTTTTTTTTTTTAATACAAAGTACTCGTTAATGAATAATTTCGATGTTCCCATACATATGCATAAGATGCACGAATAATTGAATAAATCAATAATAATTTAAAGGGATTCCTTTTTTTTTTTGCTTTTTTTACATACAACTCACGTCAGATAATGATCGTTAAATAATTATATATTAGCTTTAAATTGTCATTATAAAATAACCCCAATGACAAGCTCGAATACAGTTTATTGTTTATTGATATTTGAAATTATGAAATGAAGCTTTGAATTATACGGATATTACGTTGAGAGCTAAAAGCTACTTCTTCGAGATGAGATAAAAGAAAGAAAGAAAGAAAGAAAGAAAGAAAGTTTATTTAAAGGTTTAAAAGTCGTTGGAAGCATTGGAAATTTAACGATTAAAGAAACGAAATAATCTTTCAGTTGTCGTTGGGAAAAGTGTAAGAATAGTCGGCGGCATGGATGCGGAATTAGGGGAATTCCCGTACATGGCGTCCTTCAAACGCCGAATTGATGATTATCATATATGCGGCGGTGCTTTAGTAAGCCATTGGCATGTGCTCACCGCAGCTCATTGCTTTTACAGCAATGTAGCATACAGCGATATATTGATCATGGTCGGAAGCAACAGAATATCAGACAGCCTCGGGAATTCATACGGCATTGAGAATGTCTTTATTCATCCTGGATTCACGGGCACGACGAATACTCTGAATACGGAACTTAACGATATCGCTGTGGTTAAGGTAAGGTTAAGAGTAAGCCAATACCAACTTAACGTCGTATCGTGTACACTGTATACCATTTGTATATTAAATCCGTTAAAGCCTCGGTAAATAAACGCATTCGATGGGCACGTTCGTTTACCTTGTCATTCAATAGAATAGAACTTACTTGAGTCGCTAGACGCTCAAAGCTCATAATAAATTGTTAAGAAACATTTGGATTAAGGGATCTGACGAGCGTCAGATTGCAACGATAGAATTTACTGAAAGTAAATTCGTTTGGTGAATTTGTCTCTTTTCGTAGTCGAATGAATTCATACCGTTCGGTCAGTTGCAAAATATGATCGATCTGCCGAATTCCGACGTCGACAACGGCAAAGTCGCAATTATCAGTGGCTGGGGAACGACGACCTATCCCTCCTTCACCACCTCCAATGTACTACAAAAAACCCTAATGAGGCTCCTTAAGGATACCGCGTGCAGCTCCTACCTACCATACGAAATACGCAACGACCAGTTTTGTGGATTTAACAGCCAAGGAATAGGTGTATGCGTTGTAAGTCCCATTAATTAAATATTCTTTAACATAAGTATGTGGGAATAATAAAAACGCATTTGCCGTACTTTCAGGGTGATAGTGGTAGCCCACTTGTTAGAAACGACGTACTTATAGGTATAGTATCAATTTCATTTCCATGTGCTACAGGTATACCAGATTTATATACCAATGTTTATCATCATTTGGGCTTTATCGAGCAATACATTTATGATTAATTTATAACTTTTTTTTTGTTTTTTTTTTTGCTTAGATAATTACTTAGAAAGCGTATTTATTTTTATATTTAAACATAAATAATTTATTATATTCTCTGTTAAATCTCAGGCTTAATATTAATTAATTTTCTTAAAGTATCTATTTCATATCTACGTTTTACCATATCGAGTTGCAAATGCGTTTACTATACGAATAGAAATAAAATGTCAATGTGTAAATAAATCTAAATCGTCCGGATTCAGTGTATTATTCGAGAAGACACGTGATTACCAGTGAGATGTATTTATATTCTTATTGGAAAAGTACTTATATTTTTTTTATACGCAGAGAAAATACAAGAACTAATTGTAATAATATATTGTAAAATATTGTAAATAAATATCAATTAATAATATTTTAATTGTTTTAACAATATAATTAATAAGTGTATTATATTTTGTTCTGTATAATTAAAATTAATTCAAAATTTAATTTTGCAAATTGAAACTGCTTTAGTATTGATTATTTAATTGATAAAGTAATATTCTATTGATGAAATATCGAAAGCACAAAGGGCGTGCTCGACAATACGTTAAAAACTAGCTTACGATCAATATTAAATACAGGATTTTATTTAAAAAAATGCTTTTCTTAATATTTACTTGTTTTCGCAATGAGTGAAATCGGAATACGATTATAAAGAAAAATAATTGTAAGTTAATTGTAAAATAAATTTACCTCGACAGTTTATACAATAAAATTATTCAGGTTCTCTGCTACATATTAATTATATTATTGTACGTTTAGTGATAAAAATGGCTTAAATTTTATAATCATTTACGATTAATTTGGAATAATCCTGAGCTTATACTACGAAAACTTCTTATCAATGCTAACATTCGTATTAATTTACGTGAAAGTATCGTATCAAATTAAAAATATTTTTATCCGTGGCTATCCATGTATAAAAAAAAAATGCAGCTTATCGATATTGAAATTAACCATTCGGTATAATTAATTAATTAATTTGAATATTTAAGTACTGATCTGTAAGGAGATTTAGAAATACTATTAATTTAAACTGATAATAAATAATTATGCTTCGATAATGCAGCTGAATTATTTTGTACTATATTTATGGTTAATAATAAGTCCATTTTTTAAGTTTAAAAACAAAACGAAAATAAAATAAATTGGACAAATAAAATATCATTAAAATAATAGCTCGTCTTAAACAAGAATCGATTTGGTTGATTTAAGATATAAATACGTTGATGCCCTGAAGCTGTAAGAAGCGTGTAACAAGTATCAGATAGTCGTCACTATTATTAATTGAAGTAACAGTTTTAAAATTTATGAAATCGCAGTTTTAGATTCTCTTATCGCATAAGTATAATATTAAGTAAATGTAATGATTACATTTCGTAAAAGAATAAGTCAATAGACCGATGATGTAAAGAATAGTAGATTAAGCGTTGAAAAACATGACAAAACTCTTATTTACCTACCTGCCTACCTACCTACCTACCTACCTACCTACCTACCTACCTACCTACCTATCTACCTACCTACCTTGCTTGTGTATTTCTAAAGCACATTGAAAATCTGTAGATTTTTATCTCTTATTTGTTAGCTCTAAATAAATAGAAAACAAATCTGCATCGATCGGCTTAATTATTTATAATGCGTGAGCGCGAGCATGAAAATGTAAAGATTTCGATAGATTCAAATCAAAATATAGAAAATGCAAACAAGAATTCAAGTACGATAATTGTAAGTATATTAAAAGGAGTTGGTAAAATAAAATCTAAGAGTGTATACATAAATTGACGCAATACCATTAATAGGTAAATACCAAAGAATGTTGAGCACACTCTAAAAAGATATTTTACGAATAAAATAACAACGATTTAATGTGATTGTTTTGCAATACAAACTACAAATACTAAAAACTCAAATACTAAAAACATAAAGAGATTGATTACACGTATTTATATAATATTTAGGATAACGTTTTGATTAATAGTTCGGTGGCTGCTTTTTAGAGAAACATACCGTTCCAAAGAAATCACTTTATTATATTATTTCACTCCTTTAGATGCATGTGCACTGAAATACTCGAATCTGCTCCGGATAATCTTAACGGATGAAGGGATTATTTCAGAAAAAGTACCCTCTTTATCAATATATCCATTTTAAGAGTTGAAGGGACGTTTTTTGGTGTTACGTATTTCAGATCTGCAGAAAGGATCACCACTGGCTGCTCAATGATCCACAGATTAACATGTAAGTGAATTCTGTAGCAGAAGCTACATTCAGGTTTGTTTATTCAGGTTTATTCTCATTGTTTTTAATCAAATACATGTTAGATCAACAGCTACTTATATTTTTTTTTTTCATCTATATTTTTCACGAAGGTGTATTTGTTTCTACAATTCAATGACATTTATACGTTATTTTCTGTTCTTTTAACTTCTATTTTATACAATACATTCTAATAATATTGTTTTTAAGGTTTCATATTAAATATTTATTAAGTATTTCGAAAAAGAATAGTCTATCCTTGACTTTCTGTGAGGTACGCTAAGTATTGAAAATTATATATATATATATACAATTAAAAGACCGTAAGCCTTATCGTGCATCTTGATGTAATTGATCTTATTACAGTTCATGTACATTCGACTAAATAATTGTATTTTCTTCTGCCCTCGGAACCAAGTCTCTCGCACACTTTTAATTCAATTAATGCCCTTCATCGGTCCTCCCCGTATCTCTCCGTCCAATTAATAAATCTTCAATAGTAATTGCGACGTGGAAATCGGTTAAACGGTACGCGTAGATCGAAAGTATTTGGTTTGCACGATTTGTAAAGAGAATCCGCGAGAGTGATCGGCTTATACGCCACTCGACGTAATATACCCATAAGTATGGGATTCTTCTATGGAATTATATTTTAAGGGAGCTCGCTTTTATTATAATAATCGTGCGATAAGCGTGAGATGCGCGTGCATGTTGTATGCATGAAAGATAAGTACGGAACATATTATATTTCATATAGCAATGGATAATAGCTTTGTAAATTTTTATAAAATATTTTAAAGTATGTCAAAATAATGAATTTTCCGTAATTCGAGTACGTAATTGAACGAGATCTTTGAATGTCTCGAGAAACCACTTGAAGAGTTCGATGAAGCCATGTATGATTGAAGGGAGCTTTGTACGTAAAGTTATAACGAATTTCGACTAGGATAAAGCACAGTCGATCTAAAGCGGCTTTGAATAACGTCAATCATCTCTTATCATTGAGAGCAACTGGATGGAGTAACTGTCCATCCTTCACATCATAAGTTTTATTTATACTCCTGAAACATATTTTTAAAAAACTAAATGAATATAAAATCTATAGACTATATAGTCATCAGCAGAGTTCGTTATAAATCATGTGTATTTAATATCTACTAGAATTACATATTGAATACATTCTTACGTTGACAATCTGCACGAACTCAATTTAACCAATTTCATGAGCTCTATTGATTGTTTAGTTAAATCGCCTTCCTTTGTAAATGTAATAAACGTTTTGTATAAAAGTTATTCTTATGTCACGCTGTAATAAAGAAGAGGTAAGAGCCGCAGTTGAAGTTTGAACCGCGATATAAGAAGGCTAAAGCTGGAATAAACTTATGGTTTTAAAAAACCAATATAAGAATTTTTATTACGGACAAAAAATTTTTAAATTAAATTTTTCATCAATATTTAGTAATAAGAGTGTAAGTGTGCTATGAATATTGCGAATGAAATTTCAAAGTTTACGTATACCCTTACGAAATTAACTGGTTTTATACGAAGCATTTAATTTTCGAAAGAAAAAAAGTAGTTTTTGGAGGAAGTTGTTAGCCTGGAAACGTGTGTGGGTAATGAGCCAAGGCTCATGAAGAAGGATTAAAAGGAATATTACGTCATGAAGTGGTGATGAAAAAAATTTTTATATAAAATCTAATAAATATCGACTGCACTGCGAGAGTGTAAAGAATTCTTTTAAGGAATCGGGTCCTTTTCAACATTACAATTGGATAATTCGATCCGTTGAAGAAGCATTAAAAAAAAAAAAAAAAAAAAAAAAAAAAAAAAAAAATAACTGTTAAACTACACGGGGAGGGAAAAAAATAAATTAAATTATCCTGAATCATTCGCGTGGATTCGCAGCGAAGAATTATTTATGCGTTTCGAAAGCAGCGTTTCCCAATGTAAATTCAACACCCCGTTGAATAGTGTTGAAGATATTCCGAGCGGATTGGACAAATATAATTACGACATTTCTAAAGCTGTTCCGCTAATGCAGGGGCTTTGAAATTTTTTTACGTCCTTTTCAATATATTTCTACGTTCGTTTGAATGTATGCGGGGAGCGTTAGCGCTCGTTAAGACCGAGCCGAGATCCGGCAGTGCTAGCGACAAAGTGAAAAGAACCGAAGAACAATACTTCGGCTTCGGCCCAAGAGAAATTGAAATGAAAGTAGTACCGACGAGCTTCTCGTGTATCGTCAAGGAAAGGGAGGGAAAAAAAAATATATATATATATATACATAAAGATTATACGAACTGAGGGATTCCAATTCGAAAATGCCAATAGCTTATAAAGCAAATCAATCGGTATTTCACTACGATTTTACCACCCCTTGATCGTCGGGGGACACCCCCCCTCCACACACTCCCACTCCCACTCCCACTCCCACTCCCACCGACGAGCTTATCTTGACAATATCAAAGCTAACCTAGAAGACATTGTCTTCGTCGACATACAATCTTTAATATTAATCACTCACGTAGTTGTTAACTTGCCAATAATACGCTCCACTCCGACCCTTTTCTCGTTATTATAAATGTAATATAAGCGTAAATTCTGTCTATTGTAATCTATGCAGTGATTAATGTTGTTTGTATTTTCGCAGAGGATCTTATTGCTTTGAATATAATTTTGAATTTTCTAATTTTATCGGATTATCTTATAGGCTTTTCGATTATCATCACAACGGGAGGGAGCAAATA
Organism: Ceratosolen fusciceps; assembly: GCA_018883505.1. NCBI lineage: Eukaryota > Metazoa > Arthropoda > Insecta > Hymenoptera > Agaonidae > Ceratosolen > Ceratosolen fusciceps. The sequence goes on from RCIC01000002.1 coordinate 6,778,597, forward strand.
TTTACAAGTCATGATAAACATTAAATTTGTCTTAATAATAAATCTTCCGTGTGTCTACGCAAATCTCTTATTTAATATTAAACAAACAAATACTACCAAGCAGGACCTGACCTCCTAATTTCATGAATATTTATAAAAAAAATGTGTGCATAACTTAAAATTTAAATAACATACCATCACTTATTTTAAATCTGGGCTGCATTCATGGAAAATAGAATTATTGAACAATTCGAGCCATAATATTAAATTGATCCAGATGCTCACGCGCTAACAAAGCTTTTTAGCAACTTCTTAGCATCAATGGAATGGCTTCTTCTGAAAGCATAATTTATCAATCATTGGTTACTTATACTCTCATCGTTTACGTACATATATACATATATGCATGTATACATGTATATATATGTATATTTATTTATTTATTTATTTATTTATATATATAATTTTTTCGCCTGTTTTGTTTACTACGAATACGATTCATTTATATTTTTAATTAACGATCGAGACGTTCAACTAGTTCATAGCAAACTCAGTACTAGTCTGGTACAAAATTTTCAATTTATTTTATTTACAGTTTTTTTTTAAACGTAATCTTTCATTGCCAGCATTCGAAAAGTCGGAAAAAACGGTATTATATATATATATGTATAACATATACTTCTGGTAAAATAATAAAAATTTATAAAAATAAAGTTTATTTGAATTCTACTCCTCTTAATTCCGACCGTCTATGGTTAAAAAAAAATTCTTCCTATGTTATTCTATTAATTTACGTATTTTCATTACTCCAATGTTACGTAATTCAAAATATTATATCATTTTAATTATAGTCACTGAATATTATACGAATTTTTCAGCTTCACTACTGTGATTATGTTTTCGTATTTCCATTTCTTTATGACATATTCACAAAAATTATATCCAATATATTAAGTCTCGAGTATTTGCCTCCCGTTTCTATTCTATTTACTTTAATTCGCTTTCCGATGATATTTTAACTATGCAAACATCAATTATAATCTAACATTACTATATTTGCATTTATGCTATCTTTGCAAATTCTACCCCAGATTAACTATTAAAAAAAATTTCTAATATTAGAAATAATTTAAAAAAAAAAAAATAAGTAGATATGTATATATATTTTATATAATAGTAGTACGAAATGCGAATCAATGAATACCAACGACTAAAAAAAAAAATTAATGATATCACGTATTAATTTAAAGTAATTGCGTCCCCAATTACGATGATATCAATTATTTTTAATGTGTATATGTATGCACGTTTTAAAATGTATATGTTTCACGTGACAACTATATTTTTAAATGATCTTAAGTCATTAAAACCCAAAGCTACTCTTGAAAATAAGATTTTCGAGCGGATAAAGTAAATGTAGTTATTAACTAATCTCCTCGTATCTTATATTTGAATTAAACTTGCTTATAGTTTATGAATATATTTCTGTAGAATTTTTCACTGAATGTCACATCATCGTAGCACATCATGTAATAAGAATAATTTCTGGGAATACAAAAATTAAGCCGATCAAACTATGAATAAAAATTCCTCATATTACCGATAATAGCATGTTTTCTAAAAAATATTCAATGTTTTATTTTAGTGTAATTCATATTACATTGTTAGTATTATCTTAAATATTATTATTTAGAAGCATGCACATTAATAATATTTACAGATTATAAATAATTGTAGGATAAAAAGAGGAACATATAAATTCAAAAGTTTTTTTAATGCAAAACAATTTTCTTTTTATATACACAAATATTACATTATATTTATTGCGTTATTTCAATCGCAACGAGGCGCTAATTTTAAAAATATTTATATAAATAAGCTTCTAAACGAACCGTAATGCCTTTATTTATTCATACATGATAATGATATTTATTTCCAAAAAAAAAAAACCTTATACTTTCTTATTGGATATAATGTAATTCAAGTAGTAACGAATTCACGTCGAATGGAGCACGTAATAAAGAAAGAAAAAAGAAAACAAAGAGACTTTTTGCTATAATGAATGTATAATGTAAACTTGAAATTAAGTGAAGCTTACTAATTTAGAAAAATCTTATACATTTCATACATTTATATATATATATAATTTTCCATATAGATGATTGGTGATCCATATGGTGATTTCCAAAGCTCGAAAACAAAAAAAAAAAAAAAAAAAATTCAATTTCCTCTGAACTTGAGACTTTCGAAAAAGTGGAACAGTTTACTCGAAAGAACCTTCGGTCAATCAACTGATTATCAATTGTGCTTTAAACACCTGCCACTCACCCTCCCACTCACCCACCCACTCACCCACGCCGCCTTCTCTATTCATATTGAATAAACTGTAATCACAATGATTCTTCGTAGTTTTATATTAAATCGTAATTGTCTTTTTCTCTTTGGTACACACCATTTATACACATACAGTTTTAGATATTATTATAAGGCTCAGAGTCTTTTGTTATCTATTGGTTTTGTTGCATTTGTTCTCGCGCTTCAATAGAATATCAATTTAATTAAAATCTAACAACTATTTTCTTGATTCGATTTCCGTTTTATTTCTTGTGACCTTTCAAAAAATGTTTAAAACAAACACTTCGAGGTTCCTTGACTCTTCGACTACAGAATAATTTTTATTCTGTAAATACGTATTAAGATCTTTTCTACAATTCATGAATAAATAATTAATGTCTAAACACATGTCTAAACATCTTGCGTATTTTTGTAATCGAGTTTAAGGTAGCGTTTGAAGATACACAAGCAAACCGGTCCTATGACTTTGGGGAAGATTTATTTTTCAATCCAATGCAAGTCCAATATTTATTTATATAAGCACGAATACCTTGATTTTTTCTATTTATGATATGGTATGTACATATGAATACGTACATTCGGGGGGCGGGGGAAGGGGTCATATTGTGTACGTGCACACATTCATTCCTCCTTTATACATTCACTTGCACGCAGGATTTATAAGTATTTGTGCTCACTACGAAAAGTATTTATGAATTGACAATTTTATAATAATTCTCTACGTAAATATTATAAGAATTATTTCTATATATATTGATTGAATTAAATATTGATCCATAAATTTTCTTTAATCTGCATTCTTCAACTAAACTAAGGATAAATTATTTTATTATTATTATTATTTTTATTTATTATAATGCTAAATGTCACGAGCTTATATAAAGTTGGTTTGACAATCTAAATAAAATTCAAAGATTGAAGAATCTAAAATAAAAAAAGAATTCGCACAGTAATATGAAAGAGAAGTTATTTACAGTTACGTTTTGAATAGGCTGATAAACTCCAATGGAAATCTATATACTCGACATACTTATGCTCTGCAAATGAATACATATGTGCTGGTGCATATGTTTTATATTCTACGCTTCATTATATTTACTAAACTTCAGTCCATATAAATATTTTAATTATGATTTTAATTTAACTACAGGTTATGATATATATATATATATATATTTAATTTATTTCAATTGAACAGTTAGCAAGTCATCGGCTGGCGCGTCGAATCAACCTATTTTTAATTTTAAATGAAATTTATTATTATTATTATTGTTATTAGTATTATTATTAGTATTATTATTATTATTATTATTATTATTATATGAAACAAATAATGCCTTAAATTTTATTTAATTCGCGTTTAAATTAATCAAAAGAAATCATTATAATTATAAATTTATTCAGCTGTTTTCTGTCTGCCTTTAAATTTCACGATGACATATAAAAATGCTTTAAATATTTAATATAACATAAAATATCATTCAATAAAAGAATTTTATCTAATATAATCTATTTGATTTTATAATTTATGATAAATAATAAAAAATTACCAAATATTTTGATATAGAAAATAATCGGTAGACTAAACATATATAAATATTGTGAATTCAAAGGAAATAAAGGAGAGACAATAATTAAAATTTATAATGGTTTTTTTTTATATATATAATATTCGTTTAATTTATCGTAATCTAATTTATTATTTTGAACAGAAAATATGGAACTTTCTGCTCTACGTGGTTGAGAAATCGTAGAATTTCAATAATTTTGGTATTGCTGATGCTGGTAGAGTACGTGTTTTATATCACGAATTTAGTTTATATAAAATAATTTAATAAAAATTTATAAACGCTTAATAACAGTGCACACATGTAATTAGACATTAATTTTTCATAATGCGTTTCATTCTTCGAATTGGAGAATTTATAAATTTGTATTGTTTAATATTTAATTTACTTAAATGTATAAATTTAATCTGTCATTTTAATATAAGTGGTACTTATAGTGTTAATTATATAGTGGACATAATCGAAGTACTTTTTTCAATACGATGAATAAAAAAAAAAAAAAAAAAAAAACGAAAAACTATATATATATATAATTTTCGTTTTTTTTTCGTTTATATCAATGAATGTATATAATACTAAAAGTAATAAAAGTAATTCCTTGCATAAAATAAAGGCTATTCCTGATAAAATAATAATTTAATAGGACAATATAAATAGTTAATAACTGATTTATGTGTCCTTATTGTGTAACTAAATAAATTATTAACCTGATAAATTTTTTACATATATGTTCAAATTATTTTTTTTTTTTGTATTACATAACTTTTTATTTAAAATAAAACTTAAGCATAGTTTTTCTTTCTCGCGGAAAAAGGGGAGATTTTCACAAAATTAGAATTCATTAGGCATTTTATTTAAGTGGATATTTAAAAGTACTTATAATTCTTTAAATTAATTAATTTAAGTTAAATTTAATATTATTTAGAGATTTTTTTATAAGAAGAGTTCGTGATTGTCAATTTAAATATCAATATGTATTCGCTGGAAGTATTTTAGAAATAATTCTATAAAAATTTATTTATTCAATTATTCGTCTACATAAATTTTACTCGTAAATTTTACAGTTCAATACGTTAAATTTTTAATATTTTCCGAGAGTAAGAAGGATAATCAAATAAGGTAAAGATGTGTAAAGCTTTAAGAGTTCTTGATTTATAAAAGATTATATGTAAATATTTAATAATAACTGAGTATGAATTTATTTGGTCAATCTTATCCGTTCCTACGATTAGAAATTATTTTGTGATACAATCACATCAACGCTTATTTAAATAATCCTGTATAATTAAAATTTTAATACGAATATTTCGTCGACGAGTATTTTTATGAAACAATTTTACATTGTAGATCCATGGATACTGATAACCACTTAAGTACAGATAAAAAATTATTAAAAAAATATAAAATAATTGATGAAGTATTCATGTAGGAATTATAATTTTTATTAAAAATTTATGAAAAATGATTGCTCCTCCGTTAATTTAAATTTCAGATTTAATCGTCAGATGAAATTGACATTTTTAAATTCTGTGATTTAATTTAATTATTTAAAAATAATGCGAAATGAAACGATTTTTTATTTTCTTTGAAAGATTTAGCCCTACTGATATTGTTTATAAAAAAAATAAAAAAAAACTATAAATTTATAGAAAAAAAATTGTTAAAATTTACAACTTTTTTGATGAAAAACAGTTATTAAATTGCATATTATAATTATCATTGTTATCAATAATATTAAAATAAGTTTTACAAAAGGTTTTGTACGAAAGATAAATTAATTATTTGTAGATTAGTTATTTAAAAAAAAAAAAAAAGATGCTAGCAGTAAATTAAAAGTAAAACGTTGTTATTAATTATTGTGAATTAATCTAAAGTTAAGATTTTTTTTCTAATTCTACTTCTATTTAAATATTTCATTAATATTGTTTTTATATTAATTCTGTATAATAAGGAATAATACACGGGGATCTACGGACGAACGAAAAGTACTCCTCGAAAATATCTATATATATATATATACATATATGAAATTATATTATCTGATATTTAATATTTGTATTAAGTAATATGTACTAGTATATAAAGAACAGATACATCGTTCGTGTTTTCATTATCAAAATAAAGTAATCAGAATGTCTTTTTATTTCCTTATTTTCTTATATTTTTCATTTAACGCTGGTAAGTTAAATTTATTTATTTCTTAAATATATTAATTAACAAAAAGACTATACCTATAAATTACGTACCTTATATAATTACATGAAAAATTCCAACTGGTGAAATTTTAACAATAACATACCTGACTTGTGTTTATAATATTATAATAATACTATTAAAAAAAATCGATATTGCAGAAACATTTGCTAAGAGCGTAAGGATCATCGGCGGCAACCCTGCCGAAATTGTTGATTATCCTCATGCAGCCGTAATTAAAAAGATTTCAACGAACGAACATGTTTGCAGCGGTTCCATTATTACCAACAAGCATATACTCTCGACGGCTCATTGCGTCGACCCGATTCTCATCCACGAGGATGACATAAAAATTGTTGTTGGAGTCACGGACCTATTGAGCCCTTCAGCGAACGAGCTACACGCCGAAAATATATTTATAAATCCCATTTATCGGGAACCATTAAATCCAAATGAACCTGTACTCGGAGATTTATCTGTTATTAAGGTGACGTAGATATTCAATTTTTTTTAATTTATTTAAATCTAGAAATTCATAAAAAGAATCTCGCATAATCTTTTTTGTTAATTAAAATTTGTTGTTACTTACGTCTCGGATATTTGTGATATTAAGTCATTAGAATAGGAAAAATATTATAAGAAATATATATGTATATCCTATAAAAATGTACTTTTGCTAAGAAAACTATCGATAAGAATTAAAAAAAAAAAAAAAAATTAAAATTAATATTCGTATTATACCAAGTTTTACATTTTCTTACAAGCACTTAAGATCCTATGATTTAAAAACGTAAATGTCATAAACCTAAAGAAAACAAATAAATGAGCAAAACGAGCAAATAGTATGTAGAGTTTTAAATAATCAGGTTTTAGAAATTTTATATAATTCAGTATTGTCGTCGATGAGTTTTACTACACAACTAAAGAAAATGACATTAAATGACACCCTAACGAATTTTATGTATGAAAACCGAAAGATAATTAATTTCCATATCAAATAATTCTTACTAACGTAGTTATTAGAAGTAAGCACTTGTATTGGTCAGTAGAATGTTTTTTCATGAAAATGTTTATAATTTTTAGGTTCGCGAATTCATCGAATTCAATCGGTATCAAAACAAAATAAATCTTCCCAGAAGAAACGTTCGGTACAATTACATTGGAACATTAAGTGGCTGGGGTATTACAAATTACGTAACCGGATCAAGATCAAATACATTGAAAGCTATTTGGTTAAGGATTCTTACTAATGAGCACTGCAATACTCTCGATCCAACGCCGCATTTCCACGATCAATTTTGTGCATTTCAACGAGACGGGACAGGCCCGTGCATTGTAAGTTATATTAACTTAATTAACAAATAAATATACGTGTATTAATTCTAAACTAATTTTAATTGTAAATGAGTGGTTGGTTTTAACATTTTACAATAGTATGGGTTATCGATTAACATTGATTAATAATAACATTGATGTATTCAATGTTCCTTTGAAGAATCATAGATTAATATTGAAAAATTGTAACAATTACGAATTAAATAATAATTTTTATTTTTATTTTAACAGGGCGATAACGGGAGTGCATTAGCTTATAATAATGTCATTGTCGGTGTAGCCGCCATGTCTATTCCATGTGGTGCAGGTGTGCCAGACATGTTTACCAATGTCTTCTATCACATTGATTTTATTAACAGAGCCTTACAAATGTAATATATTTAGAAATACTTTATGTTTTTAATTAAAATCGTATTATTTATTGTTATATTTATTTTCGAATTAAAATAAAAAGCAAAAACTAACGATGTTTCATTATTAATAAATGTATATGTATATGTATATGTATATGTATATGTATATGTATATATATATATGTATCCGAATGCAGATGTATTAAACATTATAAAGAGTTTTGTTATAACAGAGACGTTAGAAACAAAAATTCATTTAATTATACATTAGTTTTGGGGGTATTGAAGGCCGAAACGTTTGCTCAGTAGATACGGCGTATGTAAATATTTAAATTCTAGATTTGTCCGATTTTACAATAAGTATCACATAGCAGTTGTATTCGACGTCGGTAACTATCGAAATCCTCGTAATAAAAAGATTTTACCATAGGAGATAAAAATTAGCGGCTTATTGAAATATATTTTAAAGCTTTGTATATCCTGACTATGACGATGGGAAGACTTAACGGGTTTCTGTCTGTAGTCAACTAACGAGAGTTACTCGAGTTCTGCACGAAGGAAGTTTTCGTGATTGTCAATGTTGCCATTTAGAATTGAACTGTTAATCGGAATAGATTGTCAGCGCTGACGGGCCCGCAATGAATGTACAACCCATAAATGCCTGAAATATTGTAAGTACGGAAGCAAATATTCGTATTCAGCCGTGTAACAAACGAACTGCGAATACCGCGAAATCCTAAATCTTATTTGAAAAAGAAATTACAATATCTTTTCGCATTTTCAATACGTCCACGTGTATGTAAATGTACGTGTCTTTTTTTTTCTTTTTTCTTTTTTCTTTTTCTTTTTCTTTTTTTTTTTTCGACGACAGCCAAGGGCTTTCGGCGGAGAGCTCCCCCTTCTTCCTCTCGACGAGACATTAACTCTCGACAGAGTACTGAAACCTCTCACCACCCCCTCCCCCACCCCTCCCACCACCCACCTCTCCCCCTCTCTCCCTGTCTCCCTCACTCACGCCAGTCTGTGACCGACGAGCGTAACGCCGAGGAGAGATAGATGCATAAGGTTCCGCGCTCACGTTCACGAAGAAACGCTCTAACGACAAAGTGCGGAGCCTATCGCACTTGTAGCATTAAAACTGCGAATACGAAACAAACCGAGGTAAACAGGAATTCCTCCTGATGCTGCTGCTTTCGTCGCGGAAACATTTTCCCATCATTTCTCTCTTCTTCCTCAAACAGATGTATTTCAGAAGTATTGTAACGTAAATGTGGAATGTAATTTGACGAAAATAATTTGTAAAAAGAAACGAACACCGACTCGTGAATACAAGTAAGTACAACTGACTTTTTGTCCTCTCACTCGCTCTAATAAAAAAGAAGAAATTAACGTTTTATAAGGGGAAATTATAATTTTACTGTCCTACGTACTTGGCCGCGTAGAAATGTCCTGGATATTCCTGAAATTCGTACAACTGTTTCTCTCGTCGAGAGAAACAATTACGCATACACAATATTGCAGGCCTGTATTATTTCTATTTAATGAGATAATATCAAAATTGGATATAAAAACTAATTGAATACGAAAAAGTAACGGTAAATATATAATCGGATTACTTATCGTACTAAGAAAACAGATTTATTACAAGCAAACAGAAGAAAATAGTCGTATTACTTCTCGGTAATTGCGACTTCGGTGATTTCCTTCAAATAATACTAATCCAATATCCATATTATAATAAAAAAAGAAAGAAAAAAAAACTTAAAATACGCGCCTTAAAATACGTGAGAAACGCGCGTACGTATATGGAAGAGCGAGATAACAAATCCATCATAAGTCAAATGCACGAACTCCAAACACTTACCTAGAACTTTCGTGTACTTAGAATACAAATGGAATATAAAATTTATTATTATATTATTCAACGAATATTGCTACTAAAAAAATTACATCGTTTACATAAATATTATACAGTGAGCGCGTTGACTTGTTTCGTTTATGCATTAACAAGTCGCGTACAAATTATACAAGTACACAATTATATTTCGTTCTTATTTTTATACATAGAATATTACATATACATTCAACTCAACCAAATTTACGTATAGTAAATATTTTTATACATTAACTTACGTATTACGTCAAGTAACGGAATAAATTAAATTTTTTTTTATTTTAATGAACCGATCTTTGGAATTTAAAATGATTGTAATATCGCTAAAATTATATGTACCAAAATGCATATATTCATGTTTAAAACATATTTAATTATGCAGCTTTCATGTAAATTTATTTTTATAACTTTTATATATGAAGTCAACGGTTATATTCAACTTAAATTCAAATAAAGCTCAATACGTTATTTGACAGAAGTAAGGAAATATAAATATCATTGTTTAAAGGTGTTGCAGTACTTGAAGAGAAAATTTATTCATTTTCTATCATTAAGTTATTATCGAATTGATACAAAAGTATTTGTTCTTATAAAATTATAAAAATTATTATCCAATATTTTCTATTTAAATCTTTTTTTTTTCTACAATTTAATTAGCCGCGCGAGATTTTTAATCGCAAGTGTAAATAAAATTGAAAACATTTAAACTGTCGATGTCACGAAGTAAACGTGATAAATTACCCAAATCATGCCACAGGCTTAGATAAAATAAATCCCAACGTATTTGCATCATCATCATCATTGTAATAATATCCTTTGGAGGGTTCATTGAATTTCTGAAAAAAGTACAATTAAACGTTGTTGTAATTCCAATAGGAAACGTAAATTTACGTTGAATTTAATCACGTCGGAGAGATTCTTTATTATTCTAAAATGAATTCATCATCATCATCATCATCATTATTATTATTATTGTTGTTGTTGTTGTTATTATTGTTATTGTTATTATTGTTATTGTTATTGTTATTGTTATTATTATTCTTTCGAGCTACGAAAGAATAAACGGAATGCCAATATTTTTGATGATATCGTCATTGATTGTATTGTACGAGTCGAATGCACATAAGCTTCAGAATATTTAACGTTTAATATTTGTCTTGCTTAAGTAAAATCATCTTTTCTGACGAAACTTTTAAAATTTTTGTATTCCTTTTTTATTTAATACTACAGTTAATTTAACAATTAACCCAATTGCTTACGTAACGTAATAATTAATTGTTTTATCACCTGCTTCACGTAAAGGCTTCATGATTCTAATTATTCAGCTGTATCATCAATACATATCATTAAGAAATTCGTTTTCGTTTGCTAAAGGCAGACGAAAACTACTTTTTTTTGTAAATTACATAATAAATAATATATATGACTTCAAGGTCAGTATTTCAATATAATCATATTCTGTGCAAATAAAGTCTTTATTTATTTTAACGGTATTCAAGTTTTGTTTGTAAGACTTTGTGCTTCAAATTACAAGTTATACATTCGGTATCTATTGTATTAAACAATTGAATACGATAATTGCGTGTTTAATTAATTTTTTTAAATAATACCTAATACAAAACATTAAATAAATAGTAAATTTACTATTCATTGTTCAAATTTTCTATACAAATAGGTCGAGCAGAAATTCCATTTTGAATAAAAATATAGTTAAAGAAACCATATCATGAAGAATAAAAGAAAAAATGAAGTTAATTATTATAAGAACATAACATATTCTATTTTAATCTATTTATTAAAGCCATTTTATATTTATTAGGCTATTTAGTTGAATGGACTATATTTATTATACGATTTAAGAATACTTTAAATAAAATCACTTGTATCATTTTTATTTAATATTCACTTTACAATATTTGTACAAAAGCCACATTTTTTAACTGAAAAATAATAATAAAACTCATTCGAAATTAATAATATTCTTCTAATAACATTTGCTCAATAGTCGGCAATATTCACTTTTATGATTGTCAATAATTTCCAATTGTAATTGAATATCAAGTAATATTAACATGAAACATTTTATAAACTTTAAAAACGTTTCTATTTTCATATTGTAAATTAATTATTTAATAACAGTTTTTTCATACAGTATCGAATAATTTCAATTATATTCTTTAATAATATCTGAGAAATTGAATTTCTATATTTAATTTGTTTTAAATGTAATACAATAACATAGTCCATTAAAATAATACTGTACACAATTTATAAGCATAGTTTTTCATATAACTGTCAGTGAGTTACATATTTTTAACTTGAGAAAAATAAAATACTTGTAATGGAATATTCACTGAAATAAATAATAATTAATCTTATGATGATTATACCATACTCGTGCGAATAAAATGAAAATATTTATAAAAATATTAATATAAAATTACATAATAAAGAATACATTAATTGGCTTTTCCATAAGCTTAATATTGCTTCTCAATTACTATATTCTTAGGGTAATAATATTTAATACGGATTGTATCTCATATTAATAAGAATATGTATATATATATAGCAATTCTTAATAATGTATGTGATGTTTTATAGATTGCACGGTGGCTTGGGTATATTAAGCGATTGGTGAAAAACAACTCTTCCGGCAGCTAAACATTCTGATAGGCTACAAAACACACGAATGAGAGTATTCCATAGTATTATCTGCAGATCCGCAAGTGTGTGGGTATCGAGAAACGGGCATGAGAATCCTTATATTGATAGTACATATTTTCTTTATTTTATTTCGCCCTTAGAGATTTTATTTAGATCAATACTTATTCGTTAATCCTGTTGGCTTGTACTCGTTCTTTCAATTGTCCAATAATTATTTTCGCCTCCGTATATTAAATTGTATTGCATTTAAATTGCTCATACCTCTTCGATGAAAATATGAATATCGATGTAATTATACCTTTTTGTTTTTAGGGGGACAAATACGATCATTGGCATTGTATCATTCTATCGTCTCGGTGCCATAAGCTCACATGACTTATACACTAAACTTAACAATTACGTTGAAAATATATTACATATATTTTAAGAAACTAATATTTTGATGTTTACTTAAGTAAGATATTTTATAATTGATGTAAAACTCTAACTTATCATAAATTCATAAATAATAATTATAGAACATTGTAATAAAATAAATGAAATGATATTTGAGAATTTTTCAAAAATTTATGTTTAATGTTATAGCATATAAATTACAGTACATTTTTCTCGCGATGGATCAATAGTATATCCATTATTTTATTATCAAGTTTCATGTTTAAATTAAGTAATTTATAAAATTGATCCATTAAGGGATTGTTTATTATTAATCGTCAACAATAATAAACATAAGCGAGAATCCTAATAATATATAATAATAAAGAAATCAAATTACCATTTATTTTAAATGTAGATGTTAATAATATAAATCTGTTAAATATTATATGCTAAAGTAAAAATATTACTATTAGCTTTAATTATTTTTATGTTCATTATTAATACTGATATTTCATTAATTTATGATATTTGTACGAATTAATAAATTATTGATCATACTTTGATTTTTATAATTCTTTATAATTCGACAGGATCGAGTAATTTCTCTAAGACGATATATAAACCCTTTTTCAGATATATATTTTTACAATTTAAAACAAGTAAAGAGTAATTATAAAATTTATTTCAGCTTGAAAAGTGGAAAGTTCTAATTTATACAAAATTTACTATATATGTATATTAAAGGTAATTAAAACTTTTAATATAAATTTTAAAATTCAAAAAATGAATGCGTATATTTTTACTTTCTTTTTTTATCAATTAATTATAAGTTGTAAATTATAAGAGAAAAGAAAGAAACGAAGGAAGCGTTGAAATTTAATATGTCAGGATCGAAATTAAAAATTTATCAAAGTCATTTCGAGTACAATTTATTTAGATTTTACGCATTTGGCAAGCATTATGTTATACTTTTATGAATTCCAAAAATTAAATTACAATATAATCTAAAATATATTACACGATTGACGCATAAATGATTTCCGTTCCAATACTTATGCAAATAATCAATAAAGATAATCTGTTGTAATACCCTAAGACTGTAAAACGTTTTTATAAGCTTCGTTAAATTTTATAAGCTGACAATATTTTGTGAAAAAAAAAAATAAAAAAAAAAATTAACCATTTCATAGATTTTCAAGAATAAAAGTAAAAATAAATGAAAAGAGTAATTAGTTTATGAAATATGAATCTTAATAACTAAATGATTGCGTGTATAAAGTGTACATACAAGTTTACCATTTTCTCTTAGTTCCGTATCATATGTCGTATTACATTATACCATAAAATCTTATATCATAATGAATTATGCTTAATTAGCATGATTTGTATATTGTGATTAAAATGGCATTATAGTGAATAATATTGTAATAAATAGAAATTGATTTCGCTTGTAGAATACGTCAAGAGGATGAAAGTTATAACTGAAACATCCGACAGGTCACAAAGGAAATTCGGAAATTAGCGTCGTCTTTGAGAAGGGCACGACACCGTCTCATTCCAGCTGAACTTCCATTAATATTATTCAGCTGCTTCGCTTATAGCAGGAATAACTCTGTATAATGAAGTTACTTTCAATCTTGAGTTTCAAAAATAAAATTCCATGCATTTTGTTAAGAGCGGAGCATTTTAATCACTTTGATCCTTCGTAAAACGAATTTGCTTACGAAATTGGAACCATTAGTCTGTACTCATATAAGCTTTACCATTTCCTACAATTTTTATTGACTTTACGCTAAATATTCGTCGTCCATTTCTTTTGATTTGTTCTAAAAATACTTTCCGCAAACTTTAAAGATGATTAACAAGTAGAATAATAATAATAATAATAAGAAGAAGAAGAAGAAGAAGAAGAAGAAAAAGAAGAATAATAATAATGGACTATGAAATGAAATTCTATATAAAGAGACTTGCGAGTTCTTTCTTTAAGGTTTATTGCCAGTAAATCGATATCGGAGATGATTTACAGGAATATCTTTATATGAATTCAATCAATATTCTCCTTCGACTGTAATGCTTATGCTTTCCCGTGCTTCGTTAGGGTGAATAATTACGCCGAATACTTTAAACATAATAATCTCAAATTAATTTAATGCCCGCTTTTCAACTGGATGCAGATAAATCATAATTATGAAAACTTTTGGAACGCGCGATTTATTCAAATGGTTTTGGCACAGAATGAATAAAATATTAATTTAACTGAAGCCCTATTTAATATTCCGTATTAGTTAACAAATTTAATGTAAATTTGTATGAATATATATAACATCTTATTTATTTCTGAACTGTAAATATTTTAACAGATTGTTCTATAAAAAAAAAACTGACAAATAATTTTAAAATAAAAATGTGTACGAATGACGATTGTGCTTAAAATTTAAAATATAAGCCTCTACTATTAATGTAAAGGCAGTTTACGTTTTTATTTATTCCATTTTTATATCAAATTCAACAATGAGCGTGCAATTTCTTATTTATTCCTTAGTCATTATTTTCTCTGGTAAGTCAAACGTATATATTTTCCGATTATAAAACAAAGGCATTGAACGGCATTTAGTGTATAAATAAGCAATCGATGCGTATTTTGCGTATTTACTGGACAGAAATAAAATAGAATATTTTATTTAAAATAACTGACATGACGTCAGACGGCATTGTATGAATAAAGACCACGGTTCACAAATACAAATGCTTTTAAATAATATTTTAGCGACTTACGGGAAAAACGTGAGAATTATCGGTGGCCAAAATGCTCATATACGAGATTTCCCGTATGTAGCATCAATAAGACGAAGTGCAGACAATTTACACGTATGCGCCGGGAGTATCGTAAGCAAGCAACACATTCTCACAGCGGCCCACTGTTTTCAAATTATTCCTGACGAGCCATCGGAACTCGAGATCTACGTAGGTACGTCTTTCCTGGAAATGGATTTTGGATCGGCATTCAAAATTGATACGGTTTTCATTCATCCACGTTTCAATGGTATAAGAGCTGCCTCGGAATCTCTACTTTACGACATCACTGTAATTAAGGTATAAACAAATAATCTATAATTTTCACTGTATTAAGACAGGTAATTTCTTTAAATCTAAAAAATGTAAATCTAAAAAATGACGTCCTCCTACACGTGTGGTATCATTCAAAATGATAATGGTACAATACAATAATTACAACCTCAAGACTCTATAGGAATATAAACATCATATACTCATATTGGCTATAATGTATTTGATATTAATAATCTTTAGTTTTTATAATCAGTTAATAATAGCAATTATTTATAGTGAGCTGTAAATAAAATTTAATGAGACATTAATTTAAGTATAAGTATAATGATATAAGCATAAAGTTTATCCAGAAACTCTCTAAATTTAAATAATAATTGCAATTGTAATTATACTTTGTATTTAAAATTTATTTAAATAGCGATAAGATGATTAACAATACAAATTCGTAATTTATCGTTAAATTAGAAATATAAGTGTTTAAAAAAGACTGTATCTGAAAATTTATATTTACTGCGTTTTAATCTCTTTTCAATGCTTTGACGGTATAGATCATATAAATGATCACAGAAATATACAAATTATAGGTAATCCCGTTTTTTCATTAATGCGAATGTGTAATATCTTGTAATATCAATTTTGAACAGAAACCATATGTATAAATAAATTTGTCCCCTGTTTGCATTAATTTCATGTTTAATCTCATATTTGAAGAATATTCAAGTTTAGATATTTTTATACAACAAATAGATTATTTATAAATATTATATTCCCTTAAATAATAAATATTCATTTATTACCACATTAATGTGTATATATAAATAAGTTATGTAAACTAAGAGGAAGTTGGCATTACTAAATAAATAATATCATTTTTAATAACTTAGAGGTACGTATAGTAATTAACAATTGTTATTATTATTAAAAATTGTGTACACGACTACGTCATTCTTCAATAATCATAATTTTGAAATATTAAAATCCAATGTATAGATTTAAAAGAAATATAATAATATATCAATTATAAAAGATGTTTTATTTTTATGATGTATGATCGAAAAAATAGATTTAATCGGTAAGTTAGAAAATGTTAAAAATAGACTTTGCCTTAATATAAACTTAGTCTATAAAATAAAAAAAACTTAAAATTTTTTTCAGTATTAAAATTAGTCTAAAATTTTAGTATTATTAATAAGATTTGAGCTACAGATATCTTGATATTCGCTGATGTCTTGAAAAGAAAAAGATTTTACATAACCAAGTCTATTTTAGCTACACTGACGACATTATTAATTAATATAATTCTCTTCCGTTGTGCAATAATAGACATTGTCCCGACTCAGAGGGGTATGAACTTCATTTATAATACAATTAATGCTTTGAATACAAACATTGACTATGTTTTGCCCTTTTCGTTTTAGAAAATCAAAAGTTATATAAATAAAAAACTTATTTAATGGATGAAGCAAATCTAATAAATGTAACAACGATGTTTTAAAAAAAAAATAATAATAATAAAGATTGAAAAGTATAGGTAAAATGTAACATACAGTACGAAACATTAAATTTATGGTACAAAACTATAAATTTAAATTTAGCAAACGAAAGGTTATTTAAAGTCGTATTAAATGATACATGTAAAGTTTTTCTGTATCCTATTGTAACAAAAAAAAATAAAAAAAATAAATAAATAATAAAAAAAAAGAAATGAAAATGCAGTATTAGAATGTATATCTACGTATATACGTATAAATTTGCCCAATACTGGATGATCTATATGTAGACAGTAATAGAATTTATTTACTGTACCGTATTCAATTTATTATTTCAAGCAAATTGAAAAAAAGTTTTACGTAAAAGTATTTCTACTTAATTCATTAAAAACAAAGAAGAGTGTATTCTACGACATTGAATTTCTCAATTATTTGAAACTTGTTCAAATATTCTATTTACAAAAAGAAGAAAAAAAATTCTATTTCAATCACTATTCGTAACATAATGTTTAAGAAAGATCGCTTCAAATTTATATATGTTTTATGATTATTCCTATTCATTTTGTATAATAAGTTTCTGATAAAAATAAAAACTTTTTAAATATTTAAAAGTGAGCCCCATATATTATCAGCCAGTTCGATATTCTTTTTCAGATTAACGAAAGCAATTAATTTTCCCCACTGCGAACTATGGGTATTGTAATGCCTGTTGGATTTTTAATGCTTTTATGTCTTGTATTGTCTGAAGGTACGTCCGCCATTTACAATGATTAATTACACGCAAAGATTCATTTACTTAGCTAGATTTACTTACTTTTGATTGAAGGTATTTCATCATAATAAATCTTCATCAGTTGTCATTAAGTACTTATTCATTACTCATAATTTTCACTAATCGCATAAGTTCGTATTAATAAAAATTAAATCATGCTTAATAATATACGTCTCGTAAGGATCAAGACGTTAAATAATTATTGTATACTTCGGATGAGCGACTGTATGCTAATTAATATTTCCAGTCGCATCCGGGAAGAACAGGAGAATCATAGATTCCGTCTATGCGGACATTCTGGATTTCACATTCCACGCGGCCTTGAGACGCATATCGGATAATCATATAATTTGTAGCGGAGCTATCATAACGGATCAGCATATCCTTACAGCCGCTCACTGTGTAAACGAGCCCTTACACTCCCACGCCAATTTAAAAATCATTACAGGGACTTCAAATATTACCGCATATCCAGGCCAAGTTCACCTTCCTCAAAAAATATACGTGCACCCTGAATTCACAGGGGACGTTAAAGTATTTGCTTCGACTCACAACGACATTGCAGTCATTCAGGTAAATTATAGAATTACATATTCAAGCTGACGGAGATGCTTCCTTTTTCAATTATACGTAATGTCATTTCGGTAATGATCGATGATAGGTATTTAAAATAATGTAATTTTACAATTAAATTAATAAAATATTATGTCCGTCCTTGTATTGTGAATTGATATTATGCAAACAATTCTTAGAATAACACAAAGTGCTAACGTAAATATAATCTAATCGATCATTAGCAATAGGTAAAATATTGCGTCGAATCGAACATCATATTATTTAAAAATAAATTATTTTTTCTCGAGTGTTTTTAGAAAAAACTACCGGTTTGTTGCTTATTTATTTTTCAACTACACCCGATTACTTCGTTATTTTTTTTCTATGCCTCTTTACCACACGTTCGATTAACATTAAATCACTTGCGCTTTTTGTAAAAAAGCTTTCTCTAAACCTATTTGAATATCACAATTGTAATACGAAAAGTAAATAATACGTTAAAAAAATATTTATATTCATTTTCATAAAGACAGAACGTGAATTTAGAATAATTATAAAGCTTGTAATGAAATTATATGCAATGCGGTGTTATAATTATAATTTTATGAATCTTTTAAAAACGAAAATGTATTGATTAGCCAAGCATTCTTAAGGAATCTTAATTACACGTTAAGGTTGAATATAAATAACAAATGTATTCTTTCAGGTTGAAAATATCATTGAATTCAACGTCTTTCAAAGTCCTATAAATCTTCCTGAACAAAATATTGCACACGGGGATTTAGGAATACTCAGTGGCTGGGGAAGTACGACTTATCCGACAGTAACCGTAAGCAATACATTGCAAAAGAACTGGATGAAGATTATTGGATTCAAACAGTGCTCGGCATTAATTTCGTTTTACTTGCGATATGATCAATTTTGTGGATACCAGCAACCTTCAACGGGAGCCTGCGTCGTAAGTGTCCCCAAATCTTCTGCAATAATAATGTATTACACATCCCAATTAGAATTTAATAAATAATAAAACTTCACAATAAATAACTAAATAAACTGGATAAGTTTTTTCAAACTCTTAATTCGCTTATTTGCCTGAGCTTTTTACATTATTTCGCTCGATAAGATTTCAACTGATCCTTAATAAAGTAAGAATTTCTTTTTAAAAGTTATTTTAATATTTCAGGGAGACGGCGGAGCGCCATTAGTTAACCTGGATAAAATTGTCGGGGTTATTTCAATGGTTCGTAAGTGCGCAACTGGAGTACCCGATGTTTACACCAACGTATACTCGCACCTTGATTTTATTAAAAGGGCTACAGGATTGGCCCCTTTCTAAAAAACAAAAAACAAAAAACAAAAACATAAACAAAAACAAAACGTATTGCTTATCTGTGTTCATATAAGTTATTAATAAACGTTTTATTATAATAAAAGTAAAACTATTCATTGTTCTATAAATTTCATATTATATAAATTATCCACTTTATGTAACTGATAAAGAATTGTAATACTAATTGCATCTATTTATTTGATACGTAGAACTTTTATATTTATAATATAATGATTGTAATTTATGAGAATATAACCTTTAATGCTATTATAGACGAAAGTTTTCGATATATTTAGTTGAAAATTATAAAATAGCATATCTTTTCTTCCAAATTCAATAACTGATTGAATAACAAATCACCGATTCAATAACTAAAATAAGATATTTTAAAACAAATTTTATTTAACTATCATATGTTTATAATTATTGATTAATAGGACGATGAATTAAATCATTGTATATTCAGAATTAATATAAAAATTCTATTCCTATATTTTTTTACCGAATCAGGGAAATTATATAACGATACGTGTTGAAGAAATGATTTTAAACGTACATTTTTGTAAAATGATAAACGACAGAAAGTAAAACTTCTTCTTATTTTATAAATAAATCAACATAAAATCTTTTGGAAATAATTAAATTTTTACTTATCGATAACAATACGGTAAGTAACCCAAGCTTACGTTATATTTATGTTTCGATACTTGCATTTAGTAACAAACAAGCTTGCGCTATATTAAAAATATAGATATCAAACTTAAAACCCATTAAAGACTATAAAAAAAAGAAAATATGATTGCAAAAAATAATATATAATTATTGAGATATTTCTACAGCATCTCTTTATTATAGTAAACGTAATATTGGAACGTATAATAAAAATGTCGTATAAATATGTTTTGGAAAGACTATTTCGTATATACATGATGTAATTATTTTATTTTCATTGTGCTTGAACCATGGCTATATTTAAATTAAATGATATAAAAGATCCATAGGAAGGTATTTGATTTCTTTGACTTTCAATAATTTAGAAGAATTTAATATTCTCATAAAAAATTCATTTTTATAAGATTTAAATGTTTGAATTTATATAAAATATTGTAAAATATGGAAACGTAAAAATTTTTTTTCGCTTATAATTTAAATCATTATATTTAAATCAAATACACTGCTTGTATCTATATATTTTTTTTATTTAATGAATTGGTATATCAATTTACGTCTTCCTTATTCTATATAATTTATATTTTTATTTTGAAAAGCAATGACAGTAAAAGAAATGGCCGCACGACATGTTCCGAATTCGTAAAAATTCCATGGAATTCGCAAACTATAAGCCAAGTTGACTATGGGATGGGTCGAGGTCGGGCTAGGCTAAGTGCGAACTAATGTTAGCAGACTCATTCAAAAATTATATATATCGATATACTTACACTCCGGGAAAATATATATATATACGTATGCTTATATTTACATTTTTTTTTTATTTTTCCGGTTTTTGATGCGAAAGGGTCGCATTCGGTATCAATAATTTAAGAATTGTAAAGTAATAAATCCCATATCAATAAAATATTTAAAGCTATAAAAAAAATCGGGAAAAAATAACGTAATAAAGTATATTGCTTACTTACTCGCGCCTAAGCACACACGCACACGCATATACATATATAATTTTATTTCAATTGCATATATTCATTTAATTCGTTTGTAACTCAATTCATGAATTGATGCATGTGATTCGCTCCCAAAACCGCACACACATGTGCTCTCTCTCTCTCTCTCTCTCTCTCCGCAGTATCCCACTATCCTTTTCGTCTACATATTATGAGGAGATAATCTGGTCGTTGTCTATATTTCTTTTCGACCTTGAATTCTCTGTCACCATAGTTTTCTCTAATCATAATTATTTTGTTCTAATCGTAATCATTTTGTTGAAAATCAACAAACATATCTGGGAAAGTAAAATTGAATAGGATAGAACATGTTTCCTAATTCATAAATTGGAAAAATAGCATTTTCAGCCATGAAAAAATATTAATATTACTAGTCTTAATAGTTATTTCTTATATTCAGATGAATAATAATATTATTTATTAATAAAAATTAAGGCAATATAAATTCACTCTATTTCTATGTATAAAAATGTAATAATTGCAAGATTAATAATCATAATCGAATTGCGCATATAAATATATATCATCTATAAATATTTATGTTGTAAGAAAACTTTTAAAAGTAAAATAAATATAATTATATTGTATAGAAAAAAATTATTTTGATCACAGTAGTATAATTTTTACATTTTGCATAGTATGAAAATTTTTACACTAAATTGATAAGTCATGTTATCACAAACGACGATCACAAAAATGTAAAACAATTTAAATAACGTAAATTTGTGTTATATTTGTTTATATTTCCGCACCATGATTGTTTATTCTGAGTCGTACTTAACGTCTGACCCTGAGCTTGGAAGTATACAAATTTCACTCCGACACGTGGATCATTGTAATTATCAATACAAATCCAATGCCTTCGGGTATGCGAATAAATATAGAATTATTTATCACATAAGCATTACTTTCACACCTTTATTCGGACGATATTCCCATTCTATTCTATGCTCTCCTCGGATGTATTCCAGTAAAATATTTTTTCCCAAGTCGTACTTCATTACTCAATTTTGTTATAAATCGTGTTTGCAAATTTTTAAATCCTATGAGATCATTGTTATACAATTTCATAATCTAAAAATTAATATCCATCCGCCTATTTAACTCGATCCTTTTCAATGATTAATCAAGAGATTAGAAATTGTATCTAAATATAATGAATTAGTGATAACGAACTAAGGCTTATTGCCTAATGGTTGCCGGTAAGCATTATTTTCAATAGTACGGCTTATCGACAGCTTTCGTAATCCATAGATCGCATGTACCTTAGCGCAGCTGTCACCTCCTCACCCCGTCACCTCGTCATCTCATCACCTCGTCACAAAACCAGCCTACTGATGACCGGCTAATCGATGACGCAAATAATCGCCGCATCGTATGCTCAATTATTAAAAAAGACAGAATATCGTATTTACATTAATTTTTGGCTTAGATAGTAGATACAACAAATTTATTCATTATAAACAAGCCCATATAATTATGGATGCATAAATTACTCGGAATTAAAATATTATTTACTGTTCTATTCAAACAGATATTAAAATCGAAAAACTTGTACCGATCAAAGAATATATAAAGCCATTAGTTATTTTTTTATATTTCGAAGTTTCGTATTACATATTAGAAAAATGTCTATCAATATTCTGCTTTTACTCTGCTTTACATTGTTTACAAGTAAGTAAGTTAATTACAATTGTAACTTAATGGTTATTCGGTAGTATAGCTATTTAGACGTCTGTTTGAAAATCAACTGGATCCTTTTAGATCGTAAACAAGCGAAGCTTATAAAATAAGCTTACGTTGTTATAAAACAAAACGTAAATTATGGTTTAACAATTTTCAGCGATCTTTGGTAAAAATGTTAAAATTGTTGGCGGCGACGAAGGGACCGTGAGGGAATTTCCATATGCCGTATCATTAACAAATATTTCCAATAATGAGCACCTCTGCGGCGGCGCAATCATTACTCAGAATCATGTTTTGACTGCAGGCCATTGCATTTACCGAATTGATGACATAACGGAAAAAATGAAGGTTGTAGCTGGAGCTGCTAGTTTGTCAGACCCTTACAGAAAGACCTTTCTCATCAATAAAGTCTTTATTCACCGGAGGTTTAGAGTTAAATATAAGGACATACTAATATATAAAAATGACATTGCCGTTATTAAGGTATATATATACATATATACTCAATACATGTACTACTATTCATTTTATTCATCAAAGCTTTTTTATTGACAATCTATATGTAATTAACTACTTCTTATAATTAACGAGTGGCATTCGAACGAAATCAGTTTACGTTTTACTAAAACAGATTTAAATGATAAATTATTTTTTCTTTTATTTACATTTATTTATATACAAAAATAGCACGAACAACGTAAGCTTATCTTCAACCAAGAAGATTGTATTTGTTGTTGTATTTATTGATTGTTATTCTGTTATAGCTATAAAATCCATTGGTAGTATCTACGTTAATTCCAAAAGAATATGCAATAATTTTGAAATTTCAAATAAATAACGATTTCTTCTAGTCTTTTCTCATAATTTCTTAATAAAGTTTGTTTTTTTTTTCTTTTTTATTTAATAAATGCAATTGGAACAGCGGTGATAGTGTGCCTTTTTTATTTTGTTTTTTCGTTGTACTTATACTACTTATACTTCAGTATTCTATGATATTATATTTTACGTGTTATGTTTATACAATATATATATATATATATTAGACTATGATAATATATTTATATTCTCTTAGAAAATACCATTATAATTAATAATAAAGAAATGTTCAGGACTTTACTGTGGAAAATGTTATATCTCTAAGCATAAAAAGCTGCGGTGTACTCTCGCTATATAAAAACCAATTTAAGAATACATCACATTTAAAGCTTAATTCTCATAGCTGGAGTAAAATACCTTAAATATCTTAAATATCTTAAATATCTTAAATAGAACTTTTACTATTCAATTTTTATTGCCTTCATGATAAAAATATTAAAAAATTTTTCTGAAACTATATTTTTTAATATTTTCCAAGCCGAATGAATCTATAATTATCTTATGAACGAAATAATTAAAGAAAATATCATCAAGATGAGCCCAAATCAAGATATTATTTTGGTTTAACGACGGTACATTAAAAGAAATACGAATTGAAATAAATTGAGACCAATTTTATATAAGAAAATGTGAAGGCCTGAAGAAATAAAAGATTTAAGAGCAGAATATTTTAAATATATTAGTAAAGAAATATATTATTATTCTAAAAGTTAAAATCTTTTTAATCATATTAAACTCATATTATACGGAATTTCTACAAAAACCTTTTATATAAATAATTGATAACAGAGCAGTTTCACATCAAAGAGTGAAGGTCATATACATGTATATATATATATATTTGGTCATATCAATTAAAATACACATAAAATTTTAAATTATTGTTAATAGAAAAACATTGTTAATTATTGATTAATTTTAAATATTTAAATAAAATCCTTCTTTTATGTGCAATTACTAGATTTAAAAAATCCATAACATTTTAATTAATATGAATGTTATATAATTGTACACGTGCATAAATAAAATTAATTAATTATATCTAGAAAAATGCTTTATGGAAAATTTTCAAATTAACGTCTCAATAGTTTTATGGTCTTAACAGGCGTTATATTGCATCAATTTGAGTAAGCACTTTCTCATAACTTTCGACAAATATTTCCAGTAATGAACATCTATACAAATACACATTTCTTTTACATTATAAAATTAATATACGAAACGAAAAAATTCTTATATCATACCAAGCACGCATAAAAGCATTAATTTATTATGTAATGCTAAATCTGAGGGCGACAAAGTCTCAAATACATATTGTTAGATCGAAAAAAACATAATTTTCTAAATCAGTTATTTTTATTTCGAAAATATTTTTATTTTTAGATTGAAGGAACGATTGAGTTCAACGAACGAATCAATAAAATTGATCTTCCACCTATACCAATTGTCAATGGCGACATTGGAATAGTTAGTGGTTGGGGATCAACAACGCATACAACGACGACTTCTTCTGACACTCTGCAAAGAACTTGGATGAGGATCATTGACAAATTTCATTGTAATTCGCTATTTCCGTACACAGTTAATTTTGACCAATTTTGTGGAATACAAAAAGTGGGAAAAGGAATATGTCATGTAAGTCTATTTTGAAAATTATAAATAAATCATAATAATATACTACTTTTACATTTGCTGTAAACATAAGAAGAAAAAAATCTTAAAAAATATTTAATATATTGTTTTTCTAGTTTTTATTAAATTTACATCGAAATTATTATAAGATTAAAATTTTAAATATTTTCCAAATACTGACGATAACTAACTGACTTGAAGTTTTTAATTTATTGAAAAGTTACATTTTCTTCTTTTCATAGGGCGATAGTGGAAGTCCATTGGTCAGTGTGGGTAAGCTGATTGGTATTGCTTCCATAAGTCTACTATGTGCTACAGGTGTTCCCGACATATACACACATGTTTATTACCATCGTGATTTCATATTGAAAAGCGTGAATGCTTAAATCTATAGCTTAATTAGTTAATAATAACTATTACATAAATAATTGCTGATACAAATGAAAAACTTGTTACAACAGACAATAATTACCATCAATTATGTCAATGCTAATCTAATATATTACTTATTTATTTAAAAAATGATTGTTTTATATTCACTAATTATATTTAATCGTATTTAATCACTAATTTGAAATTGATTATTTATTATATTGAATAATATATAAAAATAAAAAAAAAATATTGCCAAAGGTGTATTTGCTTAAATCAGTTTTAAATATAACACTGTATTTAGAAAATAGGTGTAATAATTAATTTTATAATAAGAATAAAACATTCTTATTAATAATTTTCTTTCAAAAATTGTTATAATTTTTAAACAATTCAAATTTAAAATCTCAAAATTAATTTATTTAATTGTATTTAAACAAAGAGTTTTAAATTGTAATTTGAATGTAAAGTAATTTTATGAATAAAATAATTTAATTTGCTAACTAAAATAAATTTAGATATTTTTATTAAATTAATTTTAATAAAAATAGTGTACTTACTCTGGAGATCTAAAAAAAAAAAAATAATTATAAATGTATTTAAATCAATAATACTTGTGTTTTAAATAATGTTTTATTGAAATAGCATAATTAAGGCTTATTTTCATTCTTAAAAGTAATTTATTTTATACGCTGTTAATTTCAATCGAAATATATGAAAAACAAAACAAAACAAAACAAAACTATAGAAAATATGTATTAAGAAACTGCTTAGAATATGAATTTTTTATTTTTAATTCATGTATGTAACATAATTATAAATACACATAATTTTTTATTTAATTTTAAATAAATACTAGTTTGTATCTAAAATCAATATCATGAATTTTATACGATAATGTATTCGCGTACAATGTCTGAGCATTACATAATGCTCCTTTTGTATATTTACATTTCTAACGAGTACCTATTTTTCTAATCTAAGTTGAACACTTATAAATACATTCAAATTTCTATATTTGATGAGCATCTTGTAACGTAATGAGTTATTAAAAGCATATTTTATAATCAATACTTTTGTTGGAAATGACACTGCTTATCTTATTTCAAATGTAATACGTAAAATTGAATGGCAGATTTATTAAATAAATTATTTCTATGGAATAAAGTCAATTGTGGTTGAACATACATTAGTATTAATCTTATAACCTTATAAATACATACACAAATTTAAAAATTAAATATTAAAATATTTATTAAATTATTTATTTATTAAATTATTAAAAACAAATATTAAAAAACAAACACATTAAGTATTTAATACTTTATAACCTTATAAATACATATCATAGGTTAATTTAATTTTCTATGTGCTCTTAATAAAAGAAAAATATGTTAATACGTGTATAAAAACTTTTTTCTTAATCTTCACTTCCTTTTAATTTGCACAATACCCTAGAAATTTCTTTAATATATAAAACTTTTAAATATATAACACTGTTAGAAGTCAATGGAAAAACTGTGAATACTCAACTACACTTATGTTAGAAAACATGTAGAAAAGAGTATGTAACAAACATACTTATTGACAACAAAAACCTGCAGTACATGTAGTTCAATTAATTAATACCTGCCATTGCTTATTTGTATTTCAATAATTTTACATCAAACAGTTCGCAACATTACATATAATTGAACAATATATAATAAATAATGAATAATTATTAATTGCATAAAATAAGCTTATAGAGTACATAATAATCCGAAAACCTAGTCCTATGCTTCGTTCAAATACAATTGAGAATACAGTATTTATAAAAGTATCTGTAGCATACAGATAATCAGAGTTTATATAGATAAGTACATTACCTAAACCTATTGTTATTCCATGATTATCTAATTGCAGTAACCCGAAATGCTAGAGAGTCCCTAGAGTCCCTCTGTAATCTATGACAAGGTACGTGTAAATATATAAGTAAAAGACCCACAGCAGAGAGAGAGAGAGAGAGAGAGAGAGAGACCATAAAAAATGAGATGTCACCTCCGTATATCTACCGCCCCGCCAAGTTATGACCCATAATACTACTACTACTAGAACCTTTACTGTAGTTGCTATAGTAGAGTTCGCCTCCTTCTCCCGTTTTAAAAGTAGCACCAAGACAAACTTGTCTTTTGTTTTTCTGATGATTCGCTACTGCGCCATAAAAGGTGTCTCCTACCGAACGAATTAGTCTTACGAGGAAACTCTTAAAATCACGACGTAGCTCAAGACATCTAAGTTTACTGTCATGATAACACTTACTCATACTCCGTATGACCTTACACATTATTTTACCGCCTACATAAATCGCTAGACCACTTGCACGTAGGATAAATTAAATTTAAGCGAATTAGGATAAGATTGATATAAACAATAATAAAGAAAGACCAAAAAACAAAAAAAGAAAACAAACACGAATACTGATAAAAGTAACTTAACTAAGTACTCTTAACAAAGTAAGTTAGTTACCTTAACTAAGTTTTTTTTTATATCCTTTGTATTTTTCTTACATTACAAAGTAAATGTTATATCATAATTTCTCCTTTTTACAATCACGTCTATATAAACTCGTAAGTTTTTACAATTAAATGCATAATATTTCAAATTAGAATACCTTACGAAGGGCATTTGCAATTGATGGCAGTCTAATTCATAGCCAATTGAGTGATTTGTAATTTAATTTAATACTCATGAATGGCAATATTCTCGTATTGCTACTAAATTTACTAAATACGAGCGCGTCAAGTAAAATATGTGCCTATACGTACGATATTTTATTATAACTTTTATCCTACAGAAATTCTTAACGCTTTTCATAATGAAAATTACAGTCCTGTACAGTTTACTTTTTATCATAGAAAAAGAATTTATTCTTTTGAAAATCATTGTCATACGTATCAAATACATATTATATTCTGACATGTATAAATACGTAATGCAGAAATAAATTATTTGTAACGAAAGTATGTATCCAAATATAAAAGAATACAATAACAATGGATTTCTTTATATTATAATAAATTAAATAAGAGTGTCGCCTAGAAAAATGTATTTTAAAAGTCTTGTAAATATAAGTAAATTAATACATTACGAAGACAAGGTATTAATTGGGGATACCGACAGAATGAATATTTTATAGATATTCATATTATTTTAATGATTTGCAAATATTTTAATTTTATTCGATATTACAAGTATATAATACAATTGATTGGTAAAAATATATAAATATATAAAGTATACGCCCGATACGCTCGATACCCGTAAAGAGATACCATTTATTATCTATTAGAAAAAAAATTTATACTCAATAATTCAATTGATATACACACGTATACCGTTAAAAAGTAAAAATGCTTTTACACGCTCGAATGTTCCTCTGGCTCGTGCTATGCACCGGTAAGTTATCTTTACCCGCACATTATTGTAAATAATACATCTTCGGTTGTTTTTTTTTTTTTTTTTTTTTTTCTCTCTTTTTTCAGTTGCCTTTTGTAAAAATGGAAGGATTATAGGAGGGACCGACGCACAGATTGAGCGATTTCCTTATCACGCATCCCTAATGCGAATTTCAGATAATCAACACATATGTAACGGTGTGATCGTGAGTAACCTGCACGTCCTCACGACGGCCCATTGCGTCGACATAAACGTAATCGTGTACAGTAATCTAAAAATACGAATAGGTCTCTCTAGGAGAACCAGTCTCCGGGGATCGGTGCTTCTTCCCGACAGAGTTTTCACTCATCCAATGTATACAAAACGTGCGAACTGTAAAACGCACAAATTGTACGACGTCGCTATTATCAAAGTATGTATCGAGCATATTATATGATTTGTATTGTAGCAAGCTACATCTACGTAGCTCGCGCTTTATAAATACTATTTTATTTTAATTTCTTATCTTACTTAACGATATTCGTTAGATATAATTCTGCGAGAAAAGACTTTTACATCGGTGAAATCTTCATATCGTCAAGCATTTATAATACTACGCTTTTATTATATTTTCGGAATATTTTACGCTACGTAGTTCACATTAATATTTATACAATCGATATATATATATATATATATATATTAGCCGACTCTACTCCCGCACTGTACTTAGCAAATTTATTTAATTTCCACTTATTCAAACAATACGTTTGCTTTCTATATAAGATTTTTTTTTTCGTTTTTTTGTAAAATTCTATTACGTTCTGAAAGAAGAATTTAAATCCTGTAAATTAAATATTACAATACAACGTCTATAACGTACAATACAACGAATGCTTTAGTAATTAGTTAATAAATTAGTCAATTACAAATTGTCTCGTAATGATTTAAAATTTAATTTCTGCAATAAACTCTAGCGGATGTCTGAATTAAATTTTATGCTTTAAACGAACTTTGTACTCAATTCCCAGACAAGACAATGGATTCAATTTGACGAACTCCAAAATATGTTAGGCCTTCCTTTAAATAATATTGTGGATAATAATATCGGTGTGCTGAGCGGCTGGGGCTCCACAAATGCAACATCCAATACCGAATCCGAGACATTGAAAACTACTTCAATGACGATCATTGACGTTGATGATTGTCAGTCCAAAGTTTCATTCAAAATCCATTTGGATCAATTTTGTGCGTTCAAGAGCTCGGAAATAGGCATTGGCATTGTAAGTTTTTACAAATTATATATGTATATACGTATACATGCATGTATCTATAGTATTTAGCTACTTTTAAATACTCTGTACTTAGTCTTGCATCTATTCAATACATTATTCCTATGTATAAGAATGAAATAACAAGCTATACTATCGCTAATAAGATATTATAAAAATCGTTAAATATTTATTAAAATTCCAGGGTGACGGTGGTAGTCCTTTAGTGAGTAACAATAAAGTAATCGGTTTGGTTAGCTCTCAGCCACACGAATCCAATGTTCCAGATGTATTTACCAACGTTTTCAGCCACATAGATTTTATACATTATACATTGAAAAGATAATTTCATGCATCGTTAGGTATTTTATTCAGAGGAGCGATATCAAAATCATAACTTTTTGTAAAAATTATTCATACTTGATAAGTAAAGATAATTTTTCACATATTTTTTTTTTAATTATGATTTTCACAATGTCAATGAAACTACATAAATATATAATTTTGTATTTATAAATAATTATATTTGTTGTGTTGATAAAATTGCTGAACGGTGAACTTATATAATAACAAAAAATCTCGCCAATTTAAAATAAAAAATTTCTGTACTGTAAATAAATGCAAGTTTTGTTATTAAAACAATCATTAAAGCTATTTAAATCGTATACGTATAAACGAAATTGTAAAATTATAATTCCCATCCATTGAGACCAATTAAGAATTAATAGTTATTGAAAAGCCGATGTTTCATAAGAAATGAAATACATTGGACATACGGTAGATAAGATACTGATACCTATTATATAATTGTCTGTAAAATTATTATTGAGCTTAATAATATTATTACAATCTAAACTTGGCCAGATTCGCATCCAATTTTAAACAGAATCTTTATCACTAGTAAATATATGTCGTTAAACTTTTTATAATGAGAATGTATATCGTATTTGAACATACTATTTTAATATAATTATTTTACCCAATAATTTTAGCTTGTATACAATATGTGTATGCGTATATATGCATATATATATATATATATATATATACAGCTCTTTTTGTAGTCATAAAAATTCGATTAAGTTATTTTTTGAAGTGTTGGCTTAAAATAAATAATAATTCTGTGCTTACGATTCCAAATGAACGTTAGTGTGTGTATATTTATTAATAATTTACATAAAGCTTGTATTTGAAAAACAATGGAACATTTGGTGCTATTTCAATATTATTTTACATAAACATATGAGAGAACGTTTGTATTAATTGACTCAGAGCCTAATTCAAAGACATTAAATTACATACCTGACAATTTATTTTAATAAGTGTTAATACGGTCAATGGAAAATTTTAAGTATATATAGAAAACTTTAAACTTGTTCATTACACTGTAAATAATCAAACAGCAATAGTAAATCTTGTGTACAAATAATATCCATACAATAATAATTACAATATTCGGACAATGAATGTTTAGTAGTAACCTAACACAATGTCGAATTATAAAGCATACAAGTCTCATGACAAATCAAATGTCATATACATAAAATTGTCATCAATGTTATATTACTTTTTAATATATTATATATCCCTTGAATGATATGTATATAAAATTATATACAACCATAACAAGAATCATTATAAAAATAAATACATTGAAAAAAAAATATAAATATAAAAAATTTTATTATTTATATTTTTTTTTAAATTGCATGAATATTTAAATAGTCTATCAATTAATTTAAAAAATAAATACATTAAGTATTTAATACTTTATAACCTTATAAATACATATCATAGGTTAATTTAATTTTCTATGTGCTCTTAATAAAAGAAAAATATGTTAATACGTGTATAAAAACTTTTTTCTTAATCTTCACTTCCTTTTAATTTGCACAATACCCTAGAAATTTCTTTAATATATAAAACTTTTAAATATATAACACTGTTAGAAGTCAATGGAAAAACTGTGAATACTCAACTACACTTATGTTAGAAAACATGTAGAAAAGAGTATGTAACAAACATACTTATTGACAACAAAAACCTGCAGTACATGTAGTTCAATTAATTAATACCTGCCATTGCTTATTTGTATTTCAATAATTTTACATCAAACACTTCGCAACATTACATATAATCGAACAATATATAATAAGTAATGAATAATCATTAATTGCATACGTATATTCATAGTATTTTTTTCATAATATTTTAGTAGCATATTTACTTGCAGAGATAACAATCAGAAAATAAATAAACTTTAATGAAACTTTGTATTAACTATTATTTGATTATTTTAATTTGAATATTTTGTTTATATTACAAATATTTTAATAGCGTGTTTAACTGATTTTAAATATATTTAATGAATATAAATAACCTGGGAGAAAAAAATGTTTACGGTGTTATTTTTATATAAATATGTTAAAATAATATTTTTTCAATTTAGAATAGACTAATACTTAGCATAATGGCGTTCAAAATTTTATTCGTTTCCTGTCTTCTTTTCATAGCAAGTAAGCTTATTACATATTTAATATATTTATAACAAAAAAAAAACTACCGCCATGGATTTGTTATTAAATAAAAGCAAAAAAAAAAACAAGAACATTCATAATTAATGATTAATTTATTTCACAGCGATTGATGCCAGACGTTCCAGGATGATCGGTGGTGCCAATGCCGAGATATCACATTTTCCGTACCACGCCGCCCTGAGACGTACTACGGACAGCGAAATCATATGTGGAGGTGCAATAATAAGCAGTCGTCATATTCTCACAACTGCTGATTGTGTTAATTTTGTACCGATGGAGTACATGAAGGTTTGCGTAGGAAGGGCCACGGAAGGAAATATATTTGGAGCTACGTATTACCCCGAATACATTATAACCCACCCAGCTTACACTGGCCATGTGAATAAGCTTTATCAGAAGCACTTTGACATTTCTGTTATAGTGGTAAGCCTAATATATTAATGTCCTTATATCAATTCAATGAGTACATGCATGTGCATGTATACCGTCGTTATGTCTTGTGACTATAAACTAACTAGTTTTAAATATTTCGTTGGATATTAACAGCATTTCATGATGAAATTCTTACCAACTACTTTTGTTTATATATGATGTATATGTATATATATATATATATATATATACATCTACTTGACAGTACCTGATAAAGTTAATTGTCTGAAAAGAAGCAGTGCGGGAGATTTGTTTTTCAATTGCTGGTGTTTCGGGTGCTGTTAGAAAAGGAAAAAATCGAAGCAAATTTAAGTGAACGCCTGTTGCCAAAAGTAATTTATAAAAATAAAAAATCTTATGTTGCAGTAGAGTGCATAGATGTAAAAAAAATGTTTTCGCAATGGAAATACCGTTAGATTGTGCTTCTAATTCCTTAAACGTCGATGCGTTTTATCAGGTTACCCTCAATGTCTTATATTTGAAATGAATATTTGTGTGCACGTATCTACGTAATTTCGTTAAGAAACGTTTGTAAAATTATTCTTTTTTAACGGCTTACACTGTTATTTGCAGTTGAACCAAACGATCATCTACAACGAATATACAATGAAGGTTTACTTACCAAACAGAGAAGTTATGACTGGTGATCTCGGCGTGATCAGCAGTTGGGGAGCAATATCGTACCCAGTAATGCAATTCCCAACAACGCTACAAACCTCTTGGATGACAGTCCTTGACCTTGAAACTTGTTCACAAAAAATACAATTTCAATTGTTATTCGACCAATTTTGCGCTTACCGGAAACCAGGTGTAGGAATGTGTAGGGTAAGATTTAAAATGAAATTCAATTGCAAAAGAGACATTTTTCTTCCAGAGCTGGACACATGATTTATAAATAATAATTTATTTATTTATTTATTTAGGGCGACGGTGGAAACCCGTTAATATCTAATAATAGAATAATTGGTCTATTCATAGCTTCCAAAGATTATGGCTCAGGCGATCCAGAAATATATATTAACGTTTATAGCCATCTCGAGTTCGTCAGAAGCATCATAAGAGGTTAATAATACAAACCTACATCATTTCTAATACAATTGCAGAATATAATTATTTTATATCATTGATTATAAGCTCCAAAATTCAAGTAACTGTATATATTCGAACCTCCACATTAGCAAGAGATTTTTAAATCTTTTCATTTATTTCTTTATTGTAGTAAATTATTTTTAATACAATATATATATATATCTAATATACATTTTGATAAAAGAAATTCGTGATTTTTTTTTCGATCAATAATATCCATTATGGTATCGAAATAATTCACTCGATTTGTATTCATAAATTGTATTGATAAATTCTATGCTTGTATTTACAAAATTATATTCTGGTTTCCTATAAATAACAAAACTTTTATATTTATCTTTTTTAGGTGGCTATTTCATGGGTAATAATTAAACGCCAAGAAAACTAAAGTGTATTTTTATCTATAAACAAATACATATTTTCTTTAAGGAATGAAATTATTTGCTCGAGACGATTAAAATTATTTATCTACTATATTTAAGATTCTATTATGGAACGAAAAACTAAAATTGACGATTGTACAAACTTTTTATAAAAATAAACTGAGTTTCTTATGAAACGCAAACGCAATAATATTTGATTTGTTTGACTCGATGAATCGTTGATTATCATTTATCTCATTTATCTTATTACATTAAATTATTTAAATAATATTGTTAAAAAATATTCTGATCTTTCGTTAAGGAAGTTATACATTTATTATAATAACAATTTACAAGACGACCTGGTACATTACAAAATAAATTATAATTCTTAATAAAGTATGTTTAATTGAAAATAAAAAAATTTCTAAATTGTATAGATAAAAAAATTTAATTATCCGATAAATATTCCTATGAATATCACAATTATTCAAATTTAGTTCTTTCGAAGAATTTTCATTTTTTTTTTTTTTTTTTTTGCAAAGAGATAGAAGTTTGTAAAGTAAAATTAATATTATATGTAAATAATCAATATTTGAATATTAAAAAAATAATTGTCCTCGTAAATAAAAGAAAAGTATTGAAAAAATTATATTACATAATAAAGGGGATTCTTTGGCCTTGTAAAGTTACATTAAATAAGTTCGAAAATCAATTACAACTGTGAAGTTAATTTTATTCATATTATGAATTCAAGAGCATAAGGTAAATAATTACTAAATACTTACCAAGTAAATATAGTTAATTACTTAAATTACAAGAAAACACATTTACTCAAGATAATGTTAATTAACTTTTAAGCCATAGAAATCTTTAAAATTAAATTTGAATACTCGTGTATAATTATTATAAATGCCGCTTAAAATTATCTTACCTAAATCTTGACAAAAATTAAAATAATAAATGCATTATTTTATCGTAGTGCATCAATTTAATCGTCTGATTAAAAACTTTTTATAATTCTAAACGAAAATCGCCAATTTTATTTTAAAATTATTAACATTATTTAAGAATAAAGTTTATGATTTTTATAATAACTGTAATTAATAACATATTTTTATTATTCCTTTCGAATCCAAGACGTGTTGTATTTTAAGAACTTAGAAACGTGAATTTCGTCTGATATACATAAACTTTGAATGAATACACTTATTTTATGTAAATGAGCTAATTATTACACTCGGGTAGTTCGAGAAAAATGTTAAAGGAACATTAGTTTAATTAATAAAATGAAACAAGAGAATAAATCTAAAGAAATTAATATGTGCATTGTCTTTGAGTATATAGATATAAGAACAAGAGAAACAGTTTTTTAGTTTAATTTTTATATAATTTATATTAGTAATGACCTATAAAGTAGGTATAAATACATATAGAGGTCTAAATAAATATAAAAGCTTAATTAAAGTTTCAAAGTTCTGCTAAACTTTCATCTATTTTTTAAGGTTCGCATTGTCTCCTGTATTTGTTTCGCCTAAGACTTTTGATTAATATTATAAAAAGTTCCTTTAATACTCTTTAATTAATTTAATAATAAAAAAAGAAAAGAAAAAGTAACAGAAAAAATAGAAGTAATAGCTATGTACATAGTTGGTACATCTAAATACATCTAAATCCATTTATAACACTAAGAATCAATCGGCAGTATAATCATTTATCGAGATGGTATTGATAATTAATATATTTCTATGTATTGCCTTAAGTACTGGTAAGTGCTCGAGTCAGATTTATTTTTATTTATTTATTTATTTATTTACTTATTTTACTTTTGTTGAATCTTGATGGTAACAAATAAAACAGACGCTTGCTTTAAAGACTGTAATACATAGAGAAGAGAAGTGGATCAGATCTATAATTTTAAATATATTTTCCTTTTAATAATATACGAATATCGTTATTATGAAAATTTTAGCCGCTCTCGGGAAAGACCTGAGGGTCGTCGGTGGCATTGACGCAGACTCGATCAGCTTCCCTTATCAAGCTCTATTGAAACATATGTCCAATGGAGAAGTATTGTGCGGTGGCGCGATTATTAGTCATCGTCATGTTGTTACAACAGCTTATTGCCTGAATAGTCGATACACAGAAACAGAAGATTTTACAGTAGCCACAGGATTTTCTAAAGAATCGACTGCAGCAATATTTATGTATATGCCGCTTTTCGTATTTATTCATCCGAAATATACAGATTCACTTAACAGGGAAACCGGACTCGTCTATGATATTGGTGTCATAAAGGTATACGCTTCCGAAAACAAATATTCTCCTTAATACTGCAAATTTTTACAAGAATTTCTAATTTTATGAATTACTTCATTGATATTAACCGTAAGGATTTTTAACGTTCTAATATAAATAATAAATATTTATATGAACGCATAAGTACTAAAAAATATTATCAATGTTATTTACAAGCTTTCGTTTAATTATAGTAGACGGTTAAAGGTTAAATCTAACGTCGGAAGAGTTGATTAGAAAATTAGATTAGATGAAGAAATTGATAAAAAAAAAAAAAAAAAACGATTAGATGTTACTTCTAATTAAATTCTAAATTTAATTAACACCACTGCGAGTCGACAGTGCGACGTACGTATGTCGAAGAACATTAAAAAAAAAAATGATAACAAGCGCTTTAATTTATTTATTAAGAGAAACTTTAGTGCCGCAGACAGGCAACGTAATACACAAGCATTAATAAAAACAAAAATAATAATAACTGAAAATAAAAAAAAAATAAATATATATTATTATACTTACAGACGACTCAAGAGATAGTATTCAATGACTATCAAAATTTAATACCATTGCCTGATTCGGATATAAGAAATGCAGATATCGGTATATTAACTGGCTGGGGATCGTGGGAGGATCCACCAAATATGGTTTCGGCCTTAATGAAAAGTACTTGGTTGTACATTATGGACAGGGCACATTGTACACAAAGTTTGTCTTTCATACTCTCCTTCGATCAGTTTTGTGCTTATCAACAGGCTGGCGTGGGCGCATCCATTGTAAGTTTCGATCCTAAACTATAATTGCAATAATTTCTGCAAACGAAACAACATTTTTGTTGCAACAAACAAACAAATAAAAACAATCCGATTTATATAAACATCATATTAAATATAGCAGAGGCTCTGATAAATTTATTCACGATTATAAAGAGAATAAGAAGATTAAATTTTATTTTTAAAATTTATACATCATTTTTTTTTTTTTTTTTTTTTTTTTTTTGTACGTTTTAGGGTGACGGAGGAAGTCCATTGGTTAGTAATCATAAATTAATTGGACTAGTTTATGCTGCCAAACCGTATGCCACAGGTGAACCAGAAATGTATATTAACGTTTTTAAGCACCTTGATTTCATTAGTGAAGTCGTCACTCTTTAATTTATACAAACGAATAATTGTTATAAATTCTTAAGAATCGATCGACCCTTTAAAATTCACTTCATTCGTAATGTATTTATAGTTTGTACGCAGCGAGAATATTATATCCATGAAAATGATATATTTTATGTATGTAATAACTATTTTTAATAAATAAGTATGTAACGTTAATAACTTAATTATTTAAATACATGAGTAGTTATTAATCTCCGTGCGTAATAATGCTTTTAAAATTATTATGCTATCTTAACTTCTTACTGATTAAGCTTATTATATACACTTTTAATATAGCTAACGATTATAATTACAAAAATTAATACAGCTTGAACGATTATAAGTTTTAAGGCATATGCAAACTCGAAAATCACAACTCGTTAGATACCTCACATTATTTATAGCTTATAGTACACAATTTATAATAAATTTATATATTATATTTAATTTCCAAAGTGTCACCGATAAAAATTATTGAAAATTCTTTGCTTCGTTGTATGATTTTTCATTAAAATGCATTTTATTAAAGCTCCTTGCAAACGCTAAAATTTAGAACTAGTAAATTTTTACAAAGACAGTTTAGGAATATTTTTTACTTATTTGATGCATAACGTACAAAAATCATAGATATTATTTAAATATTTATTTTGATCGAATGCAGGGTGGGAGAGACGAAAATTCTCTCTATTTTCAATTTCGTCTCGCATGTCTGACGACTTTAAATATTTACTACATGTCTCAGCTTGTATGAACATTCACGAGTAATGTGATAATCATTTAAGTTGTAAGATCTAAAGGAGTATTAGTTGAGTAAATAGAATAAATTCTCATTTCCTATTATAATTTCTTTTGTGCCTGTTATTTTTTTTTACTCAATTTATTCAACAAGTAGAATTCATTCGGAGGAGATTTCAAAACTTTTATGATTTATATCTGACAAAATCAACATTCAGGTTTTCGATATATATTAAAATTTTATTTAAATGAACCAAATTTTTAATATACACAAAATTTTAATAAAATACGATACACGCATGCATGTCAGTCAAATTCTACATCTAATGTTTGATTTAACTAGTTTATGCGTCTTAATACTAAAAATATAGTATTCTTAATAGTTTATTCAATTAATATCATCTTAAATCTTAAATCTTGCAGAAGAGTATTAGACGAAATGCTAAAAAATATAAAACGTAATATAAATCTTTCTAAAACTTAAGGTTCATTAACTTTTCGTACAGTAAAATGGGGAAATTATCATTTATCTTCTTATTCAGATAGATTAAAGAATTACAATTATCGAGTCACCTCCATTTTTCTAACGAACCATTTTATTTTATTAAATCATTTATTTATTATAAAATCGTATTACATTCGCAATTAATCTATTCGCTTTTTTCTAAATGACTAGTCATGTAGTATGTAGAAAAATAGCTTATTCAACATCTGTCGTCATTGAAATTATTTTAAAGTATTAAAACAATTAAAATTAATTAAATTAAAATAAGAGACATGTTTGTATTATCTAAAATAATTGTTTTAACAACAGAGCATTGTTATATATTCTTCAAATGTATGAGGATTTATTCTTTTGCTAAAATACAGATAATATTCAATTTCAGAATTATTACAGAATAACGTTAAATATATACTTCAACAATTTAAATAAAATAATGTATTCGGGCAAGTTTAAAAGAATAATAAATTATATTTAAATAGTTCAACTGAAAATCTAACTTATCATATTGAATGGAACTTTTATTTAAATAATATTTAAGAATTTATTATATTTTATGTTATTTTATTAACTAACACGTAAAAAATTTTTATCTTACGATTCATTAATTAAAAAAAACTTGCGCAAATATTACTATCACGCGGAATTAAGAAAAAGTTTTCTTACACACATGTAAAATACATATAGTTTAGTTCTGCAATGTATATATATATGTATATACAAATGACTCTTTCTTACGATAACGTTGAATTAAATTTAATATTTCCCTTATTGTCGTAGAAATAAAGAAATATACGTACATAATATTATGCCTTTCTTCCTAGGACAGTACATTAAAAATGAAGTTTTATTTAAATAACATATAGTTATTATATATTCGTATTAATTTTAATGATCTTGTCGTGGGTCTGCGAGCGTCTTTCTATGAAATTGCAAAGTGCAGTTATTTTTAACACTCGATACGGTATTTTTCGGCTGGAATACTCGTCCGGGCACGGTTTCGACCCTTTATTAGCCATGCAACATCGTTATCTTACACGCGACGATTGTTGTCATGCTGGGACGAAAGAAAAACTACGGGAAATTATTATGTAAAACAAATAGATAACAAATAAATTTACGCATTAAGCAATATCGAGTATGTTTTCGAGTGCGCGCCATTCGCTGTTACTGCATTGAACAATGACAATAAATCGACTTACCTTATAAATTACTCGATCTGACCATGTAGTAATTAGCTCTTCGTCTGCATCTTTATTTGCTTTATTTATTTGTCCTCCAACTCTATTTGTTGGTGATACGTTAATGCCGTTAAATATTTTCATATCGCACTTTGTACAAAAGTTAATTTCTTACATACCGTTTATTTACTTATCCGTCTACATCCCTTTTATTACTAATACTCAATTAACAATGCACCTCCTCTTATTAGAAAAATTAAATCATCTCTAGATACAAATTTAAAAAATCCATATTAACTTACAAAAGCGTTATATGGCATCTGAAATAATACACGTTGAAAAGATTTTTTCAATTCAATTATAATTATATATATATATATATATTATAAATGTTCGCAGAGAATTGACATGAACATATGAAAAAACAGAGGAATGAGTACATGTAAATAATGTAAATAAGTTAAGGGCGTGGGAAAGCCCTTAAGAAACAGAAACGTCCCTTGTTATATAAGTGAGTTAGTCTGTATTATCGACAGTGTGCCTCGTCGGATAAGCCTATTGCACCACGCCCTAGCGCTAAGCTATCCTCTCACACTGCCTGATCTCGGTGAATTAAGGCTTTTTCCTCATACGTCTCTCGTTCCACAGTTCGGGAATCGTTAAGTTAATGGATTGAGTCGATCGCGGATACGTACCGTTTCCACGCTCACAATTACGCAAAAAATTTAAGCCAATGTGACGGCATCACGAGTACCCGCAAAAGAGTACTCGCTCCAACGTGCAAAGACTATTCAAGTGAGCTTACTCCTAATTCAGATATCGATTTCATCCCTACTAATAATACTAATAGACCATTATTCCCTATCCCACCCTCCCCCACCCGACAATTCCCCTTTTCCCCTTTCTAACCCTTCACTCGCCCTATTTTTGCGGCTTCTTTTGCAATTTTCTCGGAGATTTTACTCTTAAATGAACTCACAAGATTCAATATTAATCTATCAGATAACGCATGTCAGTCGCAGCTGATAATACTTTGTGACGAAATTTGCAATCATCTGAGTCACTTCGAAATAAAAAAAAAAAAAAAAAAAAAAAAAAAAATAAATATACTACGCTCTCGTAATAGCAAAATTTCTCCTCACATTATTGTACGAAAAAATCTTTTCTCTCAATTTTCTAGCCAATATAAATTGTCTACTGTTATTTACATCTTCTCAGTACATTATATATATATATATATAGGAAAAACTTAATACACCTGAAGGTATTTCAGGATAATAAGGTAAAGCTAATTAAATTAAATTATAAACATAAATAAAAACATGTAGACGATAGGATAAACAAAACAAAATAACTCTTACGATGAAGGAATATTTCAAGGATAGTTTTAATTGATAAGTATAAATTTCAATGCAATCATTGTCTTTTAAAAATTTGTATGGTTTGGCAATAATTTTCACAGTAATCCTTGTGAGAATCCTCGTATCTCTGTTTACGATGTTTAACATTTATTTTCAATAATTTTATGATTTGCCTATGAAAATATTTATGGCCTCTCATCTCATGGTAATTACAATGGAATAAAAAAATACGTATCCTCGCCAATAACTTAGTTTTATTGTTTAAATTTATCTACTTATCTATTTGTTTAGTTTGAAAAAATGTTACGTTAAAATGAAATTATATTAAAAAAATCAATAGCAGTTGTGAAGAATTATATCTGGTAAAAGAACTTTATTAATCCTCTCCTATAATTTAAACATTTAAACGTGTTTTTCAAACTTCCCTACCCGACGACTTCGGAATATTCTTCTTCGGAATAATAATAAATCCAGCGAGAATGCAAGATGGCCGAACTTGAGAATACGTTTCGAAGGGAAAAACATTGCTATAGCTCGTGATTCCAAACGCAATCAGCAAAATTATTCTGAAAGATTCCATGTGATTGGATATTCGATCCAAATTTTTTAATCTCACATCCTTAAATGCACATTCGCAGATTCAGCGTATCAACATAACGTATTCCAGTAATTCTTAAGCTTTGAAATATGGTTCCTTGATGATCGATACCCTTATTCACGATGAAATATCGACTATTCTTTTGATTTTACTTTTTTTAATATAGTTTAAGACTTCGCCTTATAATACCTATTCCATTATATCGAAGCTCTCCATTAAGTTTTAAACGGCGTTATTATGTGATTTAAAAACTGAAGAGGGAAAATCGTTTATTTAGGCATTATTCCTGCAACGTAGTTTTAATCATTTTATTCTTTTCACTGACGTACATTAATAACTAATAAATCCCCCAACATAAACAATACCAGCTTCCTAATAT
Source organism: Ceratosolen fusciceps (assembly GCA_018883505.1). Taxonomy (NCBI): domain Eukaryota; kingdom Metazoa; phylum Arthropoda; class Insecta; order Hymenoptera; family Agaonidae; genus Ceratosolen; species Ceratosolen fusciceps. Next base: position 6,822,087 of record RCIC01000002.1, read on the forward strand.
TTATTAAAACATAGCGATATAAAATTTAATAATAAACAAATTATAATTATAATAAACTTATGAATATTGATTTTGAAATTCAAAGATTGTATATATATATATATATATAAATAATAAGCTTTAGTGAAAATTTATACAAACTCAATCGGTTAAAAGGTAAGTTTTCCTACCCCGATACAATACCAATATATTACTGGAGATTAAAGTGCATCAGTTTTGTTACTTTAAAGCGAAAGAACTGTAGAAACATTGTTAAATATATAAAAGGAATGAGAGGCAAAATTAAAGAATTATATAATAAAAGTTAAATTAAAATCATTACGTATGATTTTGAAAATTCTTTTTCCTAAAAATACATCATTGGTAATATTTGTTAATTTATTCTGAATAATTAACATTACTCTATCGTCGTTTCAAACCTTGCTAAATCGGGTAGAAAAAATAATTAAAAAAAAAATAAAAAAAAAAATAAAATAAAATAAACAGAAGATAAAAGGTGTAATAATTTACCGTATAATATTTGCATTTTCTAATTGAATAAAAATGAATTTGCAATTTTTTAATAATACATTCGCTCTATGTTATTTTTTTTTTCACATTTAAAGATAACCACTATATTCGTTTAATTTATTTTTTGTAAAATAAATCGAGCGTGTGATGGTCTAGAGTTAAACAAAAGACTATTTTATCATGATAATTTATAAAATTCTGATATATTAATAAGCGGGTTTTGTGCGTATTTAAATTAGCACGATTAATTAGTTTCCTGAATTATTACGTGTCAGTTATTATGAAATCAATATATTTTATATGTCGTATAATTCTACTGTATAAAAATCAATTACGTAACGTTTAGATCGAGTGACAAATCAAAAACAAAAAAAAAACAAAAAAAAAAAAAAAAAAAAAAAAACAAAAACAAAAAAACCAAAAAAAAAACTACTATGTTTAAGGGAATTGTAATTTACATATGTTTAATATTCTGCCTGTGTAAGTTAACTTCGATATTACATATTTGACATAATAATAATTATACAAAATAAAGCAGCGAATTGTTAAATAGGAAAAAATCAATTTAATGTATAGTTAAACTTTAAAACCTAAAGCCCATAGATCGCAAAGACTGAAAAACGAACCGTCTAATCGATCACTGACTGAACCTTTCAGTATGCCACGGAAAGAAAGAAAAGATTGTCGGGGGAATCAGCACAACTATAGAAGAATGTCCGTATTTAGCATCGCTTCGGCGTACCACCGACAATGAGCACATATGCAGCGGCACAATCATAGGCCATCGATATATACTGACGACTGCACATTGCGTTACGGAGCCCGTTATAGTATTTAAGAACATCAAGGTTCACGTGGGCGCGACCGATACGTCCGGCACTGATGGCAACTGGTACCTGCCGGAAAAATATTTTGCTCATCCCATGTTCACCATGAACAATAAGAACAAGATCAGTCACAAGAACGACATCGCGGTTATCAGGGTAAGAAATACATGTGCTTATTTTATTTATTTTATTCGTCCCGCCCTTTTCGAATCAGGAATTTACTACACCTACACCTATTCTTTTTTTTCTTCATTACTCTCGCACGCATAGTCACGTGAAGAAATAAATAATTAAGAAATAAACCGACGTGCTTTAATAAGTCTACCTTTAAAATATACCTTTAAAATCTTTCGATTTGTATTTGATTTCTTCATTTATTATTAATAAACGAAGAACATTATTGGTTAATTATTGGTAAATACAATTTTTATTGAATTAAAAGTACCCCTTCTCTATTGACTATATAAATAGATCATTAATCCATATTCGTACGTATTTGCATCCAATCGGATAATAATACCAAAGTATCGAGTAATTTGGGGTTCTAGATTTATGAATATGTAGAGCTTATAGCAATTTAACGGTCGGCGATATTAATGTAATGTCTAATTTATCATATCATATCATATAATATCATATCATATAATATCGTATCATATCATATAATATAATATATTATATTGTATTGTATTGTATTGTATTGTATTGTATTGTATTGTATTGTATTATATTGTATTGTATGTATTTATTGGGTGTGTTTGTGGTGGGGTGGTGGGTGGGTGTTGGGGGTTGTGGGCTGGTGGGGGTGTGGTGTTGTTTGGCCATTATATTATATTATATTATATTATATTAAAAATTGACAACTGTTTTAAAGAGATTCTTGCGATAATTTTCAATCCAATTGAAAATAAAAATGAAACATAGAAACGTACTTCTCTCTCTCTCTCTTTCTCTATTTTGATAGCTGTTATACGTTTAATTCAGCATTAGAAAATTATTATTCAAATATATTTCTTTTGTTTACTCAGTCTTATTTATTCTTATTATGAATTATAGAAACACTTATGAGTAAAAAAAAAATTTATTTCTAAATATTACGTTGTTTTGTGGTTAAAGGATCACAGTAATTTTATAAATTAAATAACTCTAAAATTAATTACCATACTTTTCTATACTTTACATGCAATTTTGAAAATGCAAAACAAAATATTTAACTATTATTCGTATTACATTCAGTATAAAAGTAAAAAGGGTCTTGTCCGACTATCATAACATTGAAAAATACTCTTCAACCCATGCAAGATCTAATTTTTAAGTTAAAATGATTTTTTATACATACATCGCTTCATTGTTTGTATACTAATACGGATTTGTAGAATAATAAATGTCCCTACATATTTAGTTGCTTATATGAAATTTATTTCGTTCGTAAAATTTTTTATTTTAAGACTTTAAGAAACGAAGCTATTATTTCAGAATCCTTTTTTTTTAAAAAAAAAAAAAAAAAGAATCGTAAATATTAAGTATTAAGTGTCTCCTTAATTATTAATGATAAATCAATGGAAAAGATTGATCGAAAAACTAAAAGTCGTCACAAGAATCATTAATCGAATACAATAATTGATAACTAGACTTGATCCTAAGAACTAATGTACTTCAATTTCAGCTCTACGGATATATTGAATTTAACAAATTTCAATCTAAACTCAATCTTCCGACCACAGATGCCTTAACTGCTGATTTGGGAGTAATTAGTGGTTGGGGAGCGACTACCTACCCATCAAATCTCGCTTCTAATATTCTACTGAAAACTTGGATGACGATAATTGATAGATTACAATGTAATAATTATGTCCCGTTTGATATTAACGACGATCAAATTTGTGCATTTCAAAAGAAAGGAGTGGGCCCATGTATAGTAAGTATCGCCAACTTTACAATTATCTTACAAGCAAACAGTAATTTTTATCACAATAATCTTATAATCTTAAAGGTTAACGAAAACCATACTTTTTTTCTCTTCTTTTTTTATTGGTTCTCGTAGATTTTTGCAATAACTTGTATAATAATACAGGGTTGGGTGATTAATAAAAAATAATACCTAACAATATATATTATTAAGAAGCAATATGAAATTTCACAGGGCGACAGCGGCAGTCCCTTAGTTAAAACGGAGTCTACGATTATGGGTATACTTATTATCAGTGTTCCATGTGCTACAGGTGTTCCTGACCTATATACCAATGTTTATAAACACATCGGTTTCATTAAATCTATTTTACGGGATGAAGATTAAGAATTTATTTTATTATCTTGATATTTTTTTTTATTTAAAAAGCAAATAATCCGAACATAAGAAACGATTGAGGTGTTTGTTTAGACATCATGGAGTCATTCGTTATACCCCATCATAATAATAAATATCAAAGACCATGCGTATTGCTATGTCACATTATTAGCTACAATATGTCACATATTCAATAAAACCTCTATAAATATTTATATAAAGTTATATTTAATTTAATTATCCTCTATGTCAACTCGCACATACATACATTATATATACATTATATACGTGTTATTTTTAATATTCCAAGTTTTAATTATACATCGAATTGTATTATATTCACCATTATTAGAAAGTTTTACTTGCTAAAATATTAAACATATATTTAATAATATGCATGAATATCGAATTCTGTTAATTTCTATACGTGTTAAGTAATGTGAATTTTAAATTCTGAATCGATTCTTGACAGATCAAACATTGACAAACTAGAGCATCATAAACTACGATATAAAGTGAATGAAAAATTTTGAAAATTCATTTGGAAATCCAAAGTTTCATCTGATTTTATTCTTTCTTTTAAATTATACGGTAACTATTCCAATCTCGTAAGGGTAATACATTGAAAAAAACTACTATGTGTACTAAAAATCAGTCTTTGTTTTTCTTAAAAATAAAGTACATGTATATCATTTGTAATTATGCGTTTAAAAAAATATACATTTTATATTATACGTAAATACTATATGTTCCTGGTAATCTGGAGATCCGGTGACGAATCTATTAATCAGCGAAGAGTTTTAAAGACTCAATATCTATTAAAACAATTGAAATTACAAAAGCATATAGAATAATGTTTTTATTTGCAAGACATTATTCTTAGTCGAAATCTCTCTCTCTCTCTCTCTCTTCTCTCTTTCTCTCTCTGTATATATATAATGAGCTATTGTGCTAAATCTTTAACTTACGTAAAAAGCATTATTTATCGTTTACAAATATTGAGATACATTCCGCGTTAATAAATAGAACTGAAAAGTCTTTTACATCAAAAGAAAATGACAAAGTTCTTGTACTATAACTAGTGAATTAAAAAACTTGTATCCGACTATATTTACTTTTATCTTTGATCAAGTGGAAATAATAATTAACATAAAAAAATTAAAATTGACAATTAATCAACATTAAAAGGTAATATGAAACAATAATATTAATATAAACATTGTTTTAAAATATTGGCTTAATTGATTCTGTTTTTATTTATAAATAACAATTATTGATATATTGTTTACTGAAAAGTAAGATGTTATGCGTAAATAGCTATTTCATCAAATTATAAATTTAGTCTAGAAGTTTTTTATCTGCATAACATATGTATGTGTAAATGATTATGTATAATTTATAAGATTAAAAAAAATTTCCATTGTCTATTTTGCAATATCCTTTAAATAATTAAAATCTCACATACATCTATATATATATATATATATATATGTATTTGATTAAAATTTATTTCAATATTATAGACGTAATTAATTCAAAATCCTTTTTTAATTATTAAATAAATTTTTTGTCATTCAACGGTTTTTTTTTTTTTTTATTTTAAGAATAATTTTTGCTAGTCACTTATAGATCTTTCCAGTTATTTCCTTTATACACAGAGATCTGTTATAGATTTATATGCATAATATTTTTTCCTATATTTACATATACGCTTATGAAATTTACATACTCAAAGCTCATAAAATTTATTATACTTATTGCTTTAAAACAATTAAAAGCATTATACATTATCTAATTATAACTTCGTTTTTCCTTTAAAAATTAACGTTGTATTAGAATGTCATAAATTAAAAAATAAAGTATAAAAACTTGTGAAATATTTATTTATCAAAAGTAAAATTCTAAAAAATAAATTAATTACTTTGATGGATAGTAAGTAATTCAGACTCAGACTATATATATAAACTAAGATCAAATGATGACGGTAATCGAAAAACAAATACAAAAAAAATTATTCAGTAAATAAGTATATTAAATGTATAATATATTGAAGACGTGACGAAATTCAAAATATAATATTACATATTCAGAGAGTAAATTTAAGAAATGTACATATTTTCATTAAAACGTAACTAAGCTAAATATATTCAAAAATTAATGTTGATATTAAATATGAAATTTTTTTTTATTCCATAATCTTATCTGATAATACATAAGAACACTGGCTCAAAGTTGCGCATATTCATTGTGATTAAAAAATTGAAGTAAGAATTGCACCAGTACTTTAATAGCATTAAAGTAATAAGTAATTAAATATATAGCAAATCATTATTTACTAGGAGGGAAATTTTAGAATATTGAATATTATTTGATTAAAAAATAAAAATTATGATTTAAAGCAAATAATTGCTAAAAAAATTAGTATTTTTTTTTTAAGTCAAAATGTGTTTCAAATAAAAATTTAAATAAAATAAAACCGTCTTATGCTATTTTAAATATTAATATTAAATTATGACAGAAAATATATTTAATTATCTATATATTTAATATTATATAGTATATTTAGCATAAGTGTATGTAGTTTTCAAAGAAATTATGTGTCTTTATAGCAATTTATCAGGATATATTATATAAAAAATAAATAATGTCACTTAAAAGAACATAAATAGTTGGATAAGTCTACCAGTAGTAATAACTTGTTAAATTTATACAAAAAATATATTAAAGAAATAATTTATGTAATTAAATATGTATTAATTTACTAAAATTCGTTTCCTATTTGACTCAAAATATATAATTATCATCTTCAAATATGTATTGGAAAAAAAAAATACCTATATATAAAATATGTATATAATATATATAAATAAAAATAAAAAAAAAACATATAAATAGATGTAAAAAATTACAAAATAATGTTTAAATAAGAAAGAATTCAGATAAAAAAATTAGGATCACGAAAGTGTAATATAATGATAAAAAATTTTATTTTATGTTGACAGGCAATAGTAGTTTGGTCTGAATCCATCATAGATTTCTTCTTTTATTATTATTTTGAATAGATTTAAATACTACTCAACCATTTACAGGTATATATTGAGTAATCTTAAAATGTACGTCGTTGATAAGGTTCCCATGAGAAACCGTACGTGATAAGCTGAAAAACATATATAATTTAATTTAGGACAACAAATTTTCTAGGTAACATACGACACTGATGTTTTTTTTTTTTATTTTTTTTTTTAATATGTATTTCCTATCAATATCTATTATAATCTATATATATAAAATAAAAAAGAAAAATTTGTATAATTTTATTGTAAATTTTAATGATCCTCTCTCGAAGTTTTATGACGTAGAATTTTATTAATTTATGATCTATTTAACAACTTGTAAGATTTGTATTATAGAATTTATAATTATAAAATCTACGTAAATATTTTAATTATTTATTAAATTTATATAATATTAAAGTTAAAAGCTCAAGATTTTTTTCACGTAGTTTACTTTTCTGAGTCTTATCATAAAAAAGATGAAGAAAAAAAAATTTTAGCGATTATGAAGAATAGATATAAGATTTTATTCGGCTTTAATCAGAGATTTATGCTAAAAATAACATAATACTTGTTTGACATATCCATTTATTTCATTCATCAACTACAAATATTTTATTTGATTGTATAATGTAAATAATAAAATAATTCTGAAAAGTCTATTTAATGAAAATATATACATACATACATACATATATATATATGTATATACATATACATATATATATATATATATATATATGTATATGTATATATATATATATATATGTATGTATATGTATACGTATATATTATATATATATATATATATATATAAATATATGTATATATATACATATATAAAACATCTAGTTTATGAATTCTGATATTTATAGGTGAAAAAGATTCGTTTACGCTAAGACTCATCGACGCCATTCAGTTTTAAACATGTTTTTTCAAATTATAATACTTTGTTTGGCTGCCGCCTCCGCTTCTGGTGAGTAACAAACACGCTCCTACGCATTAAAAATTAAGGAAACTTATAGAAATGGTTCGCTTATAATATATTAATAAACTGAACCGTTAAATAATAATACGTGGGTGGTTAATTATGTTGTTTTTTTGTTGGTTTCAGTTGACGCCAAGTCGTCCAGAATTCTTGGAGGCATTAACGCTAACAGGGCTACCTATCCGTTCATGGCAGTACTGAGACGTATTACCGATGAATATTTGATCGGAGGCGGTGCAATTATAAGTAACAAATTCATATTGACGGCGGCGCACGCCGTCGATGACCGACACGTATCCAATGCCAATATCAAAATCAACACGGGAAATTGTAATGCGACTCACCTCTTCACTTCGGAATATTTACCGCGAAGGATTTTCTCCCATCCATTTTACACTGGAGTTCTTGATGCAACGTCGACTCCGAACCACGACATCGCCGTTATCGAGGTATTTCGTAATAATCGTACACGCGCAAAAGCAATATTAGCAATAATACGTACTTCTTCACAATGTTTCACGGTGCTATTTAACGCTTTATTCGCTTAAGAATATCATTATTATTACGCACCGAATGCTCGTCACAATCGAACATTCTACATGTGACTTTTATTTAGATAATTCTGATAATTTCTGACAAGCCTTTTCGATCATCATTCGCTCATCATTTATATAATTAGAAATTACTATTAAAAAAAGTACAAAGGATTATTGCTATAATTCCTAGATCCATGGATTTATAAGACTGAATCCATACGAGCGTTACGTATTGCTTCCAAATAGAAATATTGAGATTGGTCAGAGAGGTAATGTCTTTGGTTACGGGACAGTCACTCATCCAGAAATAAATATGTCCTTGATATTACAAAAAGTCGAAATGAGAATTCTGGACCCGGAGGACTGTAGACAGCAATTCCCAGTTGACATTTACGACGATCAATTTTGTGCATTTCATGCACCAAGAGTGGGCCCATGCATTGTAAGTCTTTTTTCAATATCCATTGTATACTCTCTATATTAAAAGAAGAACCCAGCCGTTCGAAATATGCAAATTATCGAACAAACAAACAGAATGTGTCCTGCGCTCGATCTTATTCTTTAATTCCGTAATTTTGTAATTCATCAAATTCCTTCTTTTATTATTATTATTATTATTATTATTATTATTAAAGTTAAAATGTCAATAAGAATTTCAATGGAATCATAATATTTGTTACAACTTACAGGGGGACGGCGGAGGTCCATTTGTAATTAACAATAGGGTTGTTGGTATATACTCAATGAGTTATCTATGCGCTGCTGGTTTACCGGATGTATACACTAACGTATACGAGCACATGGATTTCATAAACGCTATAATACGACCACATCCGTCGGGCTAAACGTAAAATACTCTTATAAGCGTATAAATTATTTTATAAAATAATAAAGTAAATTTTCTACGTAATGAAATACAGAATTGTACAAATTGTAAAATCTATATTCATAATATTTTAACGTCTAATAATTACGTCTGTAATTCGTCGATATACTGCATGGATATACAATCGAATTCATTTAATCTGTGCACTTAGTGAAACAACTCGACTACATCTCACTATAACGCAACATACACTTGTATCATATGTTATTTAAATATTATTAAAGTGTAATTGTATCTGAAAAATATGAATCCTTGTCACGTTATTTATGCGATGATTCCTCAACGTCAAATCTATCGAAAGTATATTCGTACGATTGTTTTTCGTAACTACTTGTAACATAATGAGGAATTTAAATAATTCTTAAATCCTCACTGTTTGACCTTTCTACTTACACATACTCTTACATATACTGCTACGTACAATTAAGCTTAAGATAAAACAGTTTGTGAATTTAATCTAAGATTTTCGTTGCTACGATAGGATGAGCCATGACTTCTTGGCCTTGGGTGATTTTAATTGGGTCATTTTGTTAAATTATTGTCCATCCCCTTCTTACCGCCGGTATCCTGCTCGTAATCCTGGCCAAGAGGATCTTTCGAGCCCACTCACTCTCGTTCACCACTTCGCCTCTCTTCTAAATATCCCTTACGTATTTATTTATTTACGATGAAAATTAATTTCATCAACAATTAGTCTACAGTGTCGATAATCTAGATAATCGTAAATTCATTGGGCGCTACGTTTTAACGGAGTCGACCTACACGTCTGTCTATGATATTCCTGCAGAAAAGCATGTTTATTGTTTGCTGAATCGTTAAATCATTTGGCAAAGCACCGATGCCTTACCGATTGCTAGAGCAATATCACGATTAGAACGGCATTTCTAAATACGGTGTAAGAGTTTTTATTTTTATAATTTTATCAATTTTACCTTATCGAATAAACATAATTTTTATCAATTTTATTTTTATTTTAGTTGTTTAGTATTATTTTGTAAAACGACCCTCTCGTGCCACGACAGAGACGCGGACGTAGAATATTCCTGTACAGGTCATTATTATATCTTTATTAACATGCTGTATTGAGTCATCAAGATCATTCGATGTGAGAATTGGCCAAAGATTTTGAATGCAAACTCGTCTCTGGCGATGCAAGTCAAGTCGTCAAGGTCAAGACTCTTGACTACGCACAACGGCTAGAGACGCCGACGAACCTTTCTCTACTGATTAATACATAATGCCTTAAGCTTAATTTACCGTAATTGCGATTCAATTGAAAAATCCGTATTTCCCGTAAATGCCAATTACAACTTATTATTATTATAAAATCGTATTATAAGCTCAATTCCGTCCTTATAATCATGCAATAGAATGCACATGACATTCAAATTCGACTTTCTTTGACTATAAATTATTCAAAAGCATGACTGTTTTATCTATCGTATTAACTATGCCATCTAATTATAATAACATTGCGTGCCTATCGCGAAAAAAGTGAATTATTTTAAGCATCTTACATAGCAAAATGTAAACTTTAAAATTGTCATTTTAATTCTATTGGAATTCGAGATTTTATTAGCTAACGACAATTGCGATTTTACATCGCTTATATATTTTTTATAATCGGAACAGAACAGATTTTTAAAATTTTAAGACAATATTTGCATACTTATTATAATATCCTCTTACGTCAAACTTTAAATGTTACCTAAACATATACCCGACTTCTTGTAATTAATATTAATTAAATAACAATCAAAACCAAACGTTAAACATAAAAATATATCTAAAACAATCAAAGTAGTCCTACTAATATATTATTAATTTTATTAATATATATATATGCGGTATTATAGAGGTCATCGTAGAATATTATTAATATTTTGTCATAAATTTATTTTAATAATGTTGACATCTAATTTAATCAGTAATTTATTAGTTGAAAATATATAGTAAATAATTTTCTCAAAAATCAGTTAACAAACAAATATTTTCAAAATTATATTTGCTTAATCTTTTATACTCAAATTTGTAAATAAATTATTATTTAAAAACCTTTATTAGTACTTTTTTACAATTTCTATTATGGTTTGGGTGTCGGATCTGGGAAACAACTTTCGTTTTCACCCTTTTTCTAAAAATAAAGAATATTATTTTACATATTTTGTAAGAAAATTTTAAATATAAATATACAATTTTACTACATACAACGCAATCAGCGTGAGCAGCGTTTCCTTTTACGTTTCTACATTTGTAAAGAACAATGTTATGACATCCTGGTGTAACGGTCTAAAAAAATATTCGAATAAAATATTAAAAAATATCTAAAGTACTTTTAATATTATTTATTTTATTTTAACTATTAATGGTAAATAAATTTTTACTGTGTAAGTAAAATCAATAAATAATAATGAATAAAACTAAAAATTAAAACCGGTAACAAATACTAATATAATAATATAATAAACTTACTGCATATACAACATAAATGATACACAAGACAAAAGTTGCGAGAAAAAAAGCTAAGTTATTCATATTGAATACTGTGCCTGAAGATTCGAGAGTTTCCAATGTTTTATACTCTAGTTATCGATTACATTTTTAATAGTTTCATATATTTTTTATCTAAATTAACGTTTTACGATTAAATGGCATTTTAAATGTCGCAAGCTCTCTGTCATATTGTCATTTTATTAGACATGTAATTTGAAAAACCAATTAAATGATGATTTTCACGACTTTGTAATATTTCTAATACAATTATTTTTAATTAACTAAATACTAATTACAAGAAGGAGACAATAAATTTATACTATGTTTAATGATATAATTTATCGAAGGAAAATATACTTTATGCAGATTATAAATTTTATATGCGCTGCACGTGAAATGTTTGTTACGTGAAATGTTAGCAATGGAAACATTATGATAAATGACTTAAAGATCGAAGGGCACGATAGCTTAGAGAGCAGCATCAGTATCACTGATGTCGTTGGCGATGACAGGAGGAGAGGAGGAATAGATAGTATTAGCCATGACTTTTTTATACACATTACAGGTACCTACTTTCCTCATAGTGCCGCTATCTCTCCGTTACTACGGATTAAGATATATCGATATATCGATAAAGAATCGACATATCCTTAAATAATAAGTGAATAATATATATTATAAGCTTTATAAAATTACTAAACGTACTGTTAATTTAATATTAGAGGTTACGTCTTCATTTTTTTTTAAGACTCAAAGCAATAAGTAAAAAAATTTAAGAAATTAACTATATTCACTACACTGTGTCTATACCATATTATTTATAAAACTAATAGATATTCTAACTATGATTTTTATCCAGATTAAATATTTATTTTTTTTCTAGGGATTGAAAATACTAACGAGTTTTGACTAAATGTAGCAGCAGCATAGAATTAGAGTAACAACAATATTAAAGTGATAACATTGATGGTGAAAAATTTGTAAATAGTTGACGTATATTTTAATATTATATATATATAAACAATTTTGAATGATACATATATATATATATATTTAATAACGTTTTATGTATGATAATTCAATATAAATATTATAATAATGTTTCTTTATGATTTTAAGCTACATTTTTAATCTATATTAAAAAAAATAGTTCGCTTTTCCTTAAAGAGTACAATGTTCAATGTTGTATGAAACTTACAATTCTACTTCACCACTGAATAAGTCATAAAAATGCAAATAAAATGTTAATGTTTTGACTGTACGAAAAAGTATTATATACATGATATATCGGCAATATGTATTCTATAATTTAAGAATGAATAATATTTCTATAGTATTAATTATACGAGAAGCAGTGAAGTTTGAAAAGCTAATACGAATCAATTAATAACTTGACTTGCCAAAAAATAAATATAACCAACACTTACATACTTACCGTTCTTAAAAAACGTATCAATTTATCTTTTATATAATTATAATAATATTAGAAATTTATAAATAGTAATATACAATAATTGTCTGTATATAGTATATTTAATGATGTATTAAATGTAGGAATAATAATAATGTCGTATACCTTACTAAAGAAATAAATTAAATTATGCAAACAAAATATGATATAATTTTTAAAGATATTACGCATATCGTAATCTAAAACAAGTGCAATATTATGAGTGTACTTTCCTGTTTATTATAATGATTGTATCCTTATTAGATTAATATATTATTCAATCAATACAGAACAAAAATTATAAAATAATTCAAATTAAATTATTATTATTATTATTATTATTATTATTGATGTAGTATAGATTAAAAATTTTACAAAAAATGATTTACAAGAGTTCGAAGGTCGATACGCGTTCAAAAATATACGATAAAATGATTTTCTATTGTCTTGTAAATCTCTGAAATCGTAAGAGTGCAACGTAATAAGATCATCATACTCTATGATTAGTTAGCTCATGAGCAAATTAAAGAAAATGGAATGAGAATATATGAGAACATCTGTAAAGTGGATAAACTAATATTACCATCGAGATATAAAGAAAGTTCTAATTTATGGATCATGGAGTCCTTCTAAGATGCTAAAACTGCGTATACAAGCCTTGAAATAAAAATTACGATTTCTACTAACAATATTATTTACAAATTAAATTAAAGGTCAATGGCAACCTGTATTAAAAAAAAAAAAATAATAATAATAATAATAATAATAATAATAAGGAAAAGGATAATACCTTACACGAAATATATAAGACATTCGATATTGAACGATCTATACACCTTAATGGGTCTATTCATACATAATTTAGATTTCAATAATTACTGGTCGTTATGTATAACAATTTATTTTCAATCGAAAACTTCGTACTCTCGGTTTAAATTTAAATAAAATTTTTTCTTTTTAGCTATTTGTCTAGTTAAATAAATATTTATTTTTATGTTTTCAACACAAATAGATAAATAGATTATTTTATTAATTCCATTCGCTCGTTATTTATTTTATATATTATCGCATACGATTCTCATAAGTTTTTAAAGTCAAATTATATTAATTATTCAATAGAAAGATATATAATATTTGGCATATGTCATTAAATAGCAGAGAGTATTATTATATAAGCCGTTTCACAACTTCCAATCTATTAGTTAAACTACAATACCACTATGTACTTACAAATTTTTCTTTGTTTGTGCCTTGTATTGTGTGCTCGTAAGTTAAAGCTTTTATAACGTTAAAAATAATATCATTTTTCAAATGAAAGTAAGTTTTTGCAATTAATTGTATATTAATTATTTTCTTGCGGCCGTATTGTTTTTAGATATAATTTTTTTAAATATATTTACGCGTCGTATAACAAAAGATTGTAATTCGAGTTAGGTCAAAATTATTTTTAATAAGGATTAGCCTTAGCCTGTAAAGTAAAGTATTTATAAAGTAAAGTTACGACGAACGAATTTCGTCGATAAATCTAACGCTCGAGAACGAATTATAATGAAAATTATTTAGCTGTTTCTAGTAAAAGGGTAAGGATAATTGGTGGAACGAACGCTGACAGAGAAGATTTTCCGTATCAAGCTTCGTTGAAACGTGTTACGAATGAAGAACTCTTATGTGGCGGCGCTATTCTAACACACGTTCACATTATAACAACGGCTCACTGTGTCGATGGCTTTGAAAATGCATTAAACAATTTAAAGATCGTCGTAGGTAATACGAACTCGTCGAGCTTTACTGGCATTTCGTTTTATCCCAACAGGATTTACATTCATGATGGCTACAGCGGAAATCTAAACCCATACAACACAATCGAGAACGACATCGCTGTTCTGAAAGTATGCCGATAAATAATTTTAAGAATATTTTATGACAATAACGTGTAATTTAAAAATGTTATTGTCGTCAAATTTAAAAAGCATCTTCGTATACTTTTAATTTTCTATAGAAATATTCTCGAAGAGAGCAAAGAATAATAATAAAAAAAAAAAATAAAGACAATTCAATATGATGGGGGGGGAGGGGTAGCGAGCCCATTCGTTTTATATACATTTGCAAAAGATAAAGAATAAAGAAAACGCTTCGTTAATATATAGATTTCGATAATATATCTTTATCTTTTTTCTTTCTATACAATAATGCAAATCGATATTGCTCGTAGATTTACGGATACATAGAATACAATGCATTTGTATCGAATGTAAGGCTTCCACTTTATGATATTATTACAAACGATATCGGTGTACTCAGTGGTTGGGGGACAGTAAGTTTCCCAGTCATTTCCCATTCGCCTGTACTCCAAAAAACCTGGATGAGAGTTCTGAGCAATCAATATTGTCAAATCGTATATCCAGGAATTTATTGGGATCAGTTTTGTGGATTTCAAAGGGCAGGAGTTGGTCCATGCTTTGTAAGTTATTAGTTATTAGCAATCGACCTTACTAATGCACATCTGTCGTTATATTATATACGTTCTCTCATCAAGAGTTCGTAATATTTAAATATAATTACATGAAGAATAATTAGCCCTTTTTTCTTCAAGGGCAAATATAATATGTGCATATAATATGTATGTATGCGCGCGCGCGCGCGTGTATATATATATATATATAAATTATTGTTGTTGTTATATGTTACAGGGCGATGGTGGGAGCCCATTGGTTAATGGCGGCAGACTCATTGGTTTGATATCTTTAAGTTCACCTTGCGCTACGGGAATACCAGATGTATATACTAATGTATATCTACATCTTGGTTTTATTATGTCTATTATACACGATCATATAGTTTAAAACTAAAAAGAACTTTGATATCATGTATTTATATAAATCATAGAAACTTAAATAGAAATATTAGAAGGTTTCTTTTATAATGTTCAAAGGTGTGTGTGCGTGCCTGTATACTTGAAATTGAAGCTTCGATTTACATCATAAACTTATCTAATATTAACATATTTAAATTGAATAAACGATTTATATTTACTTATAAAAAAAATGAATAATTATACAATTAGTAATAAAATAAATATCTAAATTTAAAATAATTCTAATGTGCCAATTTTATATAAAATTTACCTATTTAATTTTTATTTATTTACACTAATAACTCTGTTAATTCATTAATGCGTCGCTTCTTTCTTCAAAAATATTGTTTAAAATACACTTTCATAAGTCGCTATTAATAAATTTTTTTAATTAAAATTCCATCTCTATACAAATTATTTGTTTTTTTTTTTAATTTTATTAAGTTCTTTATTTATTATAAATTTAATATATTCGGCATCGTAATGAAATTATGAAATAATTAGCTGAAATAATCACAGCTAATGTATTTATTATTTTCAATGATGTGATTTAATTGTAACAGAATAAAATGACACTTGCCCATAAATTTTACATGTTTATACATATATACGCACATGTAAATGTGACATTCGAAATAAAAAAAAAAAAAACTAGAAAAGTATTATATATTGAAATTGAAAATTATTTTAAAAATTACGAAATATATAATCTCATATTTTATTTTGAAATCTATTTTATGTAAAACTTACGCTCAAAAAGTTACGCAACACAATAATAGAGAAATATTATTAAGATACATTTTAATTATAATGTAGAAAATTCGCATACGTGGTAAACCACAAATACTGTGATACGTTTTAATTGCAATTAATAACAGGATTTCGTAAAACCAAAGATTTAAATAATTTTCGAGAAAAATATGAAATCATAAATGCTAAAATATAAAATTTTATAATAAATTGTGCAGTTTTTCAATTATATGGCTCAAAATCAGCTCCCAATTCATTTAATCGAAATGGCGGTTATTTATAAAAAGTGCAAACTGGGACTTACAAAGAAAAGAAAAAAAAAGGTATAAATGACCGAAAATACATAAATTAGAAATAGAGAATATGCTTTCAAAGTTATCGACGTCACTTGCCAATGGCGAAACTACAAAGCAGGATCTATTGATCGATTTTTGCGGTTATGGTAGAGCGTTAATTAACATCATATAGCTACTGCTAATCGGTAATAATGGAATTCAAAAATAATGGATTTCGGAAATTATTACTCCCCTGAAAGGATTATTATTATCAATTCCATCAGACTGGAAGCGGACACGACGTAAAAAGTTCAATTAACTTTATTCAAAAAAAAAATTTTAATTGTATTTACTTAATTGATCGTTAAAATGCATGTAATCGCTGTAATATAGAATACGACTGAAATATATCACTTAAGAGTATTACAAGGGATAAATTTAGTATAAATAAAGTAAGTGATCAAATAAGGACATTATTCGAACATAATGTTTCGAATGCGTGGGTAATCTCATATATTTATTGAATAAGTAAAAGAGAAGTCTTGCAATAAGAATGAAAATATTCGATATTGGAGACGAACTGTAAAAATATTGGACTATTAAGCACTTAAATTGCACAGATGCTCGGGTCTAAGAATTTAAATATCCATTAACGTACTAATTTCAAACGCAATATATTTTTACACGTCTTTGAATTCTTATAATATACGCTAATGTATTAGAAACGTCTTATTATCGTGAATTCGGCAGAGTTAGTCTTTGTTGTTGTTGTTGTTGTTGTTGTTGTTATTATTATTATTTAATTATTATTAATTATTTTGTTGTTGTTGTTGTTGTTGTTGTTGTTGTTATTATTATTATTATTATTATTATTATTATTATTGTTATTATAGGTAATTGAAATATTGGAAAAACGTAATGGAATATAATAGATAGAGCGATAGATATTAAAAACGCTCATCACAATCCTTTATATGTGATATCGTTTTATGTTTGAATAATAGTATGTTGGTAAAAAAGTGGGAGTCTAATCTTCAATCAGTTATCAAAACCAATAAACATTGTACGGTTTCATAGCTTTAGCAAAGGTCATTCCAACATAGAAGATTCACGAAGAAGCTTTACGAAAGCATTTCCTCGAATCCCTTAATTATCTTTAAAAATGAGAATTGAAATGACTCGCCACCACTTGAAGAGCTTACAAACATTTATACAGTTAAATATAATATAAACAATGCAAAAATATTAATTATTCTATAAATATAATGCCGAAGAGGTTGTAAAGTTATCTTAAATAATAATTAATTTTCCGCAAGAGCGACTAATCTGTTAGGAAGAGAACTATTGGGACCTTCGAATTGTGTAACAATACTGTTGCTATAAATTTTATTATTATATCAGTATTATCATGTGAATAAATTTAATGAAAA
The DNA here is from genome assembly GCA_018883505.1 of Ceratosolen fusciceps. Classification (NCBI taxonomy): domain Eukaryota; kingdom Metazoa; phylum Arthropoda; class Insecta; order Hymenoptera; family Agaonidae; genus Ceratosolen; species Ceratosolen fusciceps. Next base: position 6,840,426 of record RCIC01000002.1, read on the forward strand.
GCTAATGAATGTACGGCGCTTTCTTATATCGGAACGAAAGGATGAAACGACGATGAAACGAGGTAAGAGCGGACTTTCGAAGGAAAGAAAGAGAGTATAAAAATTATTGGGGTTAAAAATTCAAAAGAATGTGCATCAGAGGTAGGAAAGGAATCACACTTGCATAGAGGAATACAATAATAAAGATTTCCAAGGAATCGCACGGCTATCTGTAGCAAATCCGCCCAACAATAAGATAGTTTCGTCTGCCGAAGTAAATAGTGTACGTGTATAGGTTTCGAGCCTGCTGAGCAATTATTTGTATATAGAGTGCAAAAGAATTTAAATAAAAATAAATTTCATATTTAAACTTACGCGAAACGATGTCACCCTAAATGGCAGGCGCAACCTGAAAACAAATCGAACATTGTATCATTCTTAAGTAAAATATTAATAAAAAATTTAATTTTTAAAACTTAAAAAATTATTGAAAACTAAAATCCATTAATTTAGCGTTTCCGCAATTAATGTAACCTCGTTTAACGTGATATTTATTCTTATATGATATCGCTTATACAACTTAGCTATATATCCTAACTGTATAAACAATACAAAGTATTCAATTCCCGAATCTCACGGTTCGTGTATAAATATAAAACTTAATTATTTATTTCATCAACGTATAAAATATCGAGGATTTTATAGTAAAGGAAGGAGGATTTCCCGAGGATTATTTAACTATAGGATAGAAAGATAAGATAGAAAGAAATCATAGAAAACCGTTTACAGCGAGTGTAAAAATTTTTATAATCATGAGATGATGTGGGCGGAATCATTCATTGCTTGTAATAGTCGTTCGGCAGAGTCCCGATCGTGTGGATGCAGCTACTCGGGTTTCATACTCGACCCATTCACGGTTACGCCAACTGCACGAATACGGCACTGGATGTCCGCTTCCTCATTAGCACTATAAATATTGCTAATTCCGTATGTAAATTTGCTCGTTAAAGTTCCTTACGATCACTTGCGCGCACCGTGCTTCGCTTGCATTCGAACAAGACGGTGTCTTTTCTTTTTTATTACGCATTACAATGTTTTTACAAAAGTAATTACAAACAATAATAATTACAAAAAAAAATGCCAAGCTCTCCGATAAAATGAATCGAAACGTTCAAGCAAGCATTTCTTCGGAGCTGTTTAAAAATTAAAAGTTTGTTCTCGAAATTAACACGTAAACAAATCGAAGTCGATTGGTTTATGCCAATGGACAATATATATATATATATATATATATTTCATATTGTCAGTAATATTAATATAAGACGTGCGCTGATGCTTGTCGGTCCAATGGATTCTCGAGTGCAGATTAAACGATTTCATAAATCGATATAATCCTGTACCGAGCGTCGTCTGGAGATGATATATTTATGGATTTCGAAACGTCAATATTAAGAGGATCCCGCCTAAGTATCAATAAAAGCAGCCCAACTTGTTTACCGAGATGCCCGCGAATGTAATATCTCAATCACGAAATGAAGAAGAAGAAGAAGAAGAAGAAGAAGGAGAAGAAGAAGAAGAAAAACGTTTAATGACAAATCAACAGAATAAATCGAATCAGGGGGTCTAAATTATCAGTAAGATCTAGACTCTTCGTACCAATACTCCGAAAGCAAAAGTCAAAATTTACGGCATAGAATGACATCGACAGCGTATAATTATTTGAATAGAAATAAAATTTTAACATGCTCTATTAATTTATTAACCGTTTTCTTTTATATTCATTTAGAAATATTCAACTAAATAATAATAATAATGATGATGATGATGATGATGATGATGATGATGATGATGATATCAAATTATTTCTTTTATTTCAATTTCAATGAAGCTTATTTAATACATTTCGAAAGGTATACAATGCATACAATATATACTTATATGCGTTAACTTGTCATAGATAATTTGTTAAAATAAATCTTGGCTAAAGATCCGCTGGGCATATCTCTGCTGAAAAGTTTATATTTATTATATTTATTCTCGCTTCGTTTCGAATTACTTGATTATCAATTTACGAAAAGAAAAAAAAGAAGGAATAATAGACGGGCTTATATTGAATTTATCGAACTAAGAGAAGATGTAATTTATATCATTTATTAAAACTATCTGATTAAATAAACCGAGCATTGGATTTAATTTATTTAACTTTGAAACTCAAGAATTTAATTTAATTTAATTCCTAAAAGAATATGTACCGATAAGGAAAGACGCGCTTACTTTTACGTAAATGCTAATTAATAATTAGATCTTCATTCTCAGGGAATTACCTGACGTCAATGTAATGTATTCGTAGTATCGCCGTTCATGGTCCAAATAATAAAATATCTTTCGAGCATTGCGCAACGTTTCGATGCGCAACCCATCTGCCTTTTTAGATAAGCTATATAATTTATATTGTGCACGCATGCGCCGACTATGGATCTTCACTCTTAACTCAATCCTTTTAAATATCATGTTGTATTTATAAACGAATATTGCTTATTTCACTTTAAACGAATAATGTAACGCATATCTCTACTTTCCTTAAATGAATCGATTTCTTCATTAACTGCACTTAATGCACTTAATCCACTTAATGCACTTAATGCTATTTTTTCATTACATTTGTCTTTCAAAATATTTAGTAGTGCTGTTTAAAAATATAATTCAAATACAGATTTTAATAAAATTGTTCAATTTGAGATATTCTTTATAATTAATAGTTTAGCGCGAATCGTCAAAAGAATAATAATAATAATAATAATAATAATAATAATAAGATATATACTACATAATTTATAGAAAAATAAATTTACGTATTTATTCTTCTTACAACATAATTTTTGTCTCATTGTGTAAGTAATAAAGAGGGGGGGGGGGGGAGAAGAAAAGGTAAATATTTGAAATAATTAAAGAATTAAGCTCTGTTGTAAACTTAAAAAAAAGGGGCTAAGTAAATTGACGCTTCGCTTCGCACAAAAAACTATATGGAGAAATTATAAAGAAAAATGTGTAAAAAAAATTGTAACGTGTGAATTTTGAATTTGAACAAATACTCTTGAATGAAATGAATACAAAATATAGGAATCGAAGCTCAGATTATAAGAAAAAAAGATACGAGGAAAGAAATTGACAAAACTTTGCAGGTCGTAAACAACAGACATAAATCTCATTACTTTCCTAGAGATGGAAAAAAATTGGATAAATAAATAGATTGCAAGAAACAGGAAAAACGTATCGTTTGCTATTCTTATAAATTTTGTATAAACTTTAAAATCTATAAATACATGGATAAAAAATGTTCAAAGGTTATAAGCATTTATATATTACGTAATATAAAAGTGTACACATAAAATGTTTGATGTTGCTGAACAAACCAAGTTAATGAGGTAACGCATAATAGAGTACCAAAAAAAAAAAAAAACAACCAAATGAAAATAAATAACGAAAAAGTCTCTGGATTATTTATGTACGAACAAATTTTTGTTGAAAAACAGCTTAAACATAAAATTCATAGCTTGATCATAGCTTAAAATTATTGCGAATAACGTGTTATTCGCATAAATAATAACATTAACAACAAAAGATTTCAATTGCAATTACAAAATTGTTCTGTTCAATGCATCGTTACACGAAATCTTATTAATCATGAGCGTGAGCAAGTATAACTAATATAATAATTAGTTTGAAGTACTAAATACAGTTGTAAAATTAAAAGCCGTTGTGAGTTATGGTTTTCTTTTGACAAACAAAAAGTTAGAAATAAAAAAAAAACATAAAGAAGATAAAAAAAAAAAAAGGTTAGACGATAAGATATGAGAAAGCGTGAAGGCTAAAATAATAAAAACACGAACGTATACTAAAATTGAAAGGATGACGGTGAAATTCAAAATGGATGGGATGTCGGGAATCGGAGCTTTCGGCGCGATAACGCCATTGAATATTCGAGCGACAAATGCTTCTTGACCCACTTCAATAGCATCTACTTGCTTCTTCTTCTTCTTCTTCTTCTACTTCTTCTTCTTCTTCTTCTTCTTCTTCTTCTTCTTCTTCTTCTTCTTCTTCTACTTCTTCATCATCATCGTTCTTCTTATCAATGAGCAAGTGATGGAATTTTGCAAGTTTAACAAGTTTTAAGGTTAACAAACCATCGTAATTGAAAGCGCCTCCCCATTCCGTAATTCAGGACTTTGAAGGAATTTTCTTGAATTTTGTAACAATTAATTCGAAAGTGTGACTGTTAGCGTAATTGAAAAAGAAAATTGAAAGAAAACAAAAAAAAAGAGAGAGAGAGAAAAAGACGTGCGTTATTTCGTAAGAAACAAGTATTAATAAAATCAGGTTAAATGGTAAATAAAAATGAATCTAGTTTTTAAAAAATTTCTCTTTAAGATCTTCGATAAAAGTCTCAATGTAAATGCACGTAATACATTTAAATTATTATTTAAATTACTCTTATTTATTCTTATTCTTCTGCTTATATTTTCAAAGTATAAATCTAATCCTGAACGTCACTTAATGTAACCACGATGTTGTTTGTAATATGTTTTCATTGTACCAATAATGTAAATAATTAATAATCATTAAACTCTTTATTAATAAATTGTAATTTGTCTACATTATTCCAATAATGTAAATAATTAATATTCATTAAACGGCTTTATTAATAATAAATTGTAACATATTCGTGTCGTTTAAAATATTTTATACGAAAGAAAATAAAACAAATATGCGTATGTCCGAGACTTATTAATCCTTTTGTAAATTAAGTCAAATTTGTATGAATTTAAAATTATAACGCAACTAACAAGTAACATTAACACGAGATGATAAAAGAGTTATGTTACACCAATCGGAACTATAGGCAAACGACGTTTTACAATTCATTTTATTGCCGAATATCCAGATGACCTTAAAATACGAGTCCAAGGGGAAATGAAATGCTCAATGGGACAAAGATTTATGAAAAATATTGAAATATATCGTTTGACAATAATGATTATTGCACAATTCATCTCAAGAATATAACTCTCGTGAATTGGAAAAAGCTTTAAAAATCAGATCAACATTCACGGACGTGTGGGCGACGATCAATTTCGAATAATTATAACCGAGTTGATGAGGAACGAAGACGCTTACATGCATAAGCCTCTCTCGAAAATCAATATCCGCTCATATGTTTTAGTATTTTTCGACGCCCTTTCCTACTTCCTTTGAATTTCCATTCCACCACGACTGAACATTAACAAATAAATCGAATTAGCTTTTATTGCTAATATAATCAAAGGAACAAATTACCAACGTTTAAAAGTAAACATTTCACAATATTAGCTAAGAATTACGAAACGCTTTTTAACGAGACGTAATAAAAAAATATATATATATATATAATATTTGTGGCAACAGATTTAAACGAATAAAGGAAATTAAGGCTTTCTCAATACGAAATTTATTATTATTTTTAATTACTTTTCACAAATCCCCTTAACGTTTTTCACTATTAGTTTGACAAATGTATTATCCCGAGCTATGAAACTTGATTTATAGTTTCTACAGACCCATTAACGATGTAACGTTAATAATCCTAACGTAATCATGCTTTCTTTTGGCACTTCGTTACTTCGCTCATTTAATTTTTTGTTCAAAGATTTAAAGACGAGACGTTTAAAGAAACTATTTCAACAAATACAGATATTTAGATTCTCAAACGTAAGCTCGAGGTAATTCAGCTTGGAATTACAAATTTAGGTAATCAGTTTAAGCAATTGATACAAGGGATCTGAAAAAAGGTCTGAAGAAAATTCAGCAACGAGATCCGAAATGCGATTTAAAAACACGTCGAATGCGAAGGACCCCAATAACCCTTTGTACGTAGTAACTTTGTTGTTCAACTAATTATGACGTGTACAGAAATTTTTCCGTCGGCTTTCCGTATTGTAAACGAATGAATTTCGAACTTACGTCTAAAGGTAAAACGGCGCCGAACCGCCAAAATCCGAATCTATATAATACGGAACATAAATTGTTGAATTGAAATGAATAAAAAAATAAATAAATAAAAAAAATTATTACCAATATTTGTATTTTCAGTTAATTTTTATTTTCTTTTCTTTAAGCAATCTGATTGAGAGAGAGCATTAATGTGCAGGATTTGAATTAGATTCGAATTAGATAAAACAAAAGTGCTCAGAAAATTGCTCGGTAAATCGCTCAGTTCGTGGAAATATTTTATATTGAATAGCGCAACGAATGTCTGGAATTAGAAAAAGGACGTATTAAAATTTTGTGGATTTCGAAGCGTTCGGAATTAACTGGTAATATTTAAGTTGGACGAATATTATCGAAAAAAAGTATTCGATAATAGGAAGAGTTTTTTTTTTTTTTTTTTTTTTTTTTTTTTCAAGCATAAAGCTACTTTGAGACAAGCGGGGAGTTCTAACGCAGAGCATAACGAGGACAAAAGATTCGAAGCACGGGCTTGGATCTCGGTATTCTGGATCTCTTGTACCCATTTCTGCAAACAGTTTAACCCGGCCACACACAACTCTCCAGCGATGGATAAACTTTTAGAAGTGATTCTTGATTATATTCCTTCGAAAGCTGATGACTCGTAGTATTCGCGTGCCTGCCTATTCACTCAACTACTTTCTCACTCACGAAATGCTTCGCTGGAATTTTATACGACTTTTTTTTCTTTTTCTTTTTTCCTTTTTTTCCTTTCTTTTCTTTTTTCCTTTCTTTTTTTTTTTTTTTATCACATTAAATATTTTTTTAGCTGCGGGGCAAAACAAGTTTGGGAACAATTGTTCGGAAAGAAATAAAAACGAAAAAAAAAGTGACAATTTTATTTATACGATTATAGGAAAACTATAAACGCACTGCATCTACGGCGATCTCTCATATAATAATAATAACAACAACAACAATCGGTCGGATTATTTTGATGAGACTCGGTTTAACAAAACAAATTAATTTGCATAATGCATTTTTCTTGCGACTTCCGGTCTCACTTTCTTTATACGTATTGCATTAATTATTCTATTATATATAATAAGAGCATACTCTGATATTCTCTGATATACCAAACTTGCTTCTATCTATTACACATGTTTATTATACACGTGATATTTATTCTCCAGTTAATTAAATCAAACTTTCTCGTTATTTATGTGCATGTATTATTATTAGTTCAAAAAATGATTACAGAACTCGCAGTGCACTAAAACTTTTATATAAAATAGTAATAATTTTCCGCACATTATATTATTCTAAGATACTTATTATATACACAATGAAACGTTAAAATAGAATTTAAAAATTTTAATTTTATTAACAGTTAATTAAATAATTTATTACATAAATTGAATATCTACAATATTTATTATAATTCAATGTTTTCACAATACTTTATTGGTCTTGGTCTCATTTTATAACAATTTTTTTCAATGTCTACAATATTTTAAATGAAAAAAAAAAAAAAAAAAAAATAAAATGAACTAATTTGTTAGATGATAATTAAAATACAAAAATTTTCTCATTTTGCTTTCAATTAATTTCTATTAGATTACGAGAAAAAACATTACATAATTTTACGTTTAATTATTTCAACCATCGAACGTATTATTATAAAAAATGTTGCAATTACTTAAAAAAAAAAAAAAAAAAAAAAAAAAAAAAAATTAAAGATAAAAGCACTCCGTAGTACTACTATTTATCTTCGTTTATTACACAAACTTATTTTGTTCATTGAAATAAATGTACGCATATATCGCATATACGTACATGTTATCAATCAATCTAAAAATTTTATGAATGGTCCAGGGGAGTTTCGAGTGTTCGTAGGAAATATCATTCTCGTGGCGTGGGGGTTATTGGGGTTAGGGGGTATAAAATTAAATTTCCAGTACGAAATAGATGAAATAATTTTTTAATTCCATGACTTACATAAGCATTAGAAATTGATAATCTCGTGACCCAATTAGCACGTAAAAGGGCATTAATTAATATTAATGTAAAGTAAAGCTCGTAAAGAACCGTTTCGCTTATCGTAATTCATTAAATTCAGTAAATAGTAATGAAATGAGAATGTAAGTGACATAATTATTGGAATGCTAAGGATTCTGTAAAGTTATTCGTGTGTTATTATATCGCCCGACAAGCGCAAATACTATAGAATTCGCTATTTTGTAGAATAAATACCTCGGTAGTGGGCATTGTAAATAAAGGTAAAGTCCTCCGGATAGCCTCGATAGCCTCGATAGCCTCGATAGCCTCGATAGCCTAAAATCTATGGATAATTAAAATCCAGGAGTACTGTTATTGACACACGTTAATAATAATAAAAAAAAAAGAAATAAAAAAAAGAAAAATGAATAAAACTCACTCCTTCTCACGAGTAAAAATAATCCGAGCGAGATAATTCATAATTCGTAATAACGCATAATGGCGAAGGGGAGGAGGGAAGGGATTTATGTAAGAAACGGTAGAAAGCGTCAAAATATAAGGTAAGCCTAAATAAAATAATTGCTGGCTCGCACACGTTTACACTTCTCGTTAGGAGTGCACAGGCGACATTGGTCGAGCTACACTCCGTTCCCCGACACGCGCACCACTGCACTGGCGCCTACGTTTCGCGCTCGGGGATGCTGGGAGGGTGGCGATTCCAGCTCGGATAGCCTCGGCAGCTCTCGGCGCAACTACAGCTCCACCAATATCTTACTTGCTGCCGCTCTGGGGCTCCGATGGATTCTTACCCCTCGGCTACGGCAATTCCCCCCCCCCCCCCCTAACGACAGGGCCGTGGCCTGGTCTTCCGTCCCCAGGGCGAGTCGAGCCCAAAACCTATAACCGTAAGAGGCCGGATAAACCCGACGCTCTCAATGAATTAGCTGTCGAGCTTCCCTCCACCCTACCCCCTAACCCCTACCCATCCCCGTCCGGCCATTCGTTTCAATCGCCCATTGGGCTACTACTGCTGCTACTACTGCTACTACTACTGCTACTACTGCTACTGCTGCTACTGCTGCTACCACTGCTACTGCTGCTACTTGCTGCTGCTGCTACTACCACTACCTACTACTACCACTACTACGACAACACCTTCTTCCACCATAAATAATGCTTTCGCTTTTCTGTCCCCCCGAATGCCCTCTGACGTTATTTTTGCTTTGACGATTTTTGCTTTTGCCTGATTAACGAATACGGACAATGTCTTCGGAGACTCAATCAACAATCCCAGGCTCATCCACATCCACCTTACCAGCATCGCAACAGTTTATTTTTTATTTTATTTTTTTTTTTTTGCCTTTAAAGCTCTGCCGGCATCCTGTACAATTTTCTATGACTTAATAAGGATACAAAAGTTCTTCAAGTCGAATAACACAATCGTTGCCTAGTTCGTGCTAAATTGAATATCTTTATTTAACATTAGTCTTTAATTGTTTAAGATTTATACTTTCAAGCATTGCATTCAATAGGTCACCTTGACTAATACGTATATACGACCGTAATAGAACATTACATTTCACAATAGAATATTATCCGAATTCATAATTCTATGCTTTTAAACTTTTCTTATAATTTATGCATGGTAAATAAACAATTAACATAAACTTCATTTCGTAGGAATTAATTCATTGAAAGTGTATAAATAATAATGGTAACAATCATCCGAGATGACTAATTCATAAGCTAAATAAATTTAAATAAGTTAGCAAAAATTAATAAATTAACATAGCTTAACATAGTAACTACAATTTTTTAGATAAATTTAAAAAAAATTTATTCTAACGACATTGATGAAACGGATTTAACGAATGTGTTGCTATAATATTTTATTATTAAGTATGTACAATAAATTAATTGAAAACATACTAAAGGATTATTAATTGATTATTAAGAAAAAATTCAAGTAACATTTGCTTAAAAGTATTTGATTACAAATTATATAAAATAATACTAATGTATCATTAAATGTAAAAAAAAAAAAAAACTACTCGAGTGTAAGAAATCCGATAATTGTAGAGTATTAAAAGATAAATGGGCAAGGAAATCAATAAAATAATGTAAATTCGAATAAATAATAGTCATAATAGTATTGATAATAAAGAAGAAAGAAAGTATGAGGGAATATTATTTAGGGAAAGAACGAATCCGAGGTTTTGAATGACTGAAATATTATAGCCTTCACATCCAGTTTTTTTTTTTTTTTTTCCTTTCTTTTTCATTGGATTACATCGGAGGATATAGTAATATTTTATCTATCGTTAAATGTAACAGGCGATGAAGAAATCCGTAAAATTTTTACCTTCAAACTGTTTTCCATTGTCTGTCAATAATGTCTTTGGGGCAGCTATCTTTTGTTATAAGTAGAAGCCAACCGAGACGGTCGTTAGGCGTTAGAATTTCTATAATCCGATGGAATAGGTATTAAATTGCAGCAGCAGCAGCAGCAGCAACAACAACAACAACATAAGAAATTATGAACTGTGTGCAATATAAGAGTGATTGATGGATCGAAACGACGCACGATCTAGGAAATTGACGAAAAGCAAAAGAAAAATGGCTAATAATTATATTAGCCCTTTTAAATGATCAATTCTACGAAATAGCGCTGTGAGATGTATTATTTTAATAAATCAGGAAATATACGTGAGACAGAAGGTACTTTATTCCATCATACGGGTCTATAATAACATTTATTTTCGAGAATATAAATAAATTATATATACTGCAAGTGATCTATACATACGGCGGGGAATCGCATTTATTACAAATATTCATTACGTAAAATGTTCAAAATAAAAATATCAATAATTAGCAGACAGAATTTATAAGAATAAGTTAATTAATTAATAAATAATTTATATCATAAATAAGAAATGATTAGAGTGGTGACGTATTAAAAATTACCAGTAAATCTATTTTATTGAAATATTGACGATTGAAAAACAGTGTAATACGCGTAGTATTTATAACCGATTCTGATCTTTTTTTCTTCTTCTTCTTCTTCTTCTATTTAAATACTTGGTGAGTAAATTAATTAAGAAATATTTGAAGGCTGAATATTGAAATATAAAGTCCTAATAGGAATAAACTCATGTATATGTATATAAATAAATAGAAGCACGCAGACAATATCACTACGCTAAAACTAATTAATATATTACATGGAAATATTTACGTAGATTTTTTTCTAGAAAAACTTGAGAATAAAAAAAAATCAAAACACATTGAAAATTGAAAATCATCAAGAAGAAAGTTTAAAAGATATAAACTGAAAAGGGTGCGGTTGATTGATTTGCCATCGTACAGGAAAATCATAGTATTTCAAAGAACTTACCATTACAATGTTCATAATGTCGTAATAATAGTAACAAGTAATAACTGTTAAAAATAATTGTAAAATACGTAAATACTGTACGTAAAGATTATTTCTCATCAATTATATTAATGTAATTATTTATTTAATTATATTAGATCTTTTTTTTTTATGTTAAAGCTAGTATGTAATAAGTAAATTCTGAATGAAACAATCGGTTGGAGTTTGCGTGTATTATCCATGATAAAAAATATGATGGATGTGTATGTAGAAGAAAAAGAAGCAAAGGTGGTTAAATTTTAATTTTCTAAATTAAAATGTGATTAATGGGACTGTATGCTACTTACCTTCAAGAGCATAAATAATGGAAAATTCCGGTATAATTAATAACCATTGAGAAAATATCAAGAAATTTTATTAGTAAGCAATGAGTACCATTTTATCGTAGGAATAAAAGGTAATGCGAAACATTTTTTCCAATATAGAAAAAAATATTAATTTCTTTCGTACGCACTGAATTAAAATGTAGTGTTGTTTGTTATACGTATACAATTGATACCTATCGAGTTCGTACAAATACTTTAAGTAATACTTATAAATAGTCGTAATCAGTAGAGCTTATGAAAGAAAAGAATGTGCAGAACACCATATTCGTGCATTTAAAATAAAAACACTAGGTTTAGATGAACCACTAGGTTCTAATGTTGTTCATGCTCTTCTCCAAAATATCCTTCTTAATTCTTGGATAATCAGGATTGATCTTGAGCACTTCGTAACAGATCTCAATAGCGTAGGCGTACTGCTTACTCTTCAAATATGAATAAGCAAGTCTGTAGCCGACACTCAGTTTTAATTTGCCCCCGTACTTCCAAGCCTCGTCGTACCTCGAAGCCGCCTCGCAGTAGTTCTGCTCCTTCTCCGCAATGTACCCGGAGAGCTCGTGGGCCCTTACGCAGGTAGCATTATGCTGTAGCACACGCTTCAAGAGTTCCGAGGCTAACTCGTACTTACTCGACTGCACGTAGATATCCGCTGTATATAAAATATTATAAAAACATGAAATTTTAATTCCCTGCAAATGATAAATATTCTATCGCTCGATCGATTCATACGTACAAATTTAATTTAAATCGTACAAAGCATAGACCAATTTATATTATCATAAATGTTAAAACTAACAAAGCCCCTTCCTATAATTTTTCACCGCCCGTTTTATTAAATAAAAATTATGTACAATATATATATACATATTTTTTTTTTTTACCCAATAGCAACCAACAGCGTTCCAAATACTCAGCGTCCTCAAATGTCCAAGTATTTTTGCAGACGCGTTTCAGATGGTTTCGCGCGCGTGGAATTTGTTTGAGAAGAATATGAGCCGTAGCTAATCCCAAAGCTGGCCCCACGTGATCTCGAAGGTTATCCTGACTCGCTAAAGTCGTACAATCCTGAAGGGCTTGCTCGATATTATGCTTTTGTTTCGAAGCGAGAAGGAAGAAATTTCCCAGCAGCCGATGTGTTAGTATCTCCTGAGGATTTCCCTTCGGATTTAGTTCCTGTAAATACAGATCAGCCAAAAAAATTTTAATTTTATAGATTGTATGCCTTACAATTTATATAAATAATAACAAACAATTTCCACTGATAAGCATTTCGTATTTTCAATTTGTATTTAGAAAACAATTTTTTTTATTCACTTTTTTAATAATCGCGCTAAAAATCTCAATATTTTTTATTTGCGTATTATCCTACATACGTATACGAGTTTTTATTAATCTGAAATTATTAAGACCCTTGAATAATTATATATTTGTTGCATAAAGTAAAACAATCTGTCGACAACTGTTAATGCAAATATAAATCTATAGATCTGCAATATCGGCCCGTATTTATTTAAGTAATTAATAAAATAAAAGACTTTTTAAAGAAACTTTACTTTTACTAAGAAAAAAGAAATACTACTTATATATTCTAATAGAAAGATATTATTACATTTAAAAGCTTCTGTGCGTTCTTGAGTGCAATACTTCTGGAATCCTCGAGCTCCGTATTATCATTGGAAAATACTTCGCTTGACAGTATCGAATCATCTACAGGATCTAGGCAGATTTCGATCATATTATAAATGGCTTGTTGTCCCCACTCTTGATCTCGTCGTGCGGCATTGAACTTTTTCAAGGCTGCACCGACTTTTCCAGTCCTCCAGTCGAGAAGACCCGAGCAGTAGTAGAATCCAGCCTCGGGATTTCTTTCATTCATCGCATTCTCCGCCCTAGATAACCATTCGCCGAGATCGTCTAAATTCCCTACGAAATAAATAAATTCTGTAGATTACCGGAAACCCAGAACCTACTAGAACCTATTGTATAACAAACACACCCCGCAACAAGGAAATACGTATTTTAAAGTCATTCATATACTTTAATTTAGGTCAGATTTGTTAATTGCAAAACAAACAATACATAATACACCTTAAATATCGTGTGTATTTATTATGTCTTACAATATCAAAAACTTGTTTACTATATATATATATACCAATGAATTCGACGAATCAATCAATTTTCGGTGCTGGTTATCGACATAAATAAAATATAAGAAATATTTTATGACGATCGTACATTACAGATAATTAGGTGAAAATTTACAATATTTCTTAAAGAGTTTAAATTTAGAAACGAAATAACAAAATAAATTTCATTGGTTTTGTTTAATTAGGCTTACTTGAGAAAAAGGTTGTTTAAAAAATTAACGAACCAGTCCTACGAGAAACCTCGATTAAACGAGCTAAAGCGGTCCAGTAGGTCGGTTTCTGAAGTAATAGTTGTCGAAAATGAAAGGCTGCGGTATCAAAGTCAACTTTTCGAAAAGCCAAATCGGCCATCATAACGCAGGCTGCCTCGTTGTTGGAATCCGTATTTAAGAGAATTTGACAGTACTGCGAGCATTTATCCAACTCGTTCATCTTTAAATAAGAAATAATTTTTTTCTTCCGAACGTTCTTATCCACGAAATATACTCTCGGGTCCCCATACCTGCATGTATAATTTTGCCAAAGAAACTAAAGCTTTAATGTCATTGGGCTTATAGGAAAGCGTTTCTTTATAATAATTCACAGCTTGGTCGAAATCCCTAATGGATGACGAATGCTCGGCCATTTTGAAGCAAATGTAAATTAGTGTATTTTTTTGCTCGAGCAGGTTCGGTAGCATCGTCGCCTTGTGAATATATCGAGATTGGTTCTCTTTGGCCTCGCTCAATGTTGCCAAAGCTCCTTTTATGTTTCCAGCTCTTTCTCGTACTTTTGCAAGCAACAATAACTGTTTCCCTCGCATCTCTAACACGTGAATGTCATTGATACCGTATCCCTCTAAAATATTTATTTTTTATTTTACTTTATTTTATTTTATTTATTTATTTATTTATTTTTTTTTTTTTCAATAAATTAAAAGAACGAGAAATTCTTAATAAATTTTAATGGTAATATCTTATGACAATTATTTATAAGTAATTAGTTACCGTTGAGCTCCTCGAGCAAAACTTCCTCTGCTTCATCGTAATACTTAAGCTTCATAAGGAGCTCGGCCATGTCAAGTTTGAGTTCTCTGCATTCATCTTCTTTTACAATGTCTTTGTAAAAACTTATAGCCTTCATGTAGTGATGCGTTTTTGCCAGAGCGATTCCCATTTTTCTCGCAAGAGTCTTGTCTTTCGGATTGGTCTTATATGATAATTCGTAAGCTTCGATCGCACGCTCGGGTTCCTGGATGGACATGTAAGCATCGCCTAGCATACTGTAAGTCTCGGCTCCAGGAGAATTTTCTACCAAATCTCTGTTAAATCGGGTTTACATTCCCAATGTACGTTATTTAAATTACCTCATAAGCTTACAACTAAATAAATAGAATAAGACGTAGTGCGCTTAAATGAATGTTATATGAAATCGTAGGGTATCGAGTAAGAAGTTTTAATTGTTCATAACAATTTATATTTGAAAACGGTATTATTAGCTCATGTATCACTACTCGTAACAATAAAAGAGCTTAAGAATAAAAAAATAAAAAAAAAAAAAAAGAAATACTTTGTGCTATCTATTCTCAACGGGTTTTCCTACCTAAAGCATTTGGCGAACGAGTTTCTGTCATTTCTACGCTTTAAATGTATGTCAGCGAGTTTCGTTTGGGCTTGCACGTAATACGGCTCTTCGGGATTGATGCTAGAGAGCATATCTATTGCTCTGTCAATATCGTCCATGACTAGACAGAGTTCCGCGTTCCCGATGAGTATGCGACCTTCCTCCGGACCATTTGTGAACTGCAGCCGTGCCTCCTCCATTAGCGTTACTGCTTCGTCGAACCTCCGCTGATCCGAATAAACCGATATCAGCTCCAGGTAAAGCGTCGCTTTGTCCGACGAGGAAAAATCTGGCGGGAGTTCCATAGTTTCGTCCCTCCGATCCAAGCCAGCAATCGACATAGCTTTTTCCAAATTCGTAATAGCTCCTAATATTTCATTGCTTTAGTAAATTCAATAGATCCCGTTCGCGTTGTTAAGATTTTCCGACAAAATATTTTAATGTGTTATTTGATTAAAGCTCGATTAATAATTATAGTAGATAAATTTTTATAATAATTTTTAATCAATCGCGTTCGGCTGTACAATAATACAATTTTTAGCAATTTACGTTGTAAATATTGTCGAATTGTAAATACAATCAGATCAGATCAGATCAGATCAGATGCATCAAGGGTAAGTAGATGCTAATTTAAATGCAGTATAGCTGTAGTTTAGAAAATATTATTTTGTGGTCCCTATATTAATAGAAATATCTAATTAATGGTTTCATATATTTATTAAGAATTTTCATTGAATATTTCAACGTGAATATTTCATCAACAATTAGAACTTCACATCAAACTTTATACCAAAAATATCAATTGATTCCTGTCTGTTTATTTAAACATGCCTTCCGAGCATTATATCAAGTACAATAATAAATAATCATTTCAATACGTATTCAAGATCACCTTCAAGATCACCGCTCTCCTTGGCGACGGTCCCAATAATCATGTGATACAGTGGATCATCTCTGACTTTAAAGTTATAACTCAAACCTGTTTCTAGAGTTTGTGAGGCACTTTCGTAATGACCTTGTTTGACAAGAATTCGAGCCATTAGTAGATGTCCAGCCGCATTGGTTCTATCAATTGAATCCAATAGCTTCTTCAATGCAAGTATTGCTCCTAATATTAAAAAAGTATATTGTAATTAAATACGATACTTTGAATAGCTCACCAATACTTTTAAATAGCGTAATAAAAAAAATTATAATATCTATTGAATGCAATTTAACAGGACGTTTCACGTAAAAATGTAATCATACAAAAGTTAAATAAATAAAGTTAACCGTTTAAGTCTCCGAATCGCATTTTGATCCTTCCCATTAGCAGCAAAGCAATTCCAAGGCCGGAACAAGCTTCTATAACCATTTCTAGTAGCTTCATACAGGTGGTCTTTTTCATTTGAATATTTAAAAATGAATTGCTATTTGGTAAATGCAATAGATATTCTTGCACAATGTCCATGCTCAAATCAGGATTAAGCCTCTTCAAATATTCACAGCCGTAGCAGTAACTAGTGCAATTCTAACGATAATATTACAGTATTCGTTAGAGTAAGTAGTAAGAGACGCGGTTAAATATCAGTTGATCAAAGATACGTGTACATACCTCAATCAAAGCTGAAGCAGCGCTCTCTAAGAATTCTAATGCCTTGCGCGAATCACTGCGGTAGAGCTTGGCGAACATAAAAAGAAGCTTGGGATTCGGATCCCCTGACGGATGAAGCTCTTTCAGAAATTCCAGCTGCTTCTTAACCAAATCCTCTGCCCCGAACGGCATTTCTTGGAGTTGGCAGTATGCGAGACCCATAAGGCCGTCATAAGATGACTCGTCGAGGCGTACTGTTCCACGATACCAATGCTCCGCATCCTTGTGCTTGTCCATCCGGGAGCAAAGATTCCCAAGCTCGGCCATTAATGTCGCGTTACCCGACTTTCATGTATAAATATATATATATATATATTTAATCCGAGCTCTGGCATTTTAACAACTACAAGAAAGGTCATTACATTGGTACCTACGTTCTGCTGTTGCATTTTCTCTGTGAATTTAAAAAGCTCGACAAGGATAGGGCCGTTCTTCACGGTGATTCGCGTGAAGAGCTCAATATTGTCGAGAAAAAGATTGATATTCTTGGGCTCGGCGAGGATTAGGTTGCGAAAGAATGTCTGTACGTGCTTGATCGCCTCGTTGTAAGATCCCTCTTTGCATATAACAATTAAGGTCCTTAATTTAAAAGCGTCGATATTGGAATTATCAATTGATAATATTCTACTGCACAGGTCGGAAACTTGCTCCCATTCCTTCATTGCTAATAAATTGTTCATTTTCTCAACTAGTGCGATGGATAGTTTTGGATATCGAACTATTAACGGATTCAATATCAGGATCGCCCCCGAATGATCCCCTCGTAACTCTCTGTATTTTGCCAAGCCCAAAAGTGCATTAAAATGTTTATTGTCCTCCTTTAATATCATTTCGAAATAGTTACCTAGTTTGAAAAATAATATTCTCATTGTAATTTCTTATGATTAGCCCTATAGATCTCGTCGTTTCTTATATATATCAAATTATATATAGACAATAACTGCCAAGTATAGAGTAGATAAAATCAAAAGGATCGAAATGTGAATAAAATTTATATACGTTATTTGAATATATTGACTTTGAATTCGTCAAACATTGCTGAAATTAAACTTCATTTTACCAATAATTATTACAAAAGGATAAAAAAAAGAAAAAAAAAAAAACTTTTTCTAATTAATGTCTGTCTTTCAATATCTAGTTATATGCTAAGTAAAATTAATTAATTACTAACCACAATTTGGCATCAGATCAGTAGAAGCCATTGAACACCATCCTTTTGCCAAAAGAACAAAAGTATCTGATTGATTAATTGTATAAGCTCGTTCAGAATAATCTGTTGCTATATCAAACTTTTTTAAAAGTAATAAAGTCATTGCAGCAAGACACAATGCTGCTGGTGAAGCATTTTTGCGGTCTTCTCTGATTTTTGCATCAACCTCAGCCATAGCCATACGATCGGATGCCTTCTGATTCTTATGTATATAGGCTTTAATAAGCAAAGCTGATAAAGAAGCCACTGCACAGTCATCTACAGATGTCTATCATTTTTAAGAAATTTTATCGCATATTATTAATTCAAAAAAGAATTTCATAAAATCAATAAACACATATACAGGATAAATTATAAATAAAAATATTCAAGTAAATATAAAATTTAAAATACAATAGCAACTGTTGAATAAAAAATTGTATACATTAATAACATTATTACTTTACTAATATTTAAATTTTTATTCTAACCAGTAATGAAACTTCTTTGGTAGCATCTTTATAATATTTATTTAATGTAAGTGCCAATGCTAGTAGAATTCTCAATCTTTCGTTGGAAGAAAATGCATCAGTGGCTTGTCTTGCATAAGAAAGCATATCATTATAGTACTGTTTTTGACAGTACCATTGAATAATACTTTCATGCTCTATCTCCTCCATTTTACTATTTGTAATGCGTATTTCTCTGTATATCTATATATCTACACTTTGTATTGTTTATTACAAAATACAATTTATAAGTTTATTTATTATTGTTATCAAAAATATCATCTTCGGGGTCTATTAATCCGTCAAAACTACTTTCATCCATAAGTCTTTCATCCTCTAAAACTTCATTTGGTCCAACAATGTATTGTCTCAGTACATTATTTTTATTAGCAAGATAATATTTTTGTATATATGTACATGTTAAATATAAATTATATTCATTAAGTATTGCATATGTAAAAGCAGTCTGTAATACAAATAATAAATTAACTATTACATATGCTATATGTAATTATTTTAAAATTTTGTTTATACCTCTGTTAATAGCCTTGCTATACCTTTACCTTTATGAGGATCAGGAACAGTTAGTGTACGCAAATCCATAACTTTATCATCAATCTTATAATATAAAACTGCAAGTTCTAAATGAAATAAAAATAAAAATACTCTAACTTTAATATATATAATAAATTATTATATAAATTAAATAATAAATTATAATAAATATTCTATCTATATGATAAAATACAGATTATAATACTTAATATTTTACTTATATAAGAGTAATACGTTATTTAATTATATTATTTCATAATTTTTCTTAATCAATTGTAATTAAAATTTAAAATTAATTAAATTAATTACATTAAACAGTAAACATTTATTTTATATAATATGTTACGAAATAAATAATAAAATAGATAATTATACCATTTATTTATTTTATAATATAAATACATTAAGACAAACTAAATTAATAACGAACTGTGGTTCTTATCCAAGTTGGTATAAAAAATACGTCTTTTTGAACTATGTTCAACGACATGGATAAACTTTACATCCACATAATTAAAATGTACTTTTATTGTTGAATTAAAACATATTTTGGCTAAAAAATTAAAGTGCATCGTTACATTATAACAAAGTCGAATGACAAAATGTTAATATAAAATATACACGGCTCGTACAAATAAAAATACTGAAGGTTATAATTTCTATATAGTGGATTGATGATATTTGCTTTCGTTGCCTAGCAACCATAAATACAAACACAGGTTTTTATTCCTAATGTTCCATCCAAATTAGGGTAAAAGCAGTAAACGCATTTGAAATATTTTAATCAAAGTATTAATTAATTTGAATCGAGTAATTTATACAAGCAATTTATATTAGTTTTCAATAAAGTGCAAAAGAATTTTAACATCAATGAAGTCATATCAATACGATATCAATCAGTCAACGTCAAAATTACCCATTTTCGCGTATACCATTTTTTTGTATAAATAATAACTTTTAAAATGACGCTTAAAAAAATAAATTGAAAAAATTAATATTATGGTAAATCGAACTTTTTCTACCGTACTAGGAATATCTTAAGATGATATCCGTAATTTGAAAAAATAATATTTAATGTATAGTTTACAAAATTTTTTAAATTTTGTTCAATCAAGCAATATGAACAATAATATAAATTATTAAAATTCATTGACGAACACGATTATAAATATATTTGAAATTTTTTAAAAACAGAAAAAAAACTATAATATAAATAAAAAAATTAAAAATGTATATGAGGATAAAATGAAATAAATTTTTATATGAATTAAGTAAACTCGAACATTTGAGTAAAAATTACATAAAATAAAACCGTAAAAGCAGTATTTCCTTTAAAAATTCTAATATCAATTTAAAATACACATTTTGAATAATATTATTATACATTTCTCTGCCAAGATTAAATAACTTCAATATTTAAAAAGCCTTATGAGATGTAATCACATCTAATTTTTTAGCAATTGAATGGTCAACAACATAATTTCCGTATACGTACGTACGAAACTTACTGTAATTTTTACATTCATTGGATCCACTAAAGATAAAAATCAAAAAATTATTTATCTTCTTAGAATTTCAACTTGATTATTGAATGCCAGAGTAAAACAGTCAAAGAGTAAAAGTCAAATTGCATAACATCCTTTAGTTGCCAATGCGCATGTGCATATTTTAAAAATTTACTACGGAAGTCAATTTCGTGCATCTATGCGAGCGATGCATATACACATGCATAACGATAAATAGAGGATTCTCGGGTAGGCCAGAATTAAGTGTATATACATACGTGCATCCGCCTTCTTCGGAAGACATGTGTTAGTCTGTCAAATGTCGTTGTTTCGGCGGTTTATAGTTCGCCAAAAGAAGACTCAACAATTATCTAATAAATTGTTTGGAATATTTCCAAGTAATCCATGTGTTTACGATAACACGCGGTCTTATCAAAGACCACGTAACCGACGTGCAAGAAAAGTATGCCGGCATTCTCCTCCGGTGGCTTCGGCGAGCAGATTGAGGTTAGAGTCGCAGCGTCTGTCTATCTTGTACACGATGCAAAATTTCTAATGTCTTTATAATTTTATTTTTTCAATAGGAATATCAAGTATTAAATTTACTTGGGAAAGGCGGTTTCGCCAGCGTATACAAGGCCAAATGTCTTCGCACCGGCATAGAAGTTGCGGTCAAAATGGTACGTAAACGAATTCCAAATCCAACCAATAAGTGTCCAATGTTTTTAAAAGAAATAGAACGTCATTAAAAGTTGATGCTTTATTTAAATAGTAGTCAACTGAATAGATGAAATAACATTTAATGTGGGCATGCATATTAGTTGCTGATATGTGTACAATAATAATATTGTAAACAAAACATTTATGAACATTCTTATTGGATCATTGTTTTGTTTGTAAATAATTAATTTTTTTTTTTTTTTTTTTTTTTTTTATACAAATATAATGTCAAGTGTAATTAAGATATTAATACTTTTATATTTACATTTATTTATAAAAAATGAATCATAGAATTCAATACAAAAATTATTGTTAATTAATTTTAACAATATTATGCATTATTAATTAATTCATTATTAATAATAATAATTTTAGATCGACAAAAAGTTGATGCAAGCAGCAGGGATGGTGGGTAGAGTAAGACAAGAAGTTGCTATTCACTCTCGTCTCAAGCATCCTGCAGTTCTAGAGCTTTATACATTTTTTGAGGATCAAAATTATGTTTATTTGGTTTTGGAGCTATGTCATAATGGGGAATTACAAAGATATTTCAAAGAACAAGGTTCTAGAGCTCTTTCAGAACAACACGGTCAGTACATCTTACATATTACAGCTTATAATTTATTTATTATAATTATAATAATTGTGTAATAATTAAAATTATGTTATTACACTATTTTTATTCATTTATTAATTTTATCAAAACTTTACTATATATTACTTATATGTACTATTTATAATTGTGAATTACTTATTTATTTTCTGTTTTAGCTGCACGCATAATCCAACAAGTAGTACAAGGTTTATTATATCTGCATTCCCATCAAATTCTTCATAGAGATATGTCCCTATCAAATTTATTATTGACACGTGACATGCAAGTTGTAAGTAAAATTTAATTAAATTTTTATTTTTACTTGATGCAATACATTAAATTGATTAATTTTAAAAAACTTATATTTACCATGTACATAGAAAATAGCAGACTTTGGACTAGCAACACAGTTGTCTCGTCCTGATGAAAAACATTTGACAATGTGTGGGACACCTAATTTTATTTCACCAGAGGTAAAGAATTAACTATCCGAAATATAAATGATTATTGTTACGTTCATATAAATTTAAAAATTAAATTTTTATTCTATGTTGAACTATTTCTTTGTCAGGTTGCAACAAGATCATCACATGGTTTAGAGGCTGATGTTTGGAGCTTAGGTTGCATGCTGTATACTTTATTAGTCGGTAAACCACCATTTGATACGGATGCCGTTAAAAGCACTTTGACACGAGTTGTAATGGCAGATTATATAATGCCAAGCCATTTATCTGACAATGCCAAAGATCTTATAAATCGATTGCTTAAGAAGAATCCGAAAGATAGAATTCGGTTGCGTGATATAATTAAGCATCCTTTCATCACATCTATAGACAAACGGCAGAGCGTAAGAAAATGTTTTCTGCATTTTTCTAACTTTTTATCACGAAACATTTATAAAATAAAAGTTTTTTACTAATATTTGTAATATATACGGTTTTACTACATGCTTTAAAATACTACAAATAAAGATTAATCATTTCCATTATTTCTTTATACATTACTTACATAACAATTTATTTATTCTCTTGAAAGATTTTGTTCTTTTCGTGTAGATTATATTTTAGATAACAATATTCTCGAATTCTTAATAATTTTGAAATACAAAACTGTTGCGTTATTAATTAATTTTAACTGTTATTCTAAAAATTTTCGATAATTATTAAAAAACGATAAAAATATCGAAACTTTCTTATTTTCTTCTTTTAATCGAATTAAATAAGATAAAAAACTTTTTGCAATGATTTGGCAATGAAAAAAAAGTTCATTTTAGCAATAATAAATTATATGTGGCAGGACAAAATAGGTTTCGCGCGTTTATCCGGCGATAATTTGGACTCTGGCCTGGGTAGGACTTTGTCCTCGTGCGGCCGACCACGCATACGCTCCCGGTCCGAGGAGCGAGCCACCAGTACCCAAATGTTATATAACGGCTATGGGACGGCAATGAGTGCAAGAAGTGAACCGCTCATGGAGCCGTCTTCCTCGAGCATTCAAGGCTCCTATCACAAGAGGTACTATTAGAATTTATTATAATAATTATCTAATATCTTATTTATTGAAGCTCACAACTTCCGTATACTAGACTTCCGTACAATAGAAGTTTACTAGATATTAATAATTTTCTCTTTTTCTTTTTTTAATTATAATAATTATTCGATACTTGCATTTTCTAATTTAGTAAAAAAAAAAAAAAAAAAAAAAGTATCTATCGTCTAAAGTCGACCTTTCGTACGCAAATTTAAAATGATTTACATTATTTGGCAAAAAATACATTTCCGTATTTCATTAATTTATTATTGCTCGTCATTATTTGGAAAAGGTATTCGGCTCACCAGGAAGACAAGAAGGAGGATTCGGTACTTTCTGGAATCCCGCCACCAGCTCCGCCTTGCGTTAGCCAAGCTATTTTAAATTACGAAACGCCAAACAGAATGAGCCGAGAAGAGGAAAAACAAAAGGTGGCGCCGATACCGATGACAAATCGCAGTCGTAGTAATAATCGACAAAAGGAAGAAAACGCGCAAGATGAGCCACAAGAGGTATTTGTTTATTATTATTATTATTATTATTATTATTATTGTTATTATTATTATTATTATTATTATTGTTATTATTATTAAATAAGACGTTTTCATACATTAAGGATACATTAAAACTCTAACTTGTAATTAGTCAAATACTTTATTAACGAGATTTTTAATTTTAGTCCTCTAATGGGAAGCTCCAAGTACCAGCTCTGTGTTCAATAAGGCTTCAGCCAACAAGGCATCGTACAAAAAGTGCCATACTTACAATATTAAATAGTGGCGAAGTTTGCATCGAGTTCTTAAAAAAGAAAAACAATCAAGTAAGTTAGATTGGCGGCTACCTACTAATGAATCTTAACTCTCTGATCAATCAATTCTATTCTAAATATTTGTAAATTCAAGATCGGACGTCAGTAAAATTGATTTATAATTTTTATTTTATAGGAACAAATAGCGGAGGTTTGCAGAATATCGAGTGACGGTTTGCGCATTATCCTATACAAGCCGACGGAAATACTGGAAGTAGGCAACCAACCACCACCTCTACCGCCACGCGGTGCGGACAACATACACTCTTACGAAAGTCTTCCAATAAAGCACCATCGCAAATACATGTACGCATCGCGATTCATCAACCTCGTCAGGTCTAAAACACCCAAAATCACTCTATACACAAACAAAGCTAAATGCCTGTTTATGGAGAACGGACCCCATCCGGACTGTGAGACCTTATATTATGATGGAATAAAGGTGAGACATTCCTTCTTTAAAAACAAACAATTTATCAATAAATTGGTATGCGGTACAAAAGATCTGTTGTGTGGGTTTAAGAAAAAAAAAAAAAAAAAGCATATGTAGACTCTTAAAGGCATCTTCGCTGAATCGAGAGTAGAATCGGGAAGGCAAAAAAAAAAAAATCTGCTCTGCGTGTACATCTCGAGCGACGGACGACGCCTTTCTCCCTCTGCGCTGTTCTCAATACTATTTCATTACACTTAATTAGAACTTATCTCGCGTTATATTATATTTATTGCTTAGATTAGATTAAAGTAAAGATTCCTTAATTTAAGATGTATTTATTATCACCTCGGTATCACCTCCATTGGCCCGTTCCCCGCTCGACGCAGACAATACGCACCATCACGCGGTCTATTAATTTTATTTTTTTTTTTTTTTTTTTTTTTTTTTACTTCTCTCATTGATGTTCTCTTTTTGAATTTACGTGCGTCATATTACTAATCGTTCAGGCAGTCACGTTACAATGCATTTCCTTGTAGCCGTAATTAATCGCGCTCCCGAGTCCTTCACTCATAATCTATATAAACTAATACCGAGACCTAGAACATCAATTTCTTAAAGCTACTGTTATTATAAATATTACTACTATTGTAATCGATGTTTTACGCAAGTGTATCCGCTGGAGGTGGGGCTTAATTAAATACCGCTATCGCTCGAACGGTTTTCTTCCGCGCGGGTACCTACGGTTCACCTTAAGGTGAGACCTTAAGGTGACACCGAGGCCTCGACGCCTAATCAAATCTTCGGGAAACCCGGTCCCGGACTATTCGGAAGCGCCAATTCCTTAAATTCATGGGAACGAGAACGTCACGTATTCTCGATCATCATTAGCATTTTCCCCCATTCATCTTCTTCTTCTTCTTCTTCTTCTTCTCTTTTTCTTTATCTTTTTCCTCTCAAACTTCGTTTATAACAATTAAATAGCAATTACATCCGCAGTACGATGCATCGATCCAATGTAAAAAACCAATGTTAATTGCTTGTTTTCAGGTGGTACGTGTCAATGAAGTAGTAAAAATTATAGAAAAATCAGGCCAGTCGTTTCCAGAGGGTGAGATACCGCAAGATCTCGAAGAATATTTTGATCATTATGTAGACTGTTACAAACGTTGTCTACTTTTGGACTCATCGCTCGCTTCGTTGGAAACGGCCACTGGACATTCATATTTTCCTGCGATAATTGGTCGCAAGCCCATGGCGCCTCTTAATGATTTTGCAACCCCTTTGCAGGGCAAAGAAAACATATCACGCGGTCCCTCGAGTCCACCAGTGGTACGGCATTTCAGCAGCATATATTATATCAAATTTTTTCAATATATATGAATATATATATATATAAACGTACAGTCAAAGATAAATTTAAAAATGAAGAAAAACGGTTTTATTACGGATTTTAAAGTTAAAAAAAAATGTATAAGAATAAATTGAGGGTTGATATGATTATTTTTATATGATATAATCGTATTGATATATTATTATAACGTTTATTTAGCTGCCTTCATTTGATGCAACGTGTTCAATGGTATCAACTATAAATTCACGATCAAGACGATCTAATTCGGTCAGAGTTTCACAAGCTAAAGCGGTCAAAGTCAACGTTCCTGGAATTGGCACAGCAACTCAAACAGCTACTGGAGACATTAGGGTCGACTACAAGGATGGCTCTGCACTTACGGTAAGCTCTCACTAACATAAAATATAAATGTATATACGTGGTCTTCGTATATGTAAAATCACTCCTTTTTTTTACAAAAACAAAAACTTATGTTGCTTAGTTTTACATTTTTATATGTTTTAAGTAAGGTTTTTGTGAATATTTGGGATAATTAATGCTAAATTCATATATGTAAAAATAATATAAATCTGTTGCATTAATTAATTAATTAATTAATTAATATAATTAGTAATATTACTTAAAACAAGCGCGTTTCTTATATTAAATACTTACGTACTTTTGTGTTAAATTTACTTTATAAGAGCATCGTTATTATAAATTACTGATAAATATATATATATATATATTACATTTTTTTAATTATAGATAACCTCGCAAAATTATGGTGGTGGAATATTGTATGAAAATCCGAATGGTGGTATTCTTCGGTTCAACCAAAATCAACATCACATAGCAGAAATGCCGACGATAGTCAAGGAGAAACTTCGTTATTTACCTAACATAGTTAAACTTTTGGTTACGCCGTCTCATAGAAATATAAGATAGAACATAAATTAAAAGACACACGACCTCAAAAACTTTATAAGATATATAAAAAGATGAAATGTCTCATTACTAAAGATATACTATTATAAATTCCTATATATTACATAAAATCTTGCTATATATAATTATAATATGTTTAATTTTTCTAGTAACGTTTTAGTAGCGAACTTTATACAAAGACGTACTTAACGTATACATTCATCTTTTATATTATAATTAAATTAATTTACTTTAAAGAATTCGCGAAGGTAATGGTACATCATAAGATTTAATTAAATTCACTTTAATAATTTCATTCAATATAAAAATGTAAAATTAATACTCATAATAAAAATATGTACATAGTTTTAAAACAATTATTGTAAATATTTTATTATAAATACGTATTTAGAACTGAATTTTAATAAAAGTAATTAAAATCTAAATTTTTTTTTATCTAAATATTGAAAAGCAATATTTAAAATTCGATTCTACTAAGTATTGATTCAGTTTCAATTCTTATTTTATTTTTTTCCCAGTATGTTTTATGTATCCATCCATATTATGTATCCATAATATAAGTTTTTATTTTTTTACGCTACTTAAACAAAATAATATAATCTTATATAATTTTATGAAGTACCAATTTCCTTAAATATTTTAGTTTTAAGTCAGGGAGATTATCCTATTACCAAAACTCTTGGTAGAATCGAATATCAAATGTATACTTGTTTATTCCTTCGATCATCTTTTAAATGACATTTTAAGTTTTATTTTTTATAAATAACGGCCAAGATTTCATAATATATTAAACAAAATTTTAAAAAATTATAAATATCTTATTCGACAAACGAAAATTTTTTGTTGACTTCATTATTTATATACTTAAAACTTAAACTTTCATTAAGATGATTTCAATACTTTTCTCTTCTGTGAAGATCATAATAATTTTAATAGTATCGAGATTTCTTTACTTTTTTATAAAATAGAATCATATATATGCACATATATAAATATATAAAATGGGTAAATGCTGAAATAGAAAATATTCTAGATAATATAAGAAATTTAAGAAAGAAGAAAGTGTCGTATTTCTTTTTTTAACCTATTAATTATTTTTTGCTTAATTAATTAATATAAAATTTTAACCTAATTTTCAAAAAACATTTAGTTAATGAAAATATTAAAAAGGAAATATTTATCTAACAATATTATAGCAAAGAAAATAATATTCTTATAAAAATTAACATATATGAATGTGAATGTTGTATTATATGTTATATGTGTCACGATTTGAGTTTATTATTTTGAATAACTATTGATCTCAATTGTATGTTAAGATCAATAACTATATATAGCAAGGTATTGTTTGGTAATTTGAATAAAGCTTTTGTCAGCTTTATTAGATTACCTAGTTCTTCAAAAACTACATAAAATCAATTAGTGAAAATCTTAAAATTGTATAGATAAATAACAAGCCTAAATAAATTAGTTTTTTATTTAAACTTTTATAAATTGTACCAATAAAATTATTACTACGTTTGGTTCATGAAAATTATAAAATAAAATATTCTGTTAATATGCTTATTGAGCTCCTACTTAAGCTCTTTATCGCCCTTATAATCGATAATGTTGTTAAAATTGTTTATATTTTTATTAAAAGTTCTCGCTTATTGCATATAAATAAATATGTTACTTTTCCTTCAGCCTGTAAATTATCGAAATTGATATCGATAACGATTAAATATTGCTTTTATTAAAAAAATGCAGGAATTATCTTTTATACAAATTATTATTACAATCTATTATTAATTATAGTAGTTTAAAAATTAATTAACAGTATAACAAAATTTACGTAAAAAATGTTTAAAATGCCTTTGTTTCGCCATAATTAGATCCAATAAACCTTTTAAATAGTATTGAAATCCAATGACGTAATTTATAAATTATATTTTACTTTATAAACCATATAAAGCATATTTCAAGTAAAAAATGTTAATATGAGTTTTGCGATAAAATATAAATGAATCTAATAAAAAATTTTATCTCGAATGCATAATCTAAAGTTTACAATTATAGAATTATTAAAAATTTTGCTTCTTGTAAATTGTAATTTAATGAGAATATATAATTATCTAAAATTATCACTGTGCTTTATTCACGAAAATAATAAAATAAAATATTCTATGATTTTATTTATTAAGTTTTCTTATACCCAAAACTTCTCTTATTTACTTGATAATGCAGGAAGGCCAGTCGACGCATATTAAATCAATATTGTAAGTATTTTATTTATTATAATAATCTTATAAGTCAATAAGTTTTTGATACAATAAATTTTAATCGTTATGTCAATGATATCAAATCTTCCTTTGTTATTCAATTTATTATTTCTTAATTGTTATTATTAATATGTTTATGCAACTACTGTTAATACAAACTAAGGCAAAAAAAAAAAACAAATAATTCAATGCATAGTTCAATACAGAAAGACAGGTAAAATGTCTTTTCCGAAGACTATTTAAACGCACAGCTGCTGAAAAGGGTTTAAAAACATTGCAAAACTGACATTTCAGTATTGATTATTATGAATTAAAATGCATTTTGTATAAAAGATTAATTGTAAGTAAAAATGATAAAAGAATATACCATAACTGTTTGAATAAACTATCTGATATATTAATGTAGGGATGAAAAGCGAGTTAAGGCTCAATTGTCGGAATGTAAATGTCTTTTTTCCTTAAACTCGATGTTTCTATCGTTAGAAAATAGAACTTGTCAAAATACTGGTAAGAAAATAAAAATAAAGTCGGCTACGCTCGCCTGACCCAGACACGTTTTTCTAATTCCATAAAAAGCTCTTCGCGACTTTCATCTAACTATTTTGTACGGATACATCCGCTTCCTGGTGCTAGAAACCTGGTGGTCAGATGTATAAAATTATACCCGAGCAATAAAGAAAAGAAGATCAAGAATGAGTATGCAACCTCGAACACGATCGAACTTCCTATATATTTAACAAGCTCTATGCCCTCTCAATAATCGATAATTTTGTTAAAATTCTTTATATTTTCATTAAAAGTTCTCCGTTATTGCATATAAATAAATATGTTTGTTGTTTATATTTACTAGAGACTGTAAATTATCGAAATTTAAATTGGTAATCGATGACGAGTACTTAAAACAGTATTTACGTTTAATTGAAATTATTAAATTATTTTCATTGCATCGTTCCTTGATCCTGCATTACAAAACTTATTGCCTCCCCATCGAATTATTATTACATATACTTTTGTATAATGTAATAATTATTCTCAATTATAACGAACGCGCGAACAATAAATTGAAGAAATCTATAATAAATCGGCCCTTTAATTTATAATTTCTTTCCGGGGATATAAAATTTAATATGATTGTTTCTAATATGATTATTGAAGGATGACATTTTTTTTTTTACTGAAATTAGTAATTTCATAATTATAATGTTATTTTGTGGTTTAATTATTTACAAGGCTCGGAAAAACTGTACAATGAATAGTAATAATAATAATAAGAAGAAAAAGAAGAATGAATGGCTTAACGAATCAGAAAAATTTATGTTAAAAGTAGTTTATCCTTTAATCATCAAGGCGGGTGAAATTATTTATCATTACT
This sequence comes from Ceratosolen fusciceps, assembly GCA_018883505.1. NCBI lineage: Eukaryota > Metazoa > Arthropoda > Insecta > Hymenoptera > Agaonidae > Ceratosolen > Ceratosolen fusciceps. Next base: position 6,871,284 of record RCIC01000002.1, read on the forward strand.
AATCTACTAGTTTCTCTATTAAATTGTTTAAATTGTTCCTAAATATTTACATAATAGTGATAGTAGAATCTATAAACTCTGAAGTGTAATTAATATAACAATTATCAAATGAAGAAATAAATTTGCACGTTAATTTTCATTATAAATTCGTCTTGATTTTAAATAACGAATTATTATTTTTCATATTTCAACATCAACTCTTATTACCGTTTATGATCGATTAAAAATGATAAATTAATATCTATATGTTGTTAAATATGATTCCTCTCTCTTGTTTTTCTGAATATAATTTTAGTTATCGTATTTGCATTCTATTTGCTACGTAACGTGTATACGTTACTTTAATTAATTATATTTAATAAAATGATTGTAAATTCACACGAGTGGACGGCATTATTAAAACAAAAAACAAAAAACAAAAAACAAAAAACAAAAAACAAAAACAAAAGAAAACAAACGAAATAAAACGAAAGGGTAATAAAATGTTATTGACAATTTATATAACACATCTTGTTAGAGGGCCTAAATAATAATATTTAATGTACGTGCGCGTTGTTTCTTTGTATAAGAAATTATTAAATAGCACGAAATGTACATAAGAAAGCAAATAATTACATTGTCAAAGTAATAATTCACATTTCAAATGAAATATGTCCAATTGATAAAGGTATACAGGCAAATATTGTCGTAGTATTATTAATAATGTTTACGTGACTCGTTATACCGATTTTTTTAAAGAAAAAAAAACAAAAAAAAAGATAAAAGTAAAAATATTCTTGAGAATTCATTGAAGGATTAAACCAATAAATCTCTATCGTCGTTAAAGTAGATGTAATTGGTTGTAATGACGTGGGGTTTATGCGGTTTCGTAATAAAACGTGGAATAAAATCGCTTGATAAATATTCAAATACGATCGAAGAAGCTCGAGCCTGAAATAATAATAATAAGGGACGGGAGGGGGCTCGGGATAAGACGAGGCACCGACACCTCCATAGCAAGTCTATCCGAGAGAGGCTCGACGATAATAGAAACAAGAAGAAACCGCGACTGCTTTGAAAATACGTGTCCGATATTCGAGCTGAAATGTCGGAAAGTAGGCGCAGGTGCACAATAACAATGTAAGTCTAACGTCATCGGCTCGCACGGGTGCCATTTTCGATTCTCCTGTCCGTTACTCTCCTTGCTCCGCTCTACCCGCTCCCATCTCCTCACCCACCGCTCCGCCCCCCCCCTCCTCGGTCCTCGTCCTCGTCCTCCCACCGCCTTCGCTCGCTCGCTCGCTCGCTCGCTCTCACGTGAACGTGCGTAGCTCGGGTCATCCTCCACACGGAGTCGGCGCGATGGAGGCGATGATACTCTACTCCCGACGCAGACCAGGAGGCAGCAGGAGGTTCGCGCCAACTCGGCTCTACTTTCTCTCTCTCTCTCTCTCTCTCTCTCTCTCGGAGTCATTGGATGGCGGAGCGGCAGGCGAGAAAGCCGCTGGAGCCATTGAAAAGGGGGAAAAGGGCATTGATTGAACGCGTAGGAGCGCAGGCGCGCGCGCACACGCTCCTCGCGAGGAGCGTGGACTCGGTAATATCCAGGGCTCCCGGGCGAGGGAACGTCGACGAGGGACGAGGGACGGCGGGGCGAACGTGTGACGTGTGACGGGGAACGGAGAACGGGGAACGGGGGGGGTGAGAGGCGATGCTAGATGCCTGGGAAGGCATTTAGAAAGTGATGTGGGGAGGGGAAGTGCGCGCGCCAAGCGGACGCACAAAGTCGTGCACTCGCGCTCCAAGGGTGACGAAGGAAGGTGAGGATAGAGCGGAGGGCAGCGAGCGACGACGGCGTTTGGGTTTGGGTAACCGAGAGCGCGCAAGCTGTCTGTGCCATATAATACACATTAAGCACGCAGGATTAAATTGGTCCGAGGCTGGCTGTTACGGCCTAACCTCCGCCTCGTAGGATATCGCTCCTCGTTGTACCTGGAAGGCCCGAACTAGGAAAACGCCGCGGCCACTGGCTGCTCAGGATATCTGGAGCCATGGGTGAGTCCATGTGCCGCGTATGGCTCAATATAGCGCGAGAGTCTCCAAGGTTCCGTGACCTTTATGATTCACGTCCACCTCTTCCGCATCACCGACTCGCCCTTTACCTTATTTATCTCCCTCGCATTATCTCCTCAATATTATTTATTACCTTAGCCTTTTATCCTTCTTCGTTTGGCCCTAAATCGTCATCAAGGGTGTATCAAGGGTGTAAGGCTTTGCTTTGAAATTTTGTTAGATCCGTTGCTAGGCCAACTTGTCGATCTTGTTCACTTGTACAAGGGATTTTTCCCTTCACCTACGCCTATTGTCAATTAGCACTATTTACCCGAGAAGCTAATAGTTTTTTTTATTTTTTATTTTTTTTTTTTTTTTATTTATTTTATATTCTTATTTAACAGATTTATACCGATTTGCTGTATAAGACCTACTATAGTACCCATAACAAACAATGCCACAACAATCGTAAACTTATTTCGAATTTACTTTGCATGTAAGCATTGAAAAATAATACGTTTACGACACTTTTCCCTTAATTTTTAATTTTAGCTTCACTTAATATAAAATAATTGGAGAACACCCACACAAGCCTCTTTTTCGTCAATATTAATCCATAATTTGATTTTTTATATTCTCAAATCCCCTATTCGGATGATATTACATTAACTGTAAATTACTCGTCAATTATAATAAAATCTATATTTATTTAATTATAATTATAATAGTTGGATATTAGCTTAAATCAGTTATTGTATTAAATTATTATGTAAATGAGATAAATTTGTCTAAAAAATATTTACACGATAAAAATATTAATACTATTCACACTATTGAAAATTACCCTACTGAAAGTAAATTAATGTCTAAGCCTATTTATCCTATACATAGTAAATAATTTGCTCGTAACAAATTATAATAAACACTTTTTTCTTTTCTTTATTTATTTATTTCACAACAGATAATCGTTTCTTGCATTTAAACTATTTCTAACAGCTCTCTTTTATATTCCATCTTCTATTATATAGGCATATTTGTAGGATGATTCATGGCAAACAGCCATTGTAGCTGCAGATTGTTAATAGTACAGGTCATTTTATAATATTAAGCTCGAATTTGCATATTCTTTTATTAATTTTATTAATTCAATTACAATTATCGAATAAATTTAATTTTGTATAAGAATGGATCTTATCAATTTTTTTTAAAAAATAGAATTAATTTCAGTAGTGTTATGTAAAACAAATACAAAGTGAGAACCTTTTGAGAATATTGTTAAAAATCAATAATTTTATTTATACAAAATTATTAAATTTACCTTAATTTACTAAATAATAAACTTTTATAAAAAATTTAAATTACATCTTATCAAAATGCAAATCATTGCAATTATCTTAATGTCCATTGTTTAAATGCTAATTTAAACAATTTTTAAAAAAATATTTTGAATTGAAGTAAGAATAAATTAATTTAGTAACAAAATGTATATTAAAAGATACCAGGAGATCATAACATTCAAAGAGGAAAATATGAAACAAGTATTTGAGCAAATGATCTAAAGATAAAGTATAATCTTATCAAGGTTTCTTAGAACTTGTGTAGAATTAGTCAGCAATCAACTCTCTTCATTTATGAATAGTGTACCAACTTCCTTAAGGTTTTCGTAATAGAAATGATATTATTAATCAGTATAGTAGAAGACCTTTTAGTATGAACATGGGGAGACGAGCTTATTTTAGTGGCAGTGAAATTCCTTTAAGATCCAAATGTCAAAGTACAATTACAATTGACAGATTTTCAGAATGTAGTTTACATGCAAACTATTTGGATGATTATAAATCTAGTAAGTTCTTTCTTTAATGACTTAATAACCCATTGGCTTATACATTAATAGCATATTTTAAGGTAATAAATTTAATTTATTATTTATTTAAGGTATTTAATATCGTGAAGTTTTCTAAATATTAAGTAGCTCTTCATTATTTCTAATAATTGTTTTGAGGTTATGAAGCCAAAGAAAAATACAAAACTAATAAAATTATTTTTTATTTTTTATTTTCAACGGAATATGCAAATATTTTAGAATTTAGATTCTAATAAAAATTGAAAAGTATATTCATTATTAATTATTAAAGTAAATGAAAGACATATAAATGAATAAATGACGGGATAAAACATAAAAATTTTTTACTTAACTATGAATAGTATATGAAGCATACGAAGGACTGATTTGTGATTATATCAATACTCAGTGCATTTAAGAAGCCTAAAGACTGAATTTTAATTAGATAGGTAGTTTTAAACCCTTAGTTTGGCTCATCGTATATTCTGATACGACTTGAACGCGTTTAAATTGGCGGCATTTATAAATACGTAATTAAGTCCCGGATAACGGGACGAAGGTCGGACAACCATATTTCAACCAGTGAATCTTTTCCAGGTAATATGTGCAACGACTGCATGGCGCGCGTCCCGTACGCGACCCTCATAGCAACGATAATGTGCTGTCTTGGAGTCGGCGTCTTCTGCGGGACAATGTACCGGGGCGCGACTTTAAGCGCCCTGATGATGGACCAGGTCTTCCACCTACGACTTAGCTGGCTCGAGGCCGTGCAGATGGTCTTCGCTATCATCGGGGCGAGTATGGCTGCACTTGGCTTTATGATTCTCTGCGTCGGTTGCCTCGCGACCGGAGCCACCAGAACTAAAGTCTACCGAGCTTGGAGGACCAGAGTAGGAGGTCGCATCTTTTGCGCCGTTGTAAGTTTACAGTAAATAACAAAATAATCAATAATCGGTATCATAAATTTATCTATACTTTCGTCCACGATAATCGTTTCACATATAAATATTAATATTATAATTGACATTGTCTTAATCCGTTTTTCAGTTCATGACCATCACGTACATCTTGCAATTGTTTTGGCTTCTAATATTTGCATTCTTAGTGATCACCACCTTGATCTTTACTGTCTTTTGGGGATTGTGCAGTAATCCTAGAGTTCAATCTCTCGATCAATGCATTGACTTGAGTCAATTCAGTAAGTCCTTCTTTCCACTAATTCCTTATTTCGAGATAATTTTTTTAAATTAAAACAATTTAAATGTTAAAAAAAAAAAAAAGAAAAAAGAAATAGTAAATAAACGATCCATAAGCCAGAGATTTATTAATTTTATTCCATTTACCTACGCAGGTTTCATGTTTCCGAATAATACGAGGGTCGACGATATACAGATCTGCGGCTCCCAGGAGGTCAAACTCTTCTGCAAGGATTACGTTGAGAAGGCCGAGGTGATGTTTATTTTAGCGACGATTGCCACCATTCTCGTGATTCTCAGTCTAATCCACTACCTCATGTGTTTATCGGCCAACTACGCTCACATTCGAGATCACGAAAAATTCCAAGAGCTTCAAAACCTTCAATATCTTCAGGATCCGGGCGACCCGGACTCACCCCAGCCTTGTATGGACACGCTCGACTCGCATCATCGTGGCAAGGATAGGTTCTAGGACACAGCCCGCGAGATCTTCGCTATGAACCCCTCGTAATATCATCGCAAATCGACGCTCGCGTTCTCCAAGAGCCGATAAATCGACGATTGCGGATTTGGGCAATTCTGAGCGCTCGTCCCCTCTGAAAGCGTCTTGCAAATTATCGTAACCCGAGGCTACGCTTGCATGTTCGTTCTTTTTGACTTTCTTTTCCATTCATCTTTCGTTACCATTGAGTTATTTATTCATTCGTTGCGACGATCTTGATTTTTTTATTTTTTTATTTTTTTTTTTTTTTTAATGCATTGTCTCAATTAAGATTTTGTTAACTAAATTGTTGGTTTTCTATTTAATTGCTTATTATGACCTACGTACTAAGCGACTATATTTCTATTAGAAATATTTCTTTATTATATGTTGTTTATTTATTAAATGACTTCTCTGTTTTGCCGATAATACATGGACGTCAAGTATCTCTAAATGACCGTTGTGCAGGGTATTTTTATTATATTTTCATGAATGCCGAGAAAGTAGAGAGCACAGCTTCTGGGAACAAATTTCGCGTGTGCACATTGCAGTTAAGAATAATAGTAAAAACGAAAAAGATGGTTGACGAAAAAAAAAAAATAAATAAATAAATAGAATTTCCTTTATTATTAAAATTATTCAACGGTTAAGAGTTCGTGATTTCTCAACTAATTTGTCTCATGGGATACAAACAACTTGTCTTACGAAGATTAATACAAAAATAAATTTAGTGCAGAAGGAATTGAGATACACAGTTATTGATTATAATAATAATTAATTTAATTTTAGGTACATGTACTATTCGGTCAAAGCAGAGAAAATAAACGTACCATTACAAAAACTCTTTATTATTCATTCGATATTTATATATAAATTAATTAAAATGTATAAGAATGAATTGTCAATTTAATGTACAAAAGGATACCAAAAATTAAGGGAAAAATTTATATTTAAATGCTCAGACATGCTCACGTCCGCGTGCGAGGAAAGTCAACTCGCCACTTGGCGATCGGTCAATCTAGTTACGGCACTATCATTATTGTATTTCATATTGGGGTAGGTTTTATCAATCGACTTCTGCCTCAAATTGTCGCTCACTAAATGTAGCAGTACTTGATAATCGACTGGAGGATCTTGCGGGAACACCCTATGCCGTCCATTCATTTGTGACTCTTATAGATGGCTTTTGAAGCACTTAAAATGTGTTTCGAGAGCCGGTTTTCATTAGAATTTAAACTGATATCAAAAAAAGCCTTTTTGCTTATTGAGTGTACAAGCATATTATGTCTGAATGACAATTAATATATTTTTTCTATTTCAATTGTTTTCTTCTTTTCTTTTTTTTTTTTTTTTTTTTTTTTTTTTTAATTAAAGTTCTAAAAACAAATACTTTCTAGAACATTTATATGAAAATAATGTTAAAAAGAGCTGAGTCAGTTTTAAAATTAAACTGATTATATATTTTTGTTTTAATGTTATTCCGAAAATATTAATTTGCTACTATTTAAGTAAATCCTATAAAAAAATTTATTTTTATTTTTATCTACATTGTTCTAGATTTAGATAAATATTTCTTCCATTCATTTTTACGACACAAATTATTTATTTACAAATAAAATTTATAAACGAAAGATTGCTTTTTTATAGACTAAGAATACTTGGTTAGTATAATTTAATTTTTTTTTTTTTATTTAAAGGCTCTGAGGAAGCTGCTGTACTCTGAAATTTCGAAAAACTATAAAAATCGTCGAAAATTAATTGTAAAATTAATTCTATATAAATTCTAGGTAAAATTGTAAAAAAATATTTATCAATATATTCAATTTATTCAAAATTACTTAATGCACCGAAATACAAATATAAAGTAAGTTTTTTTAAATTTCAGAGTCTTTTAACGTTGTAATGTCTATTATAACTGCATCTATTAAATTTATCTAAAGTTACATGAAAAATGTAATTCAATGCGTCTATATAGATTATAAAAGAAATGTTGCGCACATTCGAAATTTCTAATATTTTTAAGGTATGTTTATTTTATTCGTGTCTATTTGCTATTACTATGCACAAATATAAAATGAATAAAGAGAGTGTGCACAAATAATAGTAAGGAATAAATAAAAAAAAAAAAAAAGCGTTGACTGCACAAAATCGTGAAAAATCGTGAATTCTGTGTTCAGTATTAATTGTAAACGTTGAAATCCAAAGATGTCAATGGATCTTACAACGAAACATTCCAAGGATCAATTATTATACTTTTATTTTTTTATGAATATGAGATTTGTAATATCTATGCGATACTTATATAGATATAATTTGTAATTATAAAACTTGGTTGTATATTCGATGGCAAACAAGATTTTCATATTTTAATATATTTCTATTTTGTACTTGGTAATTTGATAAGCTTGGTATTTATATATAAGCATTGTGAATTATTCTTGCATATTGTATTTCTTGAAGAGGAATCGGACTGAATTTTTCTGAACATTTTAATTGTTCAATAAAAAGTGTGTTTATAAAAAATATTGTTTTTTTTTTCTTTTTTAATTTAGTCAACTATTTTAAGAGGTAAATATTTGTTTTAACTTGGAAAATAATTTCAATGGATCTTGAATATAAAATTCCGCAATTCTGGTATTTTAAATTTTGACAATATTAACAGTATACACTATTACATTTAAAATGTGCCAAATTTAAAAAAAAAAATGTCAACGCCAAGAGAAAAATAATCAAAACAAAAGACTGGAATAAAGAGCAGTCTGATTCAATGGAAATTATTAATTTAAAAATATTGATCAAAAATATGTAAGTAAAAATGCGACATATCGACGATTATAATTTTAGAAATATTAAACTATCAAAAATATAAAATATATTATGTATTAACTCTGTTGAATGTATTAGTTTGTACATCAAGAATTCTCTATTGCTTTGTTAGAGGAATCAAAGTTTATCGGTTTTAATCAACCATTTATCCAATCAAATCTTGTTGATGGGGCTGCAAGTACTAGAACAAATGTAAATTAGCGTTACTGAATGAATAATAAAATAAAATTTACCTCAAATTTATTTTTATTATTGATACTCTATCTAAATATGTATATTTATATATATAATGCAGATATACAGATTATATTACATTTTAATTTTAATATTTCAAGAATAATACTCTTTAATAATCAATCATTTAATTAATTATTAAAGCATTTCAAAAACCGCTACTTCTTAACTATTAGTATTATTTTATTATTATCATTTCTTAGTAAAATAAAGAAAATTATTAATGATTATAATTTTATTTAAATTTTTTTTTATTCTTAGTTTTATGAATAATTTATTTCATTTACATGTAACGTAAGTTTATCAACATTTATTTTTATGTACACGGAAATATCAAATTTTAATTGTACATTGAATACAAATTTTAAAACATCGTATACCATTTCAAAAAAAGGTTCTTAATCGTTTCTTCTATAAACAGTCATATCATACAAAACAATGCTTCCTTTATTAAAATGGTCTTTTTATATTATAAAATTTTTCATTTACGTTGTATTTGCAATAACTCATAAAAAATAATTTAAGCAAAATGTAACAATATCTTTCCAAAGAAACAAATATAAAGTATTTAAGTTAAGTAACAAAATAAAATATATTTTACATTACAATTATGATCACAAAAAAAATAAAAGCCGAATAATTAGCTAATTATAAATAACGATATTTAAAATATTTAAAATTTTTTTATAAAAGTTATGCAATTTATTTGTTAATATTTAACGTACGTAAATATAGAAATTGAAATTTTGAAGGCTTTGGTAAATAAAAATTTATTATATACAATTTTATGTAGTCAATATCTCTAATTAGTTTCACTCATCTTCTTGTTCCAATTGTAGATCTAATTCAAGATCAAGAATATTAACTTCTTGAAGAGTATTAATTAAAGTATATCTAGAAAATATCATATACAATTTACGAAACCACACATACTGTGATTTATGCGCTTTCATTGCATTCTGGAAGTTAAATAATATTTTTCTTGAAATTTAATTCATAAAATCGTAACAATTAATTACACGTATGCAAATGCTTTAACGTGTTCATTAAATTATTTTTTAACTTCATATTATAAAAATACTTACTTGAATATAATGTCGTTGTTCATACGTAATTAAATACCAATACGAAGATGATAGTAGGCTAATTGGTAAATCCAGAAGTTGCGAATATTTTCGTAATATATTTACAGATTCAAGTGTATACAATTTACAATCTGAAATCAATTTTAACCATGTACTTGGAATTAAATTTCATTTCCTGTAAAAAAAGTTTTAGAGTAATGAACTAACTATAAATTATAAAGACTGCACAAAACTTTCCTTTCTATTTTAAGAGGAATGTAGCTTTTTGAAAAAAGAAATTATTTTAGAAAACTTCAATCAAAAGATCAAAATTACATAAATTTACAGAATGCTTACACGGAGGAACTTTCTTTTGTAAACATAATGCAGTAATTGCATAGAAAAGAGAAATATGATTCTTATGCCTACTGATGCCGTATTTGTCAAAGGTAACCACAGCATTAATTTTATGACTCTCTATATGCTGTAGAATACTTTCGGCCACAATATCTTCTGGCCATTGTACTTTTGAATTATCAGGCAAGTCCGTACACCTAAAATAACATCAATCGGTTAAACATTATCCAATAAAATATTTTAATTTTAACTCTTTTCAAAAGATAAACTCGCAAAGATAAAATATTCGTTTAAATAACTAATACGTATTTATATATAAAGGAAATTTTATATATAATTGCTATTGGAATAATAAATTTTGATTAATAAGCTACTCCAGCTGATTTTAAAATCGTTCATGTGCATTAAAATTCAAACGAATTGTTATGGATTTGATTATACGTTTAATCAAATATCTTATTTTAGGCGCTTACATTATAATTGTAACATTGGATTCAGGAATACCCAATTTCTTTACACAAGCCCAAAGTTCTTCCTTTCTTTGTTTATTTCCACCTTCAAAAATAATAAAAGTTATTATTAAAAATATTATTAAATTCTTAAAAATATTGATGTACTAATTAAATTATAAACTGACCCATTGTTAAACATAAAAGATAAATCTGACTAGAATTTGTATGAGATATCCAGTAAATCATTGGCCCAAAGAACATGACTTCATCATCTGGATGTGCTGTTACCAAAAGCAACCTACTTGGTGGACCAGGTAATTGCCAAGCTTGTTGATTCACTTGCTTCAGAATAAAGTATAGGAAAATACATACGCAGATGTATGCAATTACGGCTATTAACAACTGCCATGATATTTCTGTCATATACCACCACCACCAACGAACAATATCATTTAATAATATAGTTACATGCTCGTTTATTGAGCCTAAATTGAAAATCTTCAACATTTCTGATGCTTTGAAATATTAAACCTTAAAAGAAGTTAATACTATTAAGTTTTGTAAATTCTATTTCACTTACTATACTAAATAAATATTTAACATATTATAAACCTCCCAAACAATTTATAAAATTTTTCTGTACAAAATTTATAAAAAAAATCATTAATTTTGAGTATTTCAATAATATTAATTAATGTAATATTTGCACTCTTACATAATAAAAATATTAAAAACAATTGAATCCTGCAATTTTGTTAACAATATCAAAATACAATAACCAATATCTACGTATATGCAAAAAACTTATTTATATAATAACTGGTTATAATGAAAACGTTAACTAATAACATTATTAACAGTTTCTTGCGTAAATAAAAATTAAATTAAAGCCATCTGTGTCATTAATTACCTTGTAATTGGACAACTAGGCCTAACACGAAGATCACAGAAAATATTTGGTCCAATCATTCTTAGAATTCTTTGCATATATAACATTAATATTAATTTTGTTTGTCGGCGATGCTTTATAATGCCCTACTTGTCTTATTTAAATCTTATTTAAAATATTTGTAAATATTCACTTTAATGCTCGATTTAACGAAATCGTAGCTTTTAATACATTTAATAAAGTTAGGTTAAGTTGTTTAAAATATATTTTTTTTTATTAGAAATCACGACATAAATTATGGTTATGATAAATTTGTTTATTATAAGAGGCTAAAAGAACATTAATTTTTTGAATTTTGATAAAATGATTATCCAATTGATGCACAAAAAAATTTGTTCTATTACATGATCGATAATTTAAAATACTTTTGATATTAAAACAGATGTTCTACATCACAATTTCTTTTCAATTATTTACGAAACTTAAATTAAATCATCCAAGTTGCATAAGAAATTGAAATCATTGTTAAGAAGAAAGAAAAATACCTCCGAAACACTTGTTCTATTATTTTCTAATGACAATTGAAGGTTGAATGTCCTCGGATATTGACATCTTTTTGACAATCGAATGCTTTAGATTTTTATAATGACGCAATCTAACACGATCGTACTGTTGTTCTTCTGTTAAAAAAAAAAAAAAAAAAAAAAACTTGTACTGCTTACGTGATATTTATTATTTAATGCGACATGCACCCAAAAGTCAAAAGATGGCTAAAGTAAAGCTAGCTATTGAGACAGAACTTTAATAAACACATTACATAGTGACGAAAAGCACGAAAGACTATATTTATTTGTCAGTAAAGCTTTAATAGCGTAACCGACATTTCTCGAGAGCAGAAGCTAAAAGGCTATTTGAAGGCTAAAGGGAAGGTTCATTGGGAACAATATTTTTATCTCATGCGCACAACTTTCATCATACCGTTCTATTAAAAAAATATATAATAAATTTTTTTATAGAATCATATCGTAACGTAATCGTGTATGTCATAATTTGATTATACTTGGTATTTTATGCACTTAACAAGTGAGTTATGCACTTAACGCGTGGGTGTGTGTGTGTGTGTGTGTGTGTGTGAAGGTGGCATTTTAAAGAATATAATTTAAAACATTTTAAAGAATCGGCTGTTGAAAATATATTTTTCGCGCTGATTTTTTAAATAAAAAATCATTAAAATTTTAACGGCAGGTAATGACAAGTATAATTTTACAAATACTTTAGCATCAAAGAATTTTCTTTATCTGAATCTATAACTCTTATCAATATTTAATACGAACTCGTTAATAAATTACAATAATTTAATCGCTTGACAAATATCAACGACGGCGGTACGTCACACGAAGTTCAAATTTACGTTCATTGCTTTATGATTTATTAACTAAGTTAATTCTAGTTATCCATTAATTGTATACAATAGGGTAAGACTATTATTGGATTAAAACAAATTTAACGTATAAATTTACGTTGGAGTCTTGAAATAACTTTCAAGATGTTATTATTATTTTTAACGATAATTAATCCATTGGAATCTTTTGAACCGCAATAAATAATTGACGTTACAAAGCGAATGATCTACAAACTCGATAAAATTATTCTATATAGCTATAGTTATTTCTTACTATAGAATTCAATTTGACCGTAGTCGCAATTACACGTACACGCGTGCAATGCCATGCGAGCGAGCGTTGGTTAAGTAATTATTATAAAATAAGTTCATTTTACGTTCGCACGCATATGTGTCGTATTACTAAGTAATAATTCCTGGTAGGATTAATATGCAAAAAATGAAACTACCGTGCAAATTGCATCCGCCTCGTAAAATCATACATACTATACCTCGACATTAGTATCTCGTGTATAATAAGATGCAGAATATAGGATGTAAGTCGACTCTTAGATAAATCTTACAAGTTGATAAAGAAAATACCTCTGGCAGAATATTAATGGACTTTAGTTCTAGAACCAAGAGTTTCTAATTAATCAAGCGCTCGTCATTAGCGGTACATTATTGCCTTCTTTGTACTACAAAGTATTCAAATGATTATCAAACCAACCCTCCAGTTAAAACATAAGCACGTTCGATTATTTTGAAAGTATTGTAAAACTTAAGTTTTTATTTATTTTGAATTACATCGTTACGTTTGTAATAACTGCAGATTGTTTTATAGGTTAGCATTCGAAGCCGGTAATTTATACGTGGTTATTAGGCCTTTTATACAATTATTTGATTATTTTTGAAAATTTCCATATAAATGTCCATCAATTATCAAGATTTATTACATCCAGAAAATTTATCCGAATCCGCACTACGAGATATATTAAAAAACGTTCGTGAAAGGATTTTAAATTAAAAACTATGCATTGTTGTATTGATAAACTTTTTATTTTCTTTTGTTTTTTGTTTTAGAAATGTATTGATATATCAAATTTGATGACAATGAATAAATCTAATTTAATAAAAATGTATAAAAGAATTGCATTACCAATGCCTCAAAGACAAATCAATGAAGGCAGACATTTAGGGAAAAAACTTAATAATTTAAGGATATCTAGAAACATACCTATTGCTGCAAACAATGAACAAACAGTATATCAGTAAGTATTTTCAATCTTTAAAATTTTTGTAAATGCCATTATAAGAAACGAATTCTAAATAATAGTACATAGACATTTATTCTATTAATATTAAAAATAATTAGGTATTGTACCTAATTATTATATTAATAATGATTATATATTTGAAAAATATTTTTTTTAGCATGTACACAGTGTCTTAAAGATAAAACTAGATTCAAGTAGATTGAAGTACTTTCTATTGAAAGTAATTCATTTTATTTCTAATAGATGTATATTGCTATGTAATTGTTTTGAATTTTGTTTAATTTAGTTAATTAAAATTCTGAATTATGAGACTGAAATTTATAAAAGAGTATAATTTTTTTAAAACCGTTGTTATTACATTTATTTGGAATTCTTTCGTAATTATAATATTTCTATTGCAATTCTTCTCAAACATTATATATATTTATTATTTTGTATAAAAAAACACTTTATTATTAAATTATAGCAAGTGTAATAGAAAAAGAGAGTGGACAATTTTATATTGAAACTATTGGAACTATATTGATTTAATTTATATTCAATATGATACTCAATTTTGATTTAATATGAAAAGATTATTGAAAATTATTATATAATTTAATCACTAGAATGAAGCTATTGACGATTATATATTTTATAATTTTTTATAGTTTTTATAATTTTCTATTTTAGTTACAGTTTTTTCATCGTCAATCATTTTTCTTATTTAATAATGATAATAAAAAATTTTTATTTTAAAACACTTGTTATATACCTATTGTATTTGTTTAAAAAATAATTTTAGCAACAATTTGACCAACAAAAGAACAGTGGAAAGTTTTGAAAATTCGATTCGAATTCCAACGCAATTGTCAAAAAAAATACGTTTATCTAATTCTTGCGATGAAATAAATGGCACAATAGAAACTAGTTTGATAAATAGTAAAACAAATGAACGTAAGGTCAGGAATTTTTTTAAAAATAATTACTTATGCCTGTAAATCAATTATAGGAAGAATGTATTAAGAAAAGCCGACTTAATTTCAGATAGACGAAGAGACAGAAAGTAATAAGCGACGAAAAATAAATTAATGAATTGTCATTCACCGTATCATCTTCAATAAACTTATTGTCATGAACATTACATTTTTTATTGTGGTGTAAATAAATTGTTTAATATTCGTGGGTGCCGTTTATTAAAATTTTTATTATTTCGTATTCCAGTCGACACCACCACAATGTATATATACATAAATAAGCCAGTGCACTGATATTCCGTGAAACATTTATTATTCTATGATTGTAGTTGTTGTATTAATCACGGCCAGTTAACCGGTCAACCGGTGCTTAAAAAATCCGTTAGGCCGAGGGGCAAGGGGGTGGGAGTCGACACGAATAAAGGCGAGAAAGAAAAAACAAAGGAAGAAAAGGCGCTTCGGATGCCGTACGGACCTCATTGCCCCCCCCCCCACTCTACGGCCCGCCGATACTGAAAATGTGATCGATAAATATGCCTCTTATCAATAGTATTTATAAGATTGTACATTCTCGACTAGGGTAAACAATTCTTAATCAGCAAAATTGTATGGCGTCACCTTACCTCTAGCGCTGTGGATTGAAAAAGGACGCTCCCACAATCAGTTTTTTTTTTGTCGTCCTTCACAAAGAACATAGCCTTTCGTTTTTTTTTTTTTTTTTTTACTAAGAACATGACCCTTAAATCGTTTGTAATCACTCTCGATAGCGTGCGCATTTATAAATAGCATTTTTTTTTTACAAAGTAACGAGCACCATTTGTGTATTTATTTTCTTCTAATTTCGTTACGCCGTCAACTCGGACTATTATGCGTTTGTTATTATCTTGCGATAAAGAAAAAAAATAAATAAAAAAACTATACCGTTGATAGGTTACCTAAAGATCGAATTAGAAAAAATCATTTTAGGTTTTGTTTTTTCTTCCCCGCTTAGCAGATACTTGATGCTGCTTGCAAAATTAACACTTTAATATATATAGAATTTACTTGTTAAATTCTTAGCATGTTTTCGTACGTTAAAAATAAGAACTATAAAGATTGCGTCTAAATAATTTAAGGTAATTAATAAATAGAGAAACAACCGTACCCGCTTGTATGAAAAATTTTAAATAAGAAGACGCTTTTATATCCATGATATTTTATTGTATTAAATTCTCATTTCGACATTTCGTAAAACTGTAACAAATTAAAGAACACACAATTTTGATAATCTGTCATAAACGTATTTAAAAAAATAAATATAAATTATACTCGTACAGACCAAAGTACTTACTTGAATTTATAGTATTAATTAATTACAATAAAACGTTAAATATCTTTTGATTATAACGTATGACCGAAAAGTATAAATCTCACTTAGATCATAGAATTATTTTACTATTTTTATTATGTATGTATATATATATATATATATATCTAGATTAATGTAGAAAAATCATAAGTTAAGAAATTATAATAAAACATTGAAATATAACTTGAATTTTTTACTCTTGTATATTTTTATAATTATGTACAATTTAAAAGTAAAATTACTATTTGTGCCAAATTTTGTTTAGAATATTTTTCAGTACTAATAGTTTGTTATTAAGCATCGCATGACCATCACCACATTTGTTAAGAGCACAAATTTTCTGAGCCTCTTACATTGTGAAACGCTTCAACAAATGCTGTCACATAAAATATTAACGTTGTTATTTATATAAAAAGTAACAGCCCTTAACTTATTGTTATAGTTTTGAAATAATACTTTTTTTTTATAGAGATTGACGTAGCATGAGTTGCGGGCGACGAGCTGCATAAAGAAGTTGTCGACGTTGCTTTTGAAATAATTATAATTGGACTGGATTCCGAAATAAGATCGTTATTAATAAGACTCGTGGGTCCTAGTACCGTATATCGGTATTGGAGCGGCATTCAGTTTAAAAGAAATACCCTTTTTCCCAAACGAGGTTGACTTTAAAGCTTCGAGTCGGTGTCCCTGTGTAGTTTGCGGCTACAAATTCGGTCTCACTCCCCCTTCCCGACGGATTATACGGGTTGTAAAAAAAAGAAGAAGACAGAGCTCGGTTTTACATATATTTCACAGAAATTCATTACACAATACAAAAGGTTTTTCACAAATTATTTGCAGACACTTAATTACTACCTAGATAATAAAGAATTTGTGCAAATTCAATTGCGGGGTTAATTTTTCCCATCTTTTTTAAATGTTAATTTCATTTTAAATAGTTGCGAGATAAATTGTTAATGAAATCGACGTACACAGATGAAACCTCACAATAATCACATATCGAAAAAAAAGTTTCGACTAATTTCTATATCATTTTTATTTTTCTTTCCCTATATCTCTTTATTCGTATTATTCATATTTTTAACGTATGACTAGATTAAAGCTTTCGCCACTTTTAATGGCACAGATCAATATTCTTTTATTTATTTATTTATTTATTTATTTATTTTTTTAATTTATTCGTTTATTCGCCTATTCGATAAACACCGTACAAATAATTCGAAAGTTCAAGTGCTTTGCAGTTCTTTGCGATAGAAGAAAAATATCCAACGCACAAGCGCCCAAATGTACATTAAAAACTAAATTTTATTGCTTTTATTAAAAAAAAAAAATAAATAAATAAAAAAATTAATTAAAATTACAGATACATCAACATTGCGTTAACATAATTCTTTATTATTAACCCTAATGCTTTTATATAAAAATATATATTATTCCTATATTAATATTTATACAAAAATAATCAAATTTCTTATTAGCTATATGTAAAGGAGTACTTTGATGTCGGATTTAAATAAATTTTCTTCATCCTGCGACAAACATTAATTTTTTTTCTTTTTGTATTCGTCATTTTTTATAAGATAAAAGATATTATACTGAACGTTGAACGTTACTTTTAGCAAATATCTAAACATAAGTTGCCGTGGAATAAACTGCTACGAAGTATCAAATTATAAACAAATGCTGTATACTATCTTCGTCGCTTTTTAATACGTGCTTGATTTACGCTTATATTTGTAAAGGAGTACTTTCTACGACATCGGTTAAATATAATGAACACATACTTACAATTATTATTATCTGAGATAAAAAAAAAGTAATAAAAATACGTTGTGCTTTGTATAAAAAGAAAAAAAAACAATTATCCAATAAACTGATTCTATTGTTATTAACTTGTTGTTATAATTACTTTTGCAATAAAATATAAATGTCCGTCACAATCGTATTAATTCGATAAATCAATACTTCTTATATTTTTTTTTCAGTTTATGATATTAATACTTTTACATATAAATAAATTATGGTTTTATTACAAACCCGGAGTTATATTTTTAAAAAGCCATTCAGACTCAATAAATACTATGTATTATTCTATGTTAAATATTTATCATTTTGAATATCTTTATAAATTATATCCATATTACTACTTAGTTGTATTTAGTTGAAAAAATGTTATAATGATAATTTTCTTTCAATAAGTCATGCAATGCAATGATGATACAGGACGACGATGTAGTAAACTTACGGATAAGTAATATAATATAATATAATACTATTATTTGAGAAGTGCTATTTTAAAAACTTAATTGATTTATTTACATAAATGTAAATTAATTTTGTTTAATTTAAAACTACAATAACCTTCTCTTCTGAATTAATGGACAAACGTCATCTTGTCTATTTTTTCCGTTTCATTTTGTCGAATGAAAATTCTGTATGAAATATATATATATATATATATGTGTACTTTACTTTAGATAATAATACGGCGAATGAATATTCAAAAGAGACAGAAAACTTCTTTTGTACAATTTCATTCATAATTTCACTATATATATATATATTGAAATTATTACAGTAATACGTATAGCCTTATATTTTAAATAAAAACAATTTGAGACAAGTCTTTTTTCGCAATAAATTCTACTCAGTCGTTTAGTACACTTGGTTATAATATAAAAAATTGACTTTAGTTAAGTAATAAAATTCCTATTCGAAAAAACAGAAAAGAATTTAACAAAATTCAAACTGTCGAATTATGAGACGGTGTCAGTGACCGCGTAATGAAAAATTTATTCTTACAATACATATGTATGTACGTATATGTACGTATGTATGCGCATATATATATATATATATATTCACTGTACATTTGCTGAGTTTCAATTTAACATTGCGATTTATGTGCAACGAGTTTAAGCAAACGACGACAGTGGACTTTTCTATTTACGCGTCTCCACAAAATCCGCTCCTTAGGAATGTTGTTTGAATTACGAGGACGTGCAGTGGTGCCTCGCTGTTCGTTAGCTTCAAACGGGTGTCTCGTGGTCAGTTTCGTCGATCCTCCCCAACCGCCAAGCGTTCGGGTCTCTCGAAGCTGCAAGCAAACCAACGGTTTTAATTAATAACTAAAGCCAAAACTACTGCATCTTATAAAAATGACTTCGATTCAATCATGACGTTGGTGAGTATGATGCGACGAATGTACCGTAGTTCGCGTCGTACAAATTCTATTATCACAAACAAGTTAATATATGGTTTTTCATGATTATTTATCATCGCGTATACGGGTACAAGAATTTTTATACATTAATTTGGGTAACTCCAATCGTTCGTCATTAATATACAACAACCGCGTCTATTCGATAATTGTTTTAAATAGGTTTTTTTTTTTTTTACGATATTCGGAATCTTTCGATTTATTGGTTTCTTATATAAAAGATAGTAATTCTAATTCTAACTCATTCAAAATGTAAATTATCGCATGCCATTCGAGCAATAAAAAAATGTTTTGTAGTTAAAAAAAATTAATTATAAATTACTGTGCTATAAAAAAAAAAAAAAAAAAAAAAAAAACTGCATGATATAATTTAAACAAAACGTTTAATTGTAGCATGGATACTGTTTACTTAACAATATTATACAAAACAAAAGCTATTCGCTATTATTAGAAAAATTGACGTACAGGAATAATTATGATTTTCAACAACCTGGAGGATTACGTGGGGGATAGTTTATGATACACACTGTTCCCTGTGCCTGTGCATACAATAGTAATTAAAAATTAAAAAATAAATTAAAACGTTTTTTGTTTCAAGTGGCCTCGTTATTTCGATAATATTATATTATATTACTATATACTCGTAACGTAACGTAACTGTGGCTGTTTGTTGCGTGCGCTCATTTATTTGCGCAAACGTACGGAAATTATTCTAATTTAGATATTAATTCTATATTAATTGTAATTCTAAATATTAATATTTACAAGTTGAATCAATTACTCAAAAACTACAATGAACGTTCATTTTATAAATTTTTAAACAAAGTAATACGTAAGGCTCATGTACTACATCCAGATTTACTACGCACCACCACATTATACGTATCAATTAAAAAAAAAAAAAAAAAAATGCATAATCATATACGTTTGATATTATTTATCTATATTCTATGCCTTTAACTAAAAATCTGTTAGCTAGTTATTACATTAAAACAAAAAAATAATAACAACAAAGTAAAACTTCATGATTCGTAAGATGCTGGTATGAATTATAATATTCATTTATTAATTAAACTTACCGCAGTAATAATACTTAATCCTAGGCAAACCTGAGATTGAAAAAGAAATTGATGTCAGTAAAGTTCATTTGTAGTTTAACATTTATTGACATGTGTACCTAAATCTTATATTTAAATTCACTGGTGGATGACATTTAAATAAAAAAATAAATAAAGTATATTTCTTTTAATTATTTATTGAAAATAAATAGTTATAATAATTTAGCATTGTTTGTACTTATTACTACTTATAATATTTTACAAAAATAAATAATAAAAAATATTTTTTACTAGTAACAATTTTTTCGGGAATTTAAATAATTGCTTCATCTCTCTCTCTCTCTCTCTCTCTCTCCCTCTCTCACCACGCTTTCATCATAGATATAAATTTTAATACTAATATAGGATAAGACATTATTATTGACTTAGAAAAATACAGCATTGCATTGACTCCTTGAATTGTCTAAAATCGTATTGATCTTAAATAATTCGTTACTCTATCAATTTTCTCATACACTCTCCATATATAAGAATATCTTATGAATATATTATTTAAGATTTTGTTTAATAATATGAATTGACTCCTTGCAGAAAACGTAAACTTCTATTCTGTCCAAAAATATTCTGATAATTTTTATAAAAAAAATTTAAACGTATCTAGATGTACTATTTAAGAGCAAACATAAGCATACATGTAAAATATAACAATTACAAGCAGAATAATTAAGAAATAAATTTTTCTATAAAAGCACATGTTTTTTTATATAATACTTATATAATGTATTATAATGATTGATTATCCTGGCTACAATGACAATGTAAGTGCGTAAAATTAACTTTCAATATATTTATTTATAAAAAGTTGGAAGCGATTTTAATATGCCCTTACAATATATAGATAATGTTGAGAGGAATAATTATCTCAAGGGGCGATAATATTAATACATAATTACATCGAGAGGATAGATTATGATTACGATGATACTATATTTATAAAATAAAGTAGTCAGATAATTTTCTTTCCTCTTACAAGTATAATTTTTAGCAAAAATTTGATTAATAAATTCTGTATGGCCAAGGCCACGAAACAATAAATAAATTAATTAAATAAATAAATAAATAAAGAAATATATGTACAACTTTAAAAATTGAATAAACATCGCGAACGGAGAGAAAGAACTCCTACACACTTACAGTGTAGCGTCGTAGCGGAGATAACAAATTATTATAAACATTATTATACCGTTACTATTACAATATATAACAATTTCGCAACTATACATAGCAGCATTATTAACATTCATTATAACAATCGTATTAAAAAATAACTACGTTCACTATATTTACACGTTTTGGTAGTAGTTAGTAAAATTATACAGTACCTATAAAGTAGTAAGTAATGTGCATTGATTACGGTTGAGCATTTCCCATTAGCAGTAGCGCAGGGAGATTATTTATTATACGTATACGGTTATTAAGATAATTTCGCATACCAATGAGAAAAGCTCAAGAGCAAGATCCTTGGTATATATAAAGCTCGCGTGAGTCTCTGGCTAAAAGAATACGTTATTTTATAATAAAAGAAGAACTCACCTTGTTGCAAGGACAGGAAGAGAGCCAGCGCCTCTGGCCTTGGCCGTACTTATTTTTCATTCCATTTGTACAATTCATAAGAAGAATAGAAATATACAAAAATTGATTGAAAAAAAAAGAAGAAGAAGAAGAAGAAAAGAAGAAAAGAAGAAAAGAAAATAAATGAAGAAGAAGAAAAACTGTTCTTTGTTCGTTTGAGGGTCGGTTATCGGAGCGACCGCAGACTGTTGCGCACGGACGGATACGGAAGGAGTAGATAGGGCGCACGACTAGTAGTAGGTGGCTGTAGGTCAGGATGGCGATGCAAGGCGTTGACGAGGACGTTGGAGCTTGAGTACAGCAGCGGCACACGCTCCTCTGATTTTCGACGTCAGCAGAAGACACGAGGAAGGTGGAGCAAGATAAGAAACGAAAACAAAGGAAAGAACAGGTACCAAAGTTAAACTTTAACGCTCATGACTGTATTAAATGCTTATAAATAATTAATACCTTTCCATATCTCTCTCTCTCTCTCTCTCTCTCTCTCTCTCTCTAACACACAAAAAAAATATTTATATATACACACAATATTTATATATACACCCGTTTCTGTATTTTCCGAGAGAATTCGTGGCAGGAGTAAGAACATTGAATTCGGTAATTTTGATTTATTATAATGTCAATTTATTTACTCGGGATTTTTTCATTCTCATCAGAATTTTAGCGATGCGACACATCAATACTTTTTCCTTATATCGAGTTAATCGTTTAAGTATTTATTATATTTTTATTATGTTTCTTACTTTGTCATTATAAAAATCTTTTCGATCTTTCGTTTGGAACATTCAAATAAAAATCATAGAAAATCACTTTGTCTAGAGACGCATGCAATGTTCTAAATTAACAGTATATAAATTCTATACAGCCGAAGAATACATAATAATGCGTATTGCTAATTAAACCTGTATTCAGGTCAACTAATCAATAACCATAATAAATATATATATATATATGTATACTCACATCTACGTAGATACAATAAAAAGCATGCCAAGACAAACGAGAGCCTATGAATTCCACTTACCTTGCAGTTGACGACTTATTAAAGCCGTAATGCCTTGATTCTCGCCTGCCTTCTTCACTACAAACATTTTCGCTTCCAGTTCGCTATCCTGGTTGGTCGTACCTCCCATCCCAATCACCTGTCCATTTTGATGTTGATGACTGCTCGCTGCCATCGTTTCACTCACCTATACATAAATCAGTATTTCACATTTCTATTGACTTTTAATTAGCATTGGTTCTTTTTCAATATAATCTTATTTTATTATTATTTTTTCTATTCTACTTTATATAATTTATATAAATTTAAACCTGTCGAACATTTAATCATTTCTATTATAGAAATGTAATAGGCGCGCAAACTATTATCGCTTCAAGAAATGAATATTTAAACATTTAACCGAGTCCGTTACGTATAAATGAATAATCCAAATAGTATATTATATAATTAGTGGCAAAGAAGACGTAAATAATCATTCGGTTTATCAAGTACTATATTTAGTACAGATACTATAAAATATATATTTTTTATTCAAACTATAATCAAATTATAAAAATTTAAATAAACTTAAAAAATTGAAACTCCTTTCTTTTTTAAATATTCTTTATAGAAAGTCTGGCAAATAAATATACCTGCATTAGTTTTTTAACAACGTCTCTGCCAAGAATATGGTCAAAAACTGCTTGAAGGAATTGATCTGTCATGATGCTTAGCTTTAATTTATCTCGATGCCAAAGTAATATTCTCGACTCTTCCATCGCGGTTATTGAAACCTAAATATAATTCAAATACTAGAATTTAAAAAAATATTTATTAGGTAATTATTATTACTAAATTAATTAATACTTGGAAAAATTCATCGGTGGATACACCAAACCATTCTGGTGAGTCTAAGAATTGATGTGGAAATACTATATGCAGTGCTTTTCCGTTTTGTGACACCACCAATCTTTAACAATAATAATTAATAACATAATCATTCTCATTAATACTTTTCAAGTATTATATAATTATTTTTAATCATTACACCAACAAAATCATTTTACCTCTATTTAAATTATTAATTCAATAAATTACGTTTAAATATCGTAAATAATTTTATTAAAGTACTTACTTGCCAGAAAGTACCAAAGAAAGAGAATCAACCTTTGTGACTTTTTCTTGAGCATAAAGTTCTTGATATTTTAGTTGCCTAATAATTTTCATACAGTTCAACACTTTTTTAAACTGAGGCCGAGATACTCGTAGGGGTAAAAAGACTGCCATATATACCTGAAAAATGTAACAGTATTTTATTTAATAAAAAAAAAATTAAAGTTTTATTAGATATTATTGAGTATTAAAATTGTATCATTTAAAGTTTTACCGGTTAAGGAAAAAGAATCTTAAAAAAAAAAAAACAAATAATGAAAAAAAGCTAATTCTTAATAATAAAAGTAGTCTTGATAATAAAAGTAATTGTTGTAAATTGTATATAAATAATATACTGACTAATATAAATAAATAATATAACTAATATAAATAAATACCTCCTCAATTTCCTTGGAGAATTTAACGGGCCTGAGCTTGTAGAGCAGTGTACAGACATGAACAAAGTTTATAACTATGAAGAGACTGTTCCAAAGAGCAGCATCGAGCCAACAGACGACTGTCCAAGCCCAGAGAGCTAGGAAGGCACAGCCAACGAGCAGTGTGCACCTAAGGTACAAGACACCATGGAGGCCACTCGAGGCCAGATGCGACAGGAGGAAGAAGGCGTTTGCCAATTGGAAGTAGATGTGGTTAACATATATACCTTGATAAGGCTGGCAAGTAAGAATTCCATTCAACAAACTTGGAGGCACTATTGGCAAATTCGAACCGGCCGAATCGATCACCGATAATCTCGAATCTAAAAATAATAAAGTCAAAATGAAATTTATTTGTGTTCATAAGTTTAACGATCCACATACTTATTATAAAATTATTAGATTTATAAGAGTTGTTATAATGTATTTAGGTTTTTTATGGAAATACAATGACATTATTTGTTATAATGTTTTATATAATACCATTACCGGAATTGAAAAATTTCTTAAAACATATTTTATAAAAATAAGGAATTCGATTGTTTTTCAATTCTTATTGTTAGAATGTCTTAACTATCGTTATTTAATTACTCAAAATAATCTGAAAGCTTAAAAATATTAAAATGAACTTGTTGTTAGAACTAGCATATTTATTTTAGACTCAACAACTATATTACTAGCAGAAGTCAGGTTCTTGCATTCGATAGGGATTGGATTCTCTGTCGGCAACGTGATTTTCGATGATAGAATGCTTTGAATAGGAGGGCGTCTCGACGTTCCAATATTAGTATCGACAGCATCAGTGGGTTCGCGACACCAACATAAGAGACAGATAAGCAGCAATAGGGAATTTGCCCAACTGCCCTCTCGGACTCTTATATGGTCGCAACAGATCCACATCCCCGCATCACCAGCTGCGGTTTGGCTATTTCTTCTATAGACCTCCAGACATTAGACAACAGATATGTCCAGTTAAATCCAGTTGATATGCGCCGTACGTTTAGAATTGATGAAAATTTTTCTCTTCTTTGGCCTTATTCAATCAAATTTCTGCCTCCTGATCCACTACTGAAAGAGAATTGATTGTATTATTAGCTTTATTTTACTGCTTCCTCTTTATTCTACTACTTTTAATACAGAAAATCAGAAGATATTTTTATGGAATTATTAAGCTACGGATTAAACGAGAAACGAGATTATTGGGCTGCAAC
This sequence comes from Ceratosolen fusciceps, assembly GCA_018883505.1. Lineage (NCBI taxonomy): Eukaryota > Metazoa > Arthropoda > Insecta > Hymenoptera > Agaonidae > Ceratosolen > Ceratosolen fusciceps. The sequence goes on from RCIC01000002.1 coordinate 6,897,311, forward strand.
TCACTACTATTTATTTATACAAATCTTGATTTAACCATTGAACTACAAAATTATTTTATGAAATATACAAGCTTTTCTGATACTCTCAATTTGAGTTTTATTAACTAGTATTATCAGAATGACATATTATTGTCACATATATATATATATATGTTACCTGCACTGATTTATAATTTTTAAAGGTAAGGCACCCCGACGTTATTTTACCAATTTTTTAATCCTAAAAATAAAATAAAAAAAGATTGTTAATATACACTATAGTGCCTTGAATTAATAAAATTAAACATTCATTTAAACTGTCATAATTATTTTCTTATAGATCAAAGTAAGATAAATTTTATTTTACAAATAGTAATTGTTACTCGGTTAAATTAATTACATTTTAAGTAAAATGTATTGAAACTTGCAGGAAAATTATTGTTCTTTTTTAAATATAATTTCTATTTTATTCTTTAAAATAACATTTGTCTATGGCAAATTATACGTTCAAAAAAAAATATTTTTTTCAAATTTGTGTAATAAATTAAATTATTTCTAATTTTAATTAATTATGTAAACAATAAAAAATCATCTTAAATAAGCAATGCTTTATTTATATAGTTAATTACAGTTTTATTAATTTTTATTTCCTTGATTCTGACTTGAAATATAATAAGAAAGTAATAATAAAGTAATACAGAAGATTTAAGCGAAATTTAGCTAAACTTACTCTTCTATTTTTGGAAATACTTCTCTTTAATGAGAGTATCTCACAGATAATTATTTTATTAATGTTAATTAATTGAATTTTAATGCAGTTTGACAACGTAATACAATCACATATAATCACAGCTTCATAATATGAGCATATATAATAATTTCTTGAATAACAATAACTTTCATTTATATCTTAATTTGTCAGTTGTATATGCCTTTGAAGACTAATGACTTAAAGACCAATGAGCTGTTCTTTACTCATTCAATGTATGCCTAAGAAAGAATTAACTAAATATGGTATTTCCTTGATGAAACATAATACATGAGTGGGAGGATGACTCTAACTTTCAAACACCCACAAAAAGAATCAATTTACACAAAAGAGAAAGTAAACCATGTAGAGCAGAACTTCATCAGCCATACTATAAATTTATGTTAGTACTTTATAAATTTTCTTTACATTATCTCATATTGAAATTTCTAAATATTAGATTGAAAATTTTTATAATTTAATGACATAAAACATCATCTTAACAACATTCATTAAATAACTAAATAATTAAATAATTAAAATACGAGACTCAAGAATTATACTTGTATTGCCTCAATGGAATAAACAAATTTGCATTCGTAATTATACAATATTATTTAAAAAATTCATGTCATGGAACAGTTAAATTTGTATTTATAATTATATCAAAAATCCATGGAAATCGTTTCTTAGAATCATTAGTTTTACAACAATCAATTCATTAAAATCATTTAGAGGAATAATAATTCTATACCTTCTGCATAATTTATTATCATCTATTTTTAACAAACGTTAAAACGTTTTGCTCGCGCATACGTGTGTGTGTGTCGCCTCTTATGGACATATATTCATGCATAATGCGTGTGCGTACGGTTGATAGCATATAGAAATTGTCTTTTCTTGTAATCAATTTGCGTCATAAGGCTAACAAATTTTATGACCATTTTTTAAACAACTAACAATCAAATAAATTATTAAATCGCAATAGTAATATCTAAAAACGATGTTGAATAAGACATTCTAATCATTTACATTTTAATCCATCCGAGCTTTACAATTTTTAAAAATAAAAATACAATATTTATTTTAAAGCTGATAAAACTAATATAATAATAAAACAGCCACGATTTATTAACACTTTGACACATCCACACACAGAAATACGCAAGCAATCGAGCGCGAAAGTCCTGTATGATACCTCATGAATAGAAAATCATTACAAAAAGAAAAGAAAAGAAAAATAATGATCATTAATAACGGGTATCGGCAAAAATATAACGAAGGCCGAAAAAAAAACTTTTAATAAAATAACAGCGAAAGAAAAAGAAAAACCTTAATGTAAAATCACTTACAGTTTGCACAGGCAGCAATACTTTTCGAAATAAAGGGCGGTACAGTAATTGATCAACATTAACAATTCCACAACTAATTGACAAAAGAAAATGGAAACATGGCATGAGCAGGAGCACTGGTAGTAATAGTAGAACAGAAGGACGGAGAAAAATGTAATAGTAACACTGTAAGTCGAATGTATCAATGATGAAGTTGCATGCACTTACATTAAAACATAAGTCGGTCACTGGAGGATGATTGAGAAGGAAAGGGCATTTTGACTAATAAGAGAAGGCCAAGATAATAAGCTGCTAAATCGCCACTAAAAGCCAAAAGATTAGAAAATTACTAGCACAAGTCGAAAAGGAATCACAAACTCTTCGACAAGCAGACTACTCCCTTAAGTGCACAGGCACACGCACGCGCGAACCAATGAATACTAGTTTGGCTGTTCACTTCCTCCCCTTCGGAACCACGAGATAACATCAAAGGGTCGAAACGTCAACGGCGCCGGACAACTGCTGCATCACATGGCCCAAGGAGTGCCGGTCTCAGCGAAATCCTCCGTACCTACCACTTCAACGTAGTCGAATGCCTCGTCGGCTTTGCTACGTGAACGTCGACGATCGCTCGAGCTCTCCAGTCGAGCTGGACAAACCGTATTCTGCCACCGTCTCCTAGGACAATATTACAGGAAGTTTGGCCAAGCATTCTCTAACTTCTGAGCCATTCATCTTCTCTGTACGTGCTTATCCTTGCAGTATGATTACGACTCACCAGGTATGCGCATCGCCGTCTGTTCGAACCGCTTGTAGGTGGCGACCTCGGTATAGTCCGGGCTTGTTGTCAATAGCGAAATCTGATACGAAAGTTTCTTAGCTGGAACTTCCGAGCGAGTTCCCTTGCTCTTGGAATGGCTTATCATTTGCGAGCAACGTCGATCTCTTCTCTTCCATGATGATACTCAAGCCTATTGTTTAATCCGAATAAGCTATTTATTTCTTTAGGATTTTCATACTTGTGTATTGAGTTTCGACGGACCTTTCCTCCTCTATACATAAAAAGTTATTATGCTACTCTGCATTTATTATTGCAATATATTCAAGTTACTATATGTAGATACTTTTACAAATACGTACAATATATAATATTCATTAAAAATTGAAATAATTAAATACTATTCTAAATTACATTCAAGCATTTTTATAATCTCTGTTTTCTATTGATGTACTTAAAAATTTGAATTAGAAGCTGTTGAAATTTTTCAACATCGATTGCTTTATGTCTTATGTATCTTATATGTTGTATATATTTTTATAAATATTTTAAAACAACAATGTCATTTGTTTTTATACTTGCAACTTTGACCAATAAGCACACTATTTTTTGTGAAAAAATTCCAAGAAAAATTCCAAAATACGTAAATGAATTTATTTTTAATGTAATTTGAATTAAAAGAATTACCATGAGTATGTGCCATAATTAAATGATATGTATTCCACTTATTCAATCCACTTTCGGAAAATTCTTGTTATTTATTATGTTTTTTATTTTTCATAAACTTTTTTCCTAAAATTAATTTTATTATATATCACGAAATCATTCTTCTCTGACTTGGTATTCTTAATACTAACCAATAATTAAACGTACATATGTATATATAATTGTTCGAGCTCGTTGAATTAATTTTATTTTGTAATACGCGCTGACACTTGTTGGCTTTTTGCCGCCAAGTCGTGGATTCGTTAAGCCGCAACGAAATATAAAGAAATACACGATTACTTTATTGAAAACAGAGTTGATTTATTTAGTTTGAATTTAATTATGATTTTACATGATGTGGTTAGTGGCGAGACCAACTCTGTCTTGGCTGACTAAAACTTTTTACAAAACGTTATACTCAAAACGAATGCTACGCGGTTTTTATTCCTCGTTTTCTATTGGCTAATAATTCAAAGTGGGGGTATTAATTTTTGTAAGTACCGTCGTTCGTAATTCGAACGTTGTGTTCGAATTCGAATAATAACGAAGAGGCGTTTATAATTAATATTAAATGAATTATAGAACGATTAAATACTTATTTTATAATATTGAGTATAAATTGGCATAAAAATAAATGAAAATCGTGCTCAAGTTTCAGCCGTTGATTCTTAAGTATTGAAAAAAAAAAAACCTCTTAAAATACTGTTCAGTGGATTTTAGAGCTTCGATCCAATCTACGAGTTATTTTGATATCGTATTCGGCTTCTACTTAGCTAATGAAATGCATAAGAGTTCAGATATAATAAATGACTCGTCATTTTCTTTATTTTTGTAATATAAGCAGCATGGACGGGAATGTATAGAAATACAAAAATTGACGGGAAGATTTAAAAATACCGTTGCAAGTGAGTGAGACAGTTTACATCACGAAAGGCTTTGAAATAGATAAACCATCCCTCCGCAATCAAACAATGTCGTTATTCAAAAAAAAAAAACAAAAAACAAAAAAAAACAAACAAAAAAAAACCCGTTGAAAGGAGCTTGGCCCCCTAGCGTCGGCGATCCATAATCACGCGAAATGAAAAACGAAAATCATGCCTTGGACTGCGAATTGACTCGGATCACCGCTGTCATTTACAAATTTCTTCCGCGGATTCGGCCGAGTCGTCGTCGTTTCTTTCGGGCTTTAACGTTCGCGGCTTGGTTCATCGCTTCAGTCGGACGCAGGACACGAGGCGCGTATCTAAAGTATAAGTTTTATAAGGTACAATAACGGATAAATAATTATTAACGGATACACCATTGCTCCTTCCCGGGCTCTCGATGACGAAATTCTTATATACCGAAGCTGTATATTAATATTTAACTGGATTACATTATTAAGACGACGACTGGTCTCCCCTTATTTATTCAAAGTAAGTTTAATAAATTCCCTCTTTACTTTACTCCCCGTCCTTTCCTCGAGATTTTTCTTTTCTTTTCTTTTCTTTTCTTTTTTTCCCTCCTCTTTTTTATGACATTAATAGCTCTCGGTTCGTGCCCTAGACAATTATCGAGTCAAGATGCAGGATTATTCCTGGCCAATGTGTACATTATTTTATACAAATATTTATAATTATTCCGACGAGAGAGACCTTGTCCGTATTTGAGACCGAATGTAATTGCTTCATTGGCGCTATTCTGGAAGAGAGAGAGAGAGAGAGAGAGAGAGAGCGCGAGCGAGCGAGCGAGAGAGGTTGACAAACAAATCCGAATTGCATTTTGGGATTTACGAGGGTTAAATCAGGCTATCGCGTGTGATATCCATTACCGTAATCGAATACTCGTATTTTTGATTTTATATCACGTATTTCAATACCTTTTTTCTTTTGTTTTTTTTTGTTTGTTTTTGTTTTTTTTTTTATAACAAAATATAAATATTTAAAAATTGTTTTCGAATTCGTAGAAGCTTTGTTCGTTAGGGCTTCGATAACGCCTTTTTTTCAGTCCTTTTTAAATCAAAAAGTACAATAATCTGTACTGTCTTGAAAATCTCTTGGAAAGCATTAAATTTATATTTTTTTAGAACAAGAAAATATCCAATAAACGTAACCATATCCTTATTCATAAAATTAAGCTTGGTTTTTCAAAATGTCACTCGACTTAGAATGTACAGCTTGTATTTTTAAATATTCAAATATTAATATTGTTGTCAAGGAATAAATGTTTATTTCATTAAAATAATGTTTTTAGATGCCAAACATTAAACTTAAAAGCAGTGATGATCAAGTGTTTGATGTCGATGTCAAAGTTGCTCAATGTTCTGTAACAATAAAAACTATGTTGGAAGATTTGGGCATGCCAGAGGAAGAAGAAGATGAGCCCATTCCATTACCTAATGTTAGCGGATCAGTTTTAAAGAAGGTCCTCGAATGGGCAAATTATCATAAAGATGATCCTCCAATAAACGAAGATGAAAATCCTGAGAAAAGAACCGACGACATCTGCGAATGGGACATGGAATTTCTTAAAGTAATTTATTGTTTTACGAATTATGAAAAAATACTTCAATACTAACTACGTGTTTAACTAATTTACTTAAAATTCTTATTGTAATAATAGTAAATTTCATATTTTCAGGTTGATCAAGGAACATTGTTTGAACTTATATTATCTGCAAACTATCTGGATATTAAAGGACTTTTAGATGTTACGTGTAAAACTGTAGCAAACATGATCAAGGGTAAAACGCCAGAAGAAATACGCAAGACTTTTAATATTAAAAATGATTTTTCGCCAATGGAAGAAGATCAGGTTCGCAAAGAAAATGAGTGGTGCGAAGAGAAATAACATAGACTATTTTTATTTGACAAAGTTATTTATTTCATAGGGTACTAAGTTTGATTTTATTTTTACATATAAATAACTTATATAAATATATAAATAAAAATTTTTCAAACAGTTGTGCTCTATTTTTGTATTCAATACTGTTTTAAAAGTTATTGTATCATAAAATTAGAGTGTAAGTAAATAAAATTAATTATAAATATAGTTTTAAGGATTGTAAAATATTGGGAATAAATAAAAGTATGTTTTTTAATAAAAATTATTTATTATTCTTATATACTTGATAAGTAGGTGATTCGACAAATTCTAAGCTTATGTAACAACAGTATTTTTATCTGTACAATTTATTATAATACAATTATTTTCATCGTTAATTTAAAATATAGAATTTAAATTCTTAAATACTCTATCGTTATATTTGATTTAAAATAATTCTATATATATATGTATATTTTACATTATTTATTTACAATCGAAACGATGATATTCGTATAAAATATAGAGCAGGAAATTACGACAGAAACTGACGGGTATTTTACGAAATTGATTAAAATCTCGGATGTATATAAGATGCGAAGGAAAAATAAATTAAACGAAAGGAGTCCATCCTGCCCACATGCGTCCTAAAACATTTAAATCCTTTGCCTGTTCGAGTAAGCATACCACCTACGGGTAATTTGAAAATCCATTGATAATACTTATTTGGGCGAATGGGAGTTTCGGGGGTAATATGAAAATAAAAAGGACGACGATACCTGTTCTTCCGGTGTGAGCGATTCCGTTTTCATAATTGACCTCTTACTTGAATACCGTGCATTCGTTCCCTTAATAATATGCGCATATTTGTTAAATGTATCATCCAATAATAGGTTTTCATCGTTGTGCATATTTGCTAATTCTTCCACCATTATGTTAGACGGGTTGCCCCCGTTTAATTTCTTTTCTACAATCTGGATTTTCATTCTTGGTAGCCATTTAATATCTACAAGCAGAAAAACGATCAATTGAATCAATGCCGAAATGCAACGTAATTTCAAACCTAACGATCATTCTACATTTAATGAGCTTATCAATTATATTATAACATTGGACAATGTGCACGGACAATGACCCCAATACCTTTAGTTTCTTCCTCGTTTAATTGCTTATTTATGTTTTTACTCCAATCCAAAGGTTCGTGGATAAATATATCGAAACAAGCGACCAACGGACCTTGGTCGTTCCTTAATGATTTTAATACATGAATCATCGTCATTCCAAATAGATCTTCTTCGTTAAAGGGCTTGAGCAGCATTAGGATCTGTGAGGTCAGTCTAAATGGAACCAATTCTGGAATCGATTGATCGATGCCCATACCGAAGGCCAAACCAAAATCAATACCGTAGCATTTTCCACTTTTAACTTCGATCAACAAATTGTCCAAGTGCCGGTCGCCGACTCCGGTGATCCAATGAATCGCGCACATAGTCGCATAGCTTGTGATGAAATTATGTCTCAACGACACGAAACATTCTATAGAAGGACTTATCGTAAAAAAAGTCTTTCTCAAGAAATCCGAGTTAACGAGGCCAATCAACTCGTTCATTTTCGACTCCACCTTATGCGAATCGTATTCGGTTACTGCTTTTTTGTACGCATTACTTAACGAATCCGCCTTACCTGCCTTTTCTATCCAACTCTGATACTTTAGCGATGCAGTTTCTATCAACGTCTTGTCCATCATTGAAAACTGAACAAAGTCCTTGAGCGACCTTGTTTCGTCGACCCACTGAATCAAACCCAAGGTTTTCGATAACGGAATAACCTGATAAGTGTTTATTAACAAATGCCTTCTTCTGCAATTCAAATCAGTTCTTAAAAGCTTGTTGGTTATATTGAAGATTTGCTGTAACCTTTGATCCAGTATAAGGTCTTCCCCAAACTTTACAAGGAAATCGTAGGTCAACGCATCGTTTCCGATCATTTTTATCTTAATCGGATTGCACTTGGAGTCCATCACTCTAACGAAACGATAAAATCTCGAGATTTTGATGTGGTAATAGGGAAGAGGTTTAACATTCTCACGATATTGTCCTGGGACTTCGAGCTCAATATTATCTCCTGTGAAATTACTCAAATATGGACTATAATCATTGATCTGTGAAGCTCGCATGTTCGTATTATTCAGTCTCTTTTTCATCGACTCTTTCAAATCTAGCCTGACGCGGGATACGCATGCTTTACCATTTTCGTAATCCATGTCTTTTAAATCATTCAGTCGAGGTCGATGCTTATCTAAAACTTTATATATTAATCCTTGCAACGAGCTGTCGTTGCTTATTTGTCCCATAAAAACTTCGTCGATCAAAGCGTCCACGGAACCGGAAAAGTTTTTCCCAGACTCGATTAATTTGAGTAAATAATATTGTAAGTAATGCTCGGGTTGGCAGATTCGATGCATTGCTTTGAAGAAAGTATCGATTCTCGAATCGCTGAAAAGTATCTCGTACATACGTAAAATTTCGGGATTTTCTTTTAGTGAAGGTAAAGCCTCGTAGGTGTAACGAAAATTATACATTACAGCCTGTGGATAATCGTTCACCAGACGCACTAGTATCGGGACGAGTAATTTAGCGATCGGCTTGTTCAGGTAAGACAAGATTTGGGCTTGCCAAGTGAGAAATAACCAGCTCGGTACGTTATTACTCAAATTAATGAAAAGCTGCACCGATTCTTCATTTCGATAAAATTCTTCTTTCAAAAGACAGGGAAAGTAATGGGCGGCTTCCAAAGACCCTAAGCTCATACCAGTTAATATCGAAGAGATGAACTGATCTGATATTGTTGAATCGCTTTGACGAACACCATGCAAATAAGTGTAACAGTATTTCCCGAAGCTCGTGTAGCTCTCTGCCGTTTCCGTGTCCTTCGATGACTCGCACACGCCCTTCATAATATTGAAACTATACGTTCTTAAGGTATCAATGGCATCAGCCCCGTCTAATTTTGTCAACTCGTTCAGTACATCAGCCTCCACGAGAAGCTGTAAAAATTCTTTATTTTGTTCCGCCGCTCTTTTTAAGGCTAAAGCCAAATCAAACAGATGCTGTTGGGTATTAATTTTCGATAAACGATCGGCATTATTATCGTTTAATATTTTATAAGCAATTTCCCAAGAGTTGAGATAATATTTTAATATTTTCGTCGCTTCCATCGATTCTTCGCCACAAGCGAATTTGTACTTCGAAGCGGTAAGAATGAAGTCATGCTTCAACTTAATATAATCATTTTCATCGAGCTGATTTAACATTAATTCGCTTCTAAGAATATGTCGTTTGGCGATAACGTTATTTTTATGCTCGATTGCTAATTTGGTTATTCTTAGCCCTTGTTGAATACTGGATGCTATTATTTCTTTAAAAATTCTAAAAAACAAAACAAAAAACAAAAAAGCAACAATATTTATTTATACTTACTTTCATTTGTTTTATTTACGAATTGCTTGCTTATTAAATGTAGACTTGTAATGAAAAAACTCACGTAGAATCTTCTTCGCTAATTTCACTAATCTTTTTAAGCAATAAATTTGCAAAAGTTAATCTGTAGGAGACGTGAATGTTCCAAATAGAAAGATAATCGTTAGGCGAGGGTATTTTCTTATTCCAGTATTGAATTATAGTTCTCGACGCTTTCTCGATACTCAATGATCTTAATGACTCAATATAAGTATTGATGTCGTATACCGCTCGAAGGCTTATCAAGATTTGTTTCCTGACATTCTTGGAAAGGGGATTCGAACGCGTCCAGTGTTCTCTCAAATGATCAAGATGGCAGTTAATGGAATGCCACGAAATCTCATCAGTTTCATGTCCACACAAGTAGAGCATCGCCATCTCTTCTCCATAAATTTGCTTTACAATAGATTCTCTTCCCTGTATCCAATTATCGAAATTAGTGATAAACGTATCATTCGGTAAATCTTTTCCGTCATTCAGAGCTTGGAGGCAATTCTGCACCTGCCCTCGCAAGATCCAGGGAAGTAGAACCTGATGCTCCCGAGTCTGCCAAACTCCATCGTAATCGCCCGCGAGAATTGTTTCAGTCTTCTTAACGATTTCGCTCCAGGATCCGAGCTCGCACAGACACTCTAATGTGCCTTCGAGGCAGAATTCCTTTTCCATACCAAAGGACGCTTCGTAAGCCGTTTCATAGTAATTCCTTGCCTCGAGCCATTTGTTATCGATCTGCGCGAACACGGCCTTTTTCATTTCGTTCGAAAACATATTCGGATGCTTGAAAATGCTCTTTAAAAGATCGTCTTCACCCATTAATTTGAACAAAACTGCCAGCTCTATCCAGTTATTATTTCCTGAACCATTCGTTCTCGCTAGTTTCTTCGCTGGGGGCGCAGTGTCGGTTTCTTCATTCAATATATTCTGCTCCAATAAAACTACTCCTAGAGCATTAAGACCCGGCATTTTACAAATCCTTCCTACCGTCTGACCGCTCACGTTCATGATTTTCGAATGCAATATAATTTCCAGTAGGACGGCTACGAAGCCGTCATCCTCACAATGCTCCGCACTGAGCACTTTATCGAATCTATCTGTTAACTTATTAATAAAATCATCGTTTACATCTCTGCGACGGATGTTTTCAATTAACTGGCACACAAGTGCTACAGAAAAATCCTTACAAAACAGCCAATCTTGTACTACAAGTCGCATCACGTGCTCAATGAAATTTTTTTGGGTAACGTTAGACTTTTCTTTATAAGTTGTTTCCAAGCCCTTGTACGTTTTCGTTCTTTCGCTCGGAGCTTTTATTTGGGATGCAAGACGCGTTTGATTCGGACGCCATGACAATTCGTTTTGTGATGGATCAGGCATTCGCTTGGCCTTGGATCGAGCCACGTTCAGCCACGATCCAGACAGATCGATTTGATTGGCCAATGAGGGAACGAATAATGGGGCATATGTGTTTGAACTAACAAATCTCCAGCTCGGAGAAACGAAATCGTTAAAGCCGAGTGGCCCACCTACAAGAGGTTGCTCGTTATTTGACGACTTGACTATTAAGTCGAGCATCGACAGGCACAGAAAGCAAGTGAACACAGAACTTACTTCGGGTGCATATATTTTGAGGATAGCCAGCAAACGATCGGCAGTCGTTCCCGGCATCGAAATACAATTGCGCCACAGTTCGTGTACAGATTCGCGTACTTCTTGCATTGGATCATTTAGCCCACGCACCACAGGTGGAAGATAAAGCTCGTTGTCGTACTGTAGGTAAGCCGTAGCGAGAACGGTGTATCCGAGCCGTCGCTGCTCTGGATTACCCGCCGGCCCTGCGAATCTCATAGTCAAAAGTAAAAGAGGTCGTAGCTCGATTTCCGTGAGTCGCGGCACCAAGGCTATAAGGATACGCAGAACCAGTGTAGCGCAAGTGGGCGAATGCTCACGTAAATACATAGCCAAGTCGAGGCAGGCGAGTTCAGCACGCAGGCGATCGATTTGCAAATAAGGCAACCTTTTGAGGAAGAAGTCGAGGGCTTCGGGCCAGACGTCTTCTGGAAGATATTTCGGCTCGACGAGATTAAAAATAGATTCGGAATGAGCATCGGCGCCAAAGCCAAGGTAAAGCGCGAATAAACAGCGAGCCCAACGTTCACGGTTCCTAGTTGCAAAACTATTAAGGAGTGTCGTCAACCGGAGAAGTCGCTCGCCTCTCGATTCTTCATCGCTGTAACGTAGGATCCAACCGAAAACCTCGAATCGTGTAAGAACCTTGGATTCCTCGTCGGTCCAAATTTCCATCGAAGCCCAAATGCAATCGCAAATCGGCTTAGAGTCAACGATTCCACGCAGACCCGCGTGGAGAAGTGCCAACGATACTCCCACGACGAGATCCCGGTCTTGGTTAGCCTTGCGCTCAAGTATATTTGGCCAGCGAAGTCGCTCTTTCCAAAGTCTCGCCAGGGCTTCGATTATTTCGAGATTATAATGGAAAACGCGCCGAGAATCATCTGGTGTAACTTGAATTAAATGCTCGATGAGTTTCTGGGCGATGTGCGCCTCGTCGTCCTCGGCCGGTACATACTTTGATTGGATAATAATAACGAGGACATCTCGGACAATATAGTTTAGAGAATTATTCGTTAGGTAGCGATTTATTGAAGCCAAGAGGGGCATAAAGAAGGCCTTGATGCAGGGGAGGAAGGCATTTTTCGCATTGCCTATGATCTTCATAAGGAAAAGCCGAACGTTATTGTGTTTCGTAGCAAACGAGTTGCGAAAGTATTTCAAACACTGGGGCAATTGCTCGACACCGATTGGCCCTTCGGGTAGCACGCATATCTCGTTATTGAACATGTGCACAAGAATCCCAGATATCATTGGCATACATTCGTGCTGGTTAAGCTCATCGTTCTCGAAGCTCAAGCTTAGTCGATGCTCCGGCTCTGCGCTCTGTTGTTCGGCCTGCGTTAAGATTTTAACGTCGTTCAAGTCGTACGCGTTAACGTCCTCGAAAAAACTCAACGAGCCCAAATTATACGGCTTTAAGTACGAGTACTTGATCTCGTTGAAATCACCATCATCATGATTATTCGAACGTTTTCGTATGTTTATCAAAGTTTTGCGATTTTTTTTAACAGATGTCATATTTTCTGCGAAATTATATTTCTTCTCGCAGTCGACAATTCTTTCCCAGATTAGTTTGTCGACCCTCCTGTCTTCGTAAAATATGAATGGATAGAACTCCTCCTCTTTCTTGAAGCTGATCAACGCAGCGCAACAATTAAAGGCTGCACAATGCAACAACCTCAGCAGTTCCTTCTCCTCCTCATTTTTCGTTGTCAAGGACCGTAAATCCATGGCTTGCTGCACCAAGATTTGATTGACCGATTTTTCGACCATCGTGACCGGATGCTTAATCGTCAGAAATTTTAATTCAAATTTCGCGAAAATCAGCTCGAATATATTATAAGAGCCTATTTTTGAAATAATTATTTTTACTCTATCAACCGTATTGGTTAAGGCGCCGCTGATATTCTTCGTGATACGAGAAACCATTTCGTCGCATTTTTCCTCGTAAAATTTCTGGATTACATTGGGCTTGTTCGATTCCATAGACGGTAACAAGAAGTATTTAAGAACATCCAATCTCTCGTCTGCCGAATGAAATTCCATAAACATATTATAAGCTATTTGTAAAGACTTCACTGCGTTCGAATCGGATATATTAATAAAATAAGAACCAATGTATTCTTTTATATTTTCTTTACATATATGGTTATATACTCCGGCAGCGTACTTTATAATACCTTGATATAACGTTAAGGATTTAGTGATGGCTAACATTTTTAAAAGCGTTTGGAAGCAAGACGAAGCTTGAAATCGTAACATTTCATTTGATTCTAATTTTCTTAGCCAAACACTGCTGTCGCCGTCTCTCAATTGGCCAAAAATTATTAATAATTCTTTATTAATTTCAGTCGACGTTTGGTCAGTTAAGCATATTAAAAAATGCTGTAAAAACATTGACTTCTTTTCGAGGTCATTGGATGTGAAAAGTTCCTCCAATATCCACGAATACAATTCATTAGGAGTTTCGTTCTTTTTTATGGCCTCTGATGGTATTTTTTTTAATCCAACAGCCATTCGATTTATATTAATAAAACTCATTTTTCTATGCTCGAGCCCGTTAATTTCTCTTTTAAATCGGTTACATCTATCGATTACTGCATCAGCTAACGTTTCCGATTCTTCGATTTTATTTTCCCTAGCGAACGTCAACAGTTCTTGAATTATTTTAAATACCGTGTCTGCGTGCTCATCCAAAGACTCATCAATGATCTTCATAGTCTCAAGAACATTTTTTAACATGTATTCAAACACGGGTTTTTTGAATATTTCTAAAAAATATTCGCCATGTGAAATTACAGATCCACTTGAATTAGTAAGTCGAGTATTATTCAGAATCAGTCTTATTATATTTTCTGTCATTGTTAACTGAAACGATAGAGTGTTTCAATCGGAAGATCGACAAATATCTAAGAGAATCTCGTGGCTTTTGTTTTATTAAAACAAACATTCGCTTACCTCATAATCTTCAAATACAAATTGCAATAATGTTTCCAAATAATTTTTAATGTCCTCGTCAAGCATCTTGCACGTATCGCTTCCCATTATTACAATTTTCAACGTATCGAAAATATTTGAAACTATGTCCATCAAATACGAGGTCGTAAAATTATACTGTACAAATTATATTATAAATTAAAATTGTATGTTAAAATTGTATATTAACGTAAGTGTAAATATTTATTATAACAATAATATTGTTTATTTAAAAATACGCCAATGAATAAGAAATTCTTATAAAATAAAATACCTCTCGTTCAAAATCAATGAATTTGGTATGTTTTAAAATAATTAATCCTTCCACGAAATACTGACGAGCGCAGATTTTTTTTTTATTATTAAGTAGATCGTGAATCGTTTTGATATTCAAGATGTTTCTCTCAATCTCCAGTGAAAAGGTCATTCGACATTTCGAAAAACACTCCTCCGGTAAAAATTTTTCCATTAACGGTAGCAATACTTCCAACCGTTCAGTTAATTTCTTATTTATATTTAATCTCTTCACACTCAATCCAATATTATGAGATGAGAACGTACAAAGTGATACTAACAAGTTTAAATCTTCTGTCCAAAACTTATTACTCAAGTTCTTTTCCTACGGGCATATTAATAATTTTAAAAATACACGCCAGGCAAATAATATCGTATCTATTTTCATATCTATTTTATAAATTGAAAAGTTTTGTTAAAAAAAAAAAAAATCATTCTTACTAGTAAAATTGTCGATCCGAATTCCAATATCCTCAGAATAATATCATTTTTTAAATTCTGAAATTCCTCTTTCTCTATTAGAGTTTGTAAATGGTGTTCATCAACAATGTGGGCGCGTCGCATCACTATTAGGGAAACGAATTTATTGAGGCAATTGAAAAAGTTATTTCCGCTCGCAAGGGAATCCGCAAGTTGTTTAAAAAACTCAAATGGTAAGAAGTTCTTCTTGAGAATCCAGATATAAAAATCCAAACTCCGTAAAATAGCCTTTGCGTTATTTACTGTAATGGAAGCGCAATCATCTTCGAAATTGTTCAAAACAATTTTTTCAACATTGCCCATGAGGGTAACCCTGATACGATCGCATTCGGATGATAAGGGCAAAAGATTTTCAAAGAGTTCTAAACTTTTAAATCGACACTTTACGTTCGTAGAGCCGCAAAAATTAAAAAGCCACACTAATAGAGCGTCCAAGGTAACGCCTTCGAATCCTGGAGGTCGTCTTCTCTCACGAGATGCCGTATTAAATGTACTTACATTGTCCTTTATCACTCTCTCCACGTGATCGATTGCACTGATAATTTGCACATCATCGGAGCTTTCTAAAGATTTTATAAAAACGTGAAAGAATTCTAGCCAATACAGATTAATGATGCTCAAATTGTCCTGAAGAATCGTAAATATATGATTAAATGCAATTGCCGCGCCAATACGTTTATGGTTTGATGGATAAAGTGCCAAATTGGTAATTCGACGAATGACATTTCTTAGATTCAATTCACTTCTATAATCATTGCCGATCGATTGTTTTATTGACCATTCCACGAATTCTTTTAAATACAGACCATAACAGTCCCTTATACACGTATTACAATCTTCAGTTAAACCATCAAACAAGGAATCTATAAAGTGTTGTGAAATTTTCGATTCCGTCATTAGATTAGAACTTAAATAATGAATTAGTTGTATTATCAATGGATAATATAAGTTTCTAATGGTATTGTTTGAATCGCTCGCGAGTCTCAGAACTGTATGGCACAGAATTTTATTGAAACATTGGTCCATTAAATTCCTCCTAACGATAACTATTATTAACGTGTGTAACAATTCGCATGCTGACATTTTTATCGTATTGTTAACACTAATGGTCAATTCAATGATCCTTGGAATGAATTTATCGAAATAAATTTCTAGACGAATATCAGGGAAAAGGAATTCACACTGAAAGAAATTTTTCTTGTTCCACGTTGCGTTTGTTTCTATTGATTTTTCATGGACAAAGTCCAATAAAATATCGGGATCGAGTGAACCATAAAAAATCAATATTTTCCTTTGTAACTCTTCAAGATTTTCATCGCCAGCGAATTGAAGCATATTTTTTACAGATTCCTTTGCACCTTTGGCAAGATTTTCCTTTGACGATAAGTACGGTTCTAAATAACGCACCATACTCTTCACAAAATCTCTTGAAAATTTGTTATCTGGATTATTCATTAAAGTTTCCAAGGCATTTAGCGTATAAAATGCTAAAGGTAAATTATTTAAACCAATATTGAAAGCAATTTTAAAAACTGGACAAAGTTGATTAATTAGATCCTTTAAAAAACAAATTGGAATGCTAAATATAAAATATATACAAGATAGTTGCAATTCACCAGAAAACCCACTTATAAGCTTGAGAAGATTACATATATATTGAGAAATTAATTCATACGTAGATTCGTCAAAATAAATTTCGTCGTTTAAAAAATTAAAGATAACTTTAATCAATTTATAAAATCCAGAAATTAATGGATATTTGTAAGAGTATTTTATAAAATATATTATAAGCTTCTTCCTGTAATTCTCTAATAAAATTGTTTCAACATTTTCGAAAACTTCTACATACAAGTCGACTAAATTTATAAAAAATCGAAAATCCACTTCATTTTCGGCTTTCAATAAAGAGACTGTATTTAAAAGAATACTATTTTCTTTAATTTTCACATTAAAATTTAGTTTGTCGATAAAAAAAAATAAAGCAAGTACGAATTCATTAAAAATATGTAAAGTTAATTGTCTTGGAAATTGACTTTCGTTGTCTATCTGAAATAATGACTGCCAAAGAGTTAAATAGTTCTTATAGCAGATTGTTTGTACTGGTAAATTTTCCATATATTCTTGAATCTTTATATCAATAACTAATGGGTGAGAGCAGGACCATAAAATTCCCTCACGAACTGTAAATTAATATTTTGCAATAAAATATATATATATATATATATTTAATTACTTATTACACAAAAGATCGTATAAAATATAATTTTCTTACAAAAACAACGAAAATACTCTAATTGATAACTTTTTTCTAAATAACTGATGCTTAAAAATGTATTTTTTAATGCATTTATAACATAAGCTCTGTATTGTTTATTTAACTCTGGAAATTTTTTTGCAAAAAGTACACTCAATTCTGTTAATGCGTTAATATGATATAATGAAATACTAGGTATGTGATGTAAAATTTGCGATAAAGCTTTTAAATAATCTGCAAATGTAGTAATACTTGTATCTACTTCGTATTCCCTTAAAAAAGAATTCAATAAATTTGCAGTTAAATATTATCGAATTAAAACTCAAGTTTCTTACTCTCTATGAAATGGCAGTGTTCGAAGAGCAATAATGTGAAAAATTTCATTCAGCTCCATTGGTAAATATTTTGCATAAGCAATAGAAAATTCTCCTATTCCATTAATAATTGAACATGATTTATATATCGGTGTATCTTTATTAGACAAATTAGACAATAGATAATCTTTAAAGTACTAAAAATAAAAAAGCGGAAGATGCATATTATAGCAACAAATGTCGATGGATAAAAATAATTACATACTAAAAATATTTCTTCGTTATTTTCTTTAAAACTACACAAGGCCATTATTTTGTAAAAGGTTTTTAAAGATGATTGTACGGTATACTTTTCACTTATAGAATTATTTAATAATGTATGCCACTTTTTATAGTCTTTGGATATAAAGTTAGAAAAATGATGCATATAAGTACTAATAAAATAAATCGATTTATTTTTGCTTGTTTTGTCAATACTGTTTTCACATAATTTTAAAAGACATAAATATAGTTTTTCCATATAAATTAATTTCTTAGAGCTTCCTTCAAACGGAACGAAATTCGTAAACATATCCCAATAACAATCTAAATAAATTTTTATTTCTTGTGGTTGTCTCTCCTCAACAGGTTTAAGCTAAGAAAAATAAATTATTATGCATCATTTGCTCTGATATACTATTCTATAATATACTTTATCACATTTTTAATGTGTTACCTGATTTCTCAAATCATTTTGCAAGTTATAAAATATTGAATTAACAAATTTAACCATATTTGTTGTTTTAGGACTATATCTTGCAATTGCTCCCAAGACAATGTAAAATACACTCCCATCTATAATAAAAAAATTTTAAATTAACATTGATTTTATTTATATATTGTAAAAATCCTTGATATTAATTTAAATCAAACAATTATTTTTATTTGAATAAGATTAATAGTTTAATTACATATATTTATAAAATTTATAATAAAATACAATAACATACAAATACAATTATGTAAGTAAATATGATTAAATTTAATAATATTTATTAAAATAATCGTATTTAAATTTTTTTAAATTTAATGAACGCTTATATAATTGTATATAATATATAAATATTTAATTAATTACCTTTTTGTAAATATAATCTTAAATATGAATCTATATAATGTTTAATAATATCATCTAACTGTAATTCTGAATCCTCAAATAATTGTATCAATTTTCTTAATGTTTCAGCAGCAGATTTCCTTATATAAAACCAACAAAATGTTTTAATATAATCAAAACAAATTTTCTAAAAAGTATTAAAACAAATTAATTCCTATTCATTAAATAAAAGTTATAAAATATATAAACGAAATTTTTAACTTACAATTGTTTTTAGAATATAAAATTTATATTCTTGTTGACATAAATCCATAATATACTGCAAAGCATTAAAAGCCTCTTGTAATGAGGTTTTGAAATTTAATGTATCTTTTGTTTGTAATGTAACATAGAGAAATTTAAATAATCCTCTCTGTTCATCAAAAATACTATCCAAAGCTGTATCTGCAAAGTAGTATAAAAGAAAATATAATTCAATATTAAAAGTTTCGATCGGTTTTAATGTTGAATTTTTTTCAATTAATCAAACACAAATGAATTATTACATGTTCTTATTAAAACACGCGTTATCGTAAACTATAAATTAATAATTATTAGAAAGTTAGAAATTCTTATTTTCAGTAAATACATCTTACCGTAATCTTTTTTCGATAATTCCTTCAATGAATTCGGCAATGTTTTTAAAATTCTATAAAGTGCATTGTTATCTTTACCCTCCCATGATCTTCTAAAATTTTCCATAAAAATTTCTATATTATCCATTTGTATACTATATCTTTTACCATTATACAATATATAAATATTATACAATATACAACTTTTTTAAAGGTTAGGAGTAGCTTGTCTTTCCCGAACTTGTGCCATTCAAATTTAAAGAACTAATAATACTTTCAGCGGTAACCGGCATTTAAAATTAAATTTTACAACTATAATAGTCGTAGCATTCGGATCAAGAAATATTAAATTTTAATATCTAGATAATTTAAACGTACATAAAAACGTTGCATTATTGCTTGAAATACATTTTATTTGTTAGCAAAATAAATGTAGAAATAGAATTTACAATATATACTGAAAAGTTTGATTAAAATACTTTTTCTTATTAAATATACAAATATACATATATATTCGTATACTTTTCAAGGTATTTATTACGACAGACAAAAAATCCCAACAAAATATATTTTATAATTTTTATAAAATGTTAAAAAATACATACAATAAACGTTAAATGCATTCATTACCAAAGACTATACTTGTTGCCTTCGTATAAAATCCATAAAAATTATTAATACATTTACATTTGATTATTTCGGTTTGCTAGAATTTAATTTAATAAACGTATAAAAATTACAAATTCAATGTTGGAATAGATAAAATAAACTTTATTGAATTCCAGTAAATTTAATTGAATACGATTTTCCAATAATTAATCACAGATGCTGAATTAAGGTATTAAAAAATTATCTATTTTGTAATCATACTTAATATATATCTTATGATGCGAAATTTTCCTGCCATGAAAACTTTGTGTAAAATTAAAAAGAGATAAATATTGGAACCTTTTAAAGTACATATAAACAATGTTTTTGTATAAACACTTATAAAATAAAAACGTTAATATAAATCACGCTATTAGTACTAGATTTTATAAAATGTTTCCGTATTGATTTTTTTAAATATTTTGATTTGAGAAAACTATTTAGTTTTTAAATAGCATTTTTGATGATTATTTGAGATTTAAAGGAGAACCATAAATGTCATTTAAATGTAATTTACATAAAATAGAAGAAATTTCGATCGTATTAGATCATCTCTTTTACAAAATAAAGATATTCTTATTATTTGGTTATCTTGAAGAAATTTATCTTAATTATTGGCATAATGTGTATATCACACTTTATCCATTTACTATTTTCTGTTAATGAGATGCTTCTTTCAAGACTCTATAATTGTTAAGCATTGCCTAACACAATATATCTTTTAAAGTAATCTGTACGTGCATATAAGTTGTAAAATTATACCACAAGCCTATATTTACAACAATCACGATTAGTATTACGTGACGTTAGACCGTTCACTTATGTATCCTCGGGGACATCTAGAACGATGCCACTCACACAATCCTACTTATTTCCTATGTAATTAATCTTTAATGAATTAAGCGCGATAGATGAGATAGAAGGGACCACTTTCCCAAACAAGTAGTATGTTGTATTTTATAAAGGTTTATTCAAAAGATAAATGTTTACTATATACAATGATATCTAGATTCAAACGAACCGAAAACTTTGAAAATAAATTTAATATGGATACATTTCTTTACTTTTATAAATTTTTAGTACAATATTGTTATCAAATAAAGTTTTATTGAATTATTAATAACTTCTAGATAAAGAATCAGATAAAGTAAGATTTAAATAAATTATGGAAATTATAGTTTTGCATGTTCGTAACTAAATTAATTTTTACACTGGAACCAAGGAAAAAAATATTATTATTATATGTAATTAAATTAAAATAATATTTAAGATCATTGATTAAAAATCTGTACTTGTTGGGTAGGACTTTAAAAAATATTATTAATGCAAAAATATTCATTAAAAAAAAAAATCTAAAAAACGTAAAAATAAAATTTTAATACAATATTAAAATACTTAATTGCTTTATTTATAAAATACATTTTATTATACAGTTTTACAAATGAAAAAAATTTCAAATATATATTTTTTGTTACGAATGATCGAACGAATGTATGAACGAACGAACGAATGAATAATGAATGAATGATTGAATGAACGAATTAATATTAATATTGTAATAAAATTATTTGTAGAAACGATTTTCATTATCTTTATTCATAAAATTAAAATAAATTTGTAGAATACAAATATTAAATAATATGAATATTATTACTTTAAATTTATTGTTTTGCTATTAGTTAGTGAAGTCTCTTATATTATAAATTATTGTTATGCATAAATTTAATAATTAACATATGAAATTACATAGTATATTATTTTTTCGATTACGGGAAACTAATTAAAGGTAACTATAAATTAGTTTAATGAATGGATTTTTATTTTTATTTTATTAAGAACTTTGATTGTTGCATCCATGTATATATTGAATTAGAAAATTTCAAGCATATAATTCGATTGAATTTAATTAATAAAATTATATAATTAAAATATTAACCAAATAAGACTATGAATAATCTCAATTCTAAGAATTATAAATAATTTCCTATATTACTGAACATTTATAAATTAAATTCGATAAATTAAATATATTTTCCTGTTACTGAAATTCTATAAATTAAATTCTATAAATTAAATACAGATACGTATATTACTGAAATTATATAAATTAAAATTAATAAATTAAAAATTATTCTCCTATATTACTGTTATAAAATTAATAGTTTATGTAGACTTATTTTTGATATATAAATTGACACATATAATGCAGAATTATCTTTAACCTTTTCTCTTTAATACACATATATAGTAAGTCTCCTTAGCAGTATCATTAATATTATATAAAGATGGTATAATTACTTCAAAAAGTTTTAAAGCTGTCAGTTTAGTTTACGAATACGTTATAAATATTTTGTATAAATTGTATAAGCATGTTTTGTTCAAATTGATAATACAAGCAAACTGCAGTTCTTAAGTTGTGCCATTTCAACTTATACATAATACCCCTGTAGTGACTTATATGCATTTATGTGGAAAGCATAATAATCAGTCAGTTGATAATTCACACTTATTTTTCATTGATCTTGTACAAAAATCTATAAATAAGAAATAATTATTTTGTATGTAACGTATTGATTTTGTTTGAAATTAATAAATTTCGGAAAGCTCTTCAGTTTTTAAAGTGAATTTTTTATTATTAATTATATTTTATAAAATATACTGCTAAATTTTAAGTTTTTATTTGTAAATAGTAGATTCAAAGAAACATTATAAATAATATTTTATTCATAATTTTTAACAAATAACCAAGTATATGTAAGTTATAACATAAAAACTGTAGTCTTTCCATATTTTGTAACAAAAAATTTACCATCACAAATAAGTACAAATATTAAACACATCACGACATGTAATCAATATCATCTTGATCAAAGCCTATAAAGAATCCTAAAATTGTTAAATATACCACAACATTACCTGTTAAAATTAGGTAACATGCTCCCCATTGAATCTGTAACAAATTATAAATTATACAAGATTTGCTTTTTATGTTAATGTGAAAATGTGTAGAGATACTATATTTTTAGAATTAAATAGTATATTATAATTAAAAAATAACAAATTTTGGTTTATTTTAAAAATAATAATAATGTTTTAATAATATAGAATGATACTTACAACTGGATCATTCATTGGAGATCTTGCCAAAACAATAGGAAGACCAAAAGATGAAACTACAAATCCCATAGTAATAAATAGTGCCAATTCCATATGTGATTTATTTACATTTCCTGTATTCTCATTGTACTGTTTGACTATTATTATAGGAATTGGTGATAATATATAAAATAGTACAACAAAAAATGGCCACCATACTCTAAAATAAGAATTATTTTAATAGCTTAATAATAAAGAATAAAAAATTTTTAGATAAAAATTTATTGCTATTAAAAATTACTGGTATGTTGGAAGTGCACAGCCAAGTACAACAAATGTCATACCGATTGAACCAGCAAAAGCCAATGTGATTAATCTAAAAGGTAAAAGATTAATATTTAAAAGAAATTTTCCTTTTCTAAGCTGTCATCTAATTATTCAAAAAATATATCTTACGCTGAATGTAGAAACCACCAAGTACATGAACATGAAATAAAAATAATAAAATATTATTAAACTTTTTTTGATGATGAAAAATGAGTAAAAAAAATGTTAAAAAATAACGAATTAAAATACTTTAAAAAAATGTATATATAAGAAAAATAAATAAATAAATAAATATTAAATTTTACTTGTTATTTAAGAATGAACACAATGATATTTTTTTCGAATCACAACAATTACTTGAGGTTAAAATTGATATAATAAAATAATTTTATCTATTCTCTCTTTACGGCTGGCAATCGTTATATTATTGGAACATGCTAATGTAATGTAAAATTATTATGTAAAGTAAGAATTAAAATACGAATGAAAATAACTTTTAAAATAACCTTTGATTCCGGCCATCGCTGAATCCGGTTGTTTTTAATTAAAGGAATTAATTAAATTTTTGCTCTTCTCTTCTTTACGTCACTTTTTTTGTTATTTCTTATTATTACCTTGGCTGTAAACAAACCTACTCGTTACAGTGTCATTCCCAGTCCCGAAAATTGTAATAAGGTTTTATATTACAAAATATTTAGTCTCGTCTAGTCTGTATTCCCCGTACGATTTTATCTGTATAGAGAAAAATCTACCTTAGCGACAGTCGCACAGTATTTTTCTCGTAACTCCTCGTCTAACCTTAAAACTCGTCTTAAAATGTCCTGGCAGTTCGTAAAGAACATGCACATTGTAAAAGAATAATAAGTTCATCATAAGGCATACGTAGGTCGTTATAAATAAAGATGATAATTGAGAGCTGTCTCGATCGGAAGATTAAGAATGCCTGGCTATGTGCTATTATTTGCTCGTATCAACTAGATACGGCATTTTTTTTTATTTTTTGAATATTAATCATTCGACGTGGATGCGGAATTGTAAATAAAAATCCATTTTTCCACGATATGTTTTTTGATAATTGTGCGCTATTGCTTTATTACGCTAAATGCATGGCATTCGTAATAGCGAGTTAAAAAATGTTATTACAACCAAAATGATGGTTGATATCAGTTAATACTAACCTTAAAAATTATTTTATAAATTTGACAATTTAGTCTGTAAAGATTACTTAAAATCCATTTCATTATTTTTCGACATTTTTTTGTTTTTTATTTATTTACTTATTTATTTTTATTTTTCTTAGGTTAATAATTGCATAATTTTAAATGTATTAATAAAAAGATATCGCTTTTAAAAGAGCTCGGTTTTAAAAAATAATCCGTTTATATAGAAAATTATTAAGTTTTAAAAAAAAGCAAGCTGTCGTAAACCAATGGTGTGGCATTAGACAGAGACAGAGATACAGAGACACATAGTCACGTAGTGAGAGGGAGGGAGAGAGAGAGAGCGAGTGAGAGCGAGTGAGAGAGACGTAAGTAATGCTTACTTTCAATTTGACTCGTATGTGTATATCAGCCATTGGATACAATTTCCGAACTGACTGCTCGAGCGCTGATAATTTTAATTCAACAAATCATGCCAATGACAAAACGATAAAAGCCATAATAATATTTTGACTTGAATATCGATTCGCGTGAATAATATCCAGGATCCAGGATGATCTATCTTAAAGGATGATAATAAAACAAACGACCTCGAGGAAAGTTTCGTTTGACAAGTAATTCCGGCCCGAATAAGAGAAGTAATAATAAAAAAAAACGTTTCTCGAGGGATAATGGAGGCATAAAGTGGGACAAATTCTGAGTTGAAGAATTAAGAAAAAATAACGATGAATAAATAAAAATAAAAAAAAAAAAAAAATAAAAGAAAAGAAGGAAAAAAGCAAGGAACCGCTCTCGCGGGCTCGTCGCTCTTGTGTCGCTGTCAGTGCGAACGTGACCCAACATCGAGGACGCTCTACAACGATCAGCGGGGAGCTCCCTTGGAAATAGAGAGCGACGGAGAGCGCGAGCGACAAGAGAGAGCGGGAGCGAGCGAGCGAAGGAGGTAGGGTGGGAGGGCAGAGCGAAGCTGACGCCGGCCAATGAGAACGAAGAAGACGATCTGCTGAGCTATAGGAAAGCTGTGTGCGCGCGTGTGTGCGCTGGTCGCTGGATTGTCGGCATCGGCGGCGATTCGTCGTGGGGTATCTGGCCAGACGTTGCGTATACGCGTGCATTTTGTGAGTAAATTGTCTACACTTGGGAGCGATTGTGAATAAGAAAAAACAATGGGCGACTCGAAAAGGTACGTAGCAGTCAAATATTATAAATAATAAAGAGTAAGTAAGGCCGACGGGGCTCGTGGCTCGAGGCCCACGGTCTCGCTATTACTATACCGAGATGAAAGGGGGCGAGGACCTCGGCATTTTCACATCCTACGCGGCTCCACCATCAATTTCACTTTGTCATCATGTCGACGAGTCACCGCTGCTTGTTTTGGCAGCTCGCTCGCTCGCTCAATTCACAACGGGCTTTTAATGCTTTAATCTTACACCGGGTCCTCCTCGGCCGCCGACGATATTCCCCGTACGCGTTCTCGGGACACCGCCGAGTCACTCCAACCACTTTATCCGAACGATTTTCGTATATTCTGTGTATGTTTAAACGGCCGAGTATCGTTTCGCCAACAGATCATGGCCGACCAACGGTAACGTGACAAAGACCTTTTTTCGTCTTTTACTTACTTTACTCGGCAATAACGTTATCATTTTACATTTTACAATTTGTTTTTTTTCTCTTTTTTTTCTTTCTTTTTGTTTATCCATACCGTACGCAACTATTTGTATTTATTACCCCCCACTCACCCCCCACCCCTCCGCTTTTTTTCCTCTATTTCTTTCTGTTCTTCCTCTTCGCGTTCTCATAAAAATCGTAAAACTCGATTTATTTGGCTGGCTGTGTATTTCAGAAATTTCAAAACAATACCGTCGGTATTTATTCTCTTGTTCGATTTTTCGAGAATTAAAAATACAAATCATTTGTCCAGAGCTGCCCTATTCTATTTTATTATTAAAAGTATTTAATCGCTCCCAATATTTCATCCTTGTTCGATATATTTCGTCAGATTTATTTTTAAAATAAATTGTCTTGAGATCTAATTTGTTATAATGCCATTGTAGCTTTTAATTATCACATATATATATATATATATTTACATGCATAAATACATACATGTACGTATACGCATACGTATAAAATAAATAAAATTTAATATATTACCATAAGATTATAAGGATATTTATTGTTTTAGAAAATTACTTTATGTATAAATTATGCAAGGAGATATAAATAAAAACGTATTTTGTTCACAGTGGAGAATATTTAGCTACAGCTATATTGCGTAAAAAGGATAAACCTAATAGACTGTTAGTCTCTGAAGCAAGCAATGATGATAATTCAGTTGTTGTGCTTTCTCAAGCAAAGATGGATGAGCTGCAGCTTTTCCGTGGTGACACAGTTCTTCTGAAAGGAAAACGTCGTAAGAAAACAGTATGCATTGTTTTATCTGATCCTAATTGTCCGGATGAGAAGATTCTAATGAATAGAGTGGTAAGAAATAATTTAAGAGTTCGTTTAAGCGACATTGTATCAATACAGTCTTGCCAAGACATTAAATATGGAAAACGTATTCATGTGCTACCTATTGATGATACAGTAGAAGGTATTACAGGGTATGTACTAAGATTTTTTTATTATTATCTTATAGGATTTCATATTTTTAGAGAATTAATCAATATTTTTATTTCTATTAAAACAGAAATCTTTTTGAAATTTACTTGAAACCCTATTTTCTGGAAGCTTATCGTCCAATTCACAAGGATGATATATTTATTGTTCGTGGTGGAATGCATGCTGTAGAATTTAAAGTTGTTGAAACTGACCCAGGACCTTTTTGTATTGTAGCCCCAGAAACTGTAATTCATTGTGAAGGAGACCCTGTTAAACGAGAGGTAAATTTGCGAAATATTTATAAATTGTATGAAAAACTGTATCTTCAAATGATTTATATGTTTAGGAAGAGGAAGAATCATTGAATGCAGTTGGCTATGATGATATTGGTGGAGTGCGCAAACAATTAGCTCAAATTAAAGAAATGGTCGAGTTACCGCTTCGGCACCCATCTCTTTTTAAAGCAATCGGCGTCAAACCGCCCCGTGGTATTTTACTTTATGGACCACCTGGAACTGGAAAGACTCTTATTGCACGCGCTGTGGCTAATGAAACTGGAGCATTCTTTTTCTTGATCAAT
Organism: Ceratosolen fusciceps; assembly: GCA_018883505.1. NCBI lineage: Eukaryota > Metazoa > Arthropoda > Insecta > Hymenoptera > Agaonidae > Ceratosolen > Ceratosolen fusciceps. Next base: position 6,925,247 of record RCIC01000002.1, read on the forward strand.
GGTCCTGAAATTATGAGTAAGCTTGCTGGAGAATCTGAAAGTAATTTGCGTAAGGCATTTGAAGAAGCTGAGAAAAACGCTCCAGCTATTATTTTCATTGATGAGCTGGATGCAATTGCACCCAAGAGAGAAAAAGTAAATACTTAATATAAAAGATTTTGATAATACAGTACCAAAAACATAATAATCAAATAAATTTTCAGACGCACGGTGAAGTGGAAAGACGTATCGTTTCGCAACTACTGACCCTAATGGACGGTATGAAACAAAGTTCTCACGTTATTGTAATGGCTGCAACAAATCGCCCAAACAGTATTGATGGAGCCCTCCGACGTTTCGGACGCTTTGATAGAGAAATTGACATCGGTATTCCGGACGCAACCGGTCGTTTAGAAATTTTACGTATTCATACAAAAAATATGAAACTAGGGGAGGATGTTGAATTGGAAGAGGTAGAAAAAAAGTCGATATAAATTTATTTGCCTTCACGTAATGTATATATATATATATATTTATATATATATACCTGATTATTTTAGATCGCTGCCGAAACACACGGTCATGTCGGTGCCGACTTGGCATCATTGTGCTCAGAAGCCGCTTTACAACAAATTCGAGAAAAAATGGATTTAATCGATCTTGAAGACGAACAAATTGACGCTGATGTTTTAGTGTCTCTTGCTGTCACGATGGAGAACTTTAAAGTAAGTTAATATTATAAAAAGAGTGAAAGAAAAAAAAATATGAATAATAATAAAAATCCGTGGATTACAATAATTTTAATGTTTTTAACAGTATGCTATGAGTAAAAGCAGCCCAAGTGCACTTCGCGAAACTATTGTGGAAGTTCCCACTGTTACTTGGGAGGACATTGGAGGTTTACAAAATGTCAAAAAGGAATTACAAGAATTGGTTCAGGTAAATTAAAAGCGTATAAAAATGCAATTCAATCGTATAACAGTAGATTGAATTATCAAGGGCGAAATACAATTAAAGAATTCCCCTCGTCCGATTTCAGTATCCAGTTGAACATCCAGACAAATTCTTGAAGTTCGGCATGCAACCGTCGCGTGGTGTCCTCTTTTACGGGCCGCCTGGTTGCGGTAAGACACTATTGGCCAAGGCCATCGCCAACGAGTGCCAAGCGAACTTCATTTCGGTGAAGGGTCCGGAACTCCTTACGATGTGGTTCGGTGAGTCTGAGGCGAATGTCAGAGATGTATTCGACAAGGCCAGGTCTGCGGCGCCTTGTGTCCTCTTCTTTGACGAGCTTGATTCAATCGCCAAATCGCGTGGCGGTACCGTCGGAGACGCGGGTGGTGCCGCCGATCGAGTCATCAATCAAATTCTGACAGAGATGGATGGAATGGGGGCTAAGAAGAACGTCTTTATCATCGGCGCTACGAATCGGCCCGACATCATTGATCCGGCTATTTTGCGACCGGGTCGACTCGATCAGCTCATCTATATTCCATTGCCCGACGAGAAGTCACGGGAGTCGATTTTCAAAGCCAATTTGCGAAAGTCGCCCGTAGCTAAGGTAAATAAGCTCCGTTGGCCCGATTAACCGATACTTCTTCCATTCCGTTCCATTCCATTTCTCATCGTTGATTTTATTTATTTATTTTTATTTTTTTTTTCAGGACGTCGATCTGAACTTTATAGCAAAGGTAACGCATGGATTTTCTGGGGCTGATATTACAGAGATTTGCCAACGCGCTTGCAAGTTAGCTATCCGACAGTGCATTGAGTCTGAAATAAGCAGAGCTCGGGAACGAGCAATCAATCCCACTGCTTCAATGGACGTAAGTCTTACTTATCCATTTATTAGATTTTGATTTTTATTCCCATAAAAATCGAAAAAAGAAAATGATAATTTAATATATAAATTGCGTAACGCATAATACGTTTGAAGACGGACGAAGAAGATCCTGTTCCTGAAATTACAAGGGCTCATTTCGAAGAAGCCATGAGGTTCGCTCGGCGATCAGTATCTGATAACGATATCCGCAAATATGAAATGTTTGCTCAGACTCTCCAACAATCACGGGGATTCGGTACGAATTTCAGGTAAATTAAACAGTTTCTAATTCATCTATGGATTAACCATTTGTGAAATGGTTTCAATGACAAAGAGTAAGAATACATTTAATTGATTTGTGATACGTTGCTTTTAGATTCCCTCAAAATGTAGCAGGTGGTGCTCAAGATACGACACAAGGGGACCAACCTTTCCAAGATGATGGTGACGATGATCTCTACAGTTAAGTTTATTTTCCAAGCACAGTTCGTATTTTTGTTTGTAGTGAGCATATGACAAAAGGGCCTGTCTATTACCGTGTACATTTTACACTAGAACCATATTTTTTAATGGTTTCTATAAATCTGAATAAATTAATTGATTCAAGGTTTTATATGAAGTACGTATTGTGTGTACTGTATAGTGGTAAGACTGTTAATAAATTAAGATTCTCGCTTTTCCAACTTCAAATGAAAGCGAATTTAAAAAAAAAACTTTTCACAAAAATATTGTTTTATTATCTTTTTTTTTTAATTGGTGCTTAATAAAAACTCAACAGAATATAATTGTATGGTCGAGAAGTACTATAACAATAAGTAGTTAACAAAACAAATTAATAATTAATTAATTTTAATGATAATATTGAAAAGTCAGCTTGTACTGAAATTCTTTTTTTATATGAAAAAGAAGAAGTGCGAGATTATATATTATGTAAGAAATGATATTCGATTAATGATGTAAATCGTATCAATATGAATGTTAAGAAGCACAAGATGCTTGAGAAAAATAGACAAATTTCGTGTAAAAGAAAAAAAAAGTGAATAATTTTTTAATTCTTTAAATATTGTATGTCATTTTTTATAAATACTTGACATTAATAATTTTTACAATTTATATAATTCATCTTATACTTAATCTAAATTTTCATTATATGATACATATATATATATATATATATATTATTTTATAAGATGTCTTTTAGTTAGAATTATTGAATAAAGTAATATCTAAATTGTTTAATGATAGACCCTTTTGATGGATACTTCAGCTTCACTGCATTCTTATAGTTGTTATGAGTATACTTCCATTAAAATTCAATCGTTCTTTTTTCTTAATTTTGTTTGAAAAGAAATGAAGTGGTAAAGAATAATAATAAAGTCGCGATAGATAGACATTGCTGCGTGCTTTTTGTATTTCATATTAAATCCATATCCAAACAGTATAAATATTTGAGGGAAGGACAAAAAATAAGATTGAATCGCTTGTATCATCATCACATGTATTAATAAGAAATCTGACACAGATAGTAACGTTAATGCATAATAAATCTTTGAAAATATTTACAATCATCACTAGTAATATAGTATTTCATACACACGAGCTCATGCATCGTCGTATTTTGTCGCTCTTTTATAATGTTGTTGTGTAATATAAAAGTAAATCTATTTACCAAACAAGATTTAGTACAAAATTGACGAAAAACATTTTCAATTTTTTTTAAATTTTAATTTTTTTTTTTTTTTTTTTTATATATTCTAAGATATTTATTCTAAGATCTTCTCGCGTTCATCGGTCGCTAAATTTAAAACATTCATTCGTTTGATTAAGTGTTACAGAATCATGAACTACAGTATAATACGCCAAAATCGGTGAGCTTTTTCAAGCAATGTACAGATTAAGCATCACATAGCACTCGAGTTAAAAAAATTAATTTTTTTTTCTTTTTTCTTTTTTTTTTTTGACTCGAGACTCAACATTTTCTTCATTACACTCGCAAATTTTTTGTCTTTGCATCTTCTGCAAAAATATTATAATCAATAATTTATGCTTCAAAGGCAAAAAGTAGTCCTAAATTTTACATAATTATATACAATTATTCTATTCAATTGTATTCCTATTAAATTTATCAGAAATTAACAAAAATAATATATAAGCTATGTATTATAATATTTATATACAAATAGTAATGCAAATGCATTTTAATTGATTGATTATTCGTTTTTTTGTTTTTTGTTTTTTTATATTTTTTTCTAAAAACAAAAAAAAAGTCTAAACGAAAGTAAGTAAAACTTTTTTCGTAAAAGCAAATAAATGATTTCCTTTATATTATTATTATTATTATTATTATTATTATTATATTGTTGTTGTTGTTGTTATTATTATATTGAAAAAATTTCGAGTGTAAATCTTACATTAATGATCGGTATATAAAGAGAGAGAGAGAGAGAGAGAGATGGGGCTAGGGGCTGGGGGGAGGGAAAGGGTATAACAGATTATAATGCAGCAGTTTTATCGAATAATATCGAAGTAAATAAAATCGAGTATACACGAGGCGTTTTTAAATTATGTACGTATACATAAATTAATAAAAACTTATTCTCACTAGAAATTTCTTTTTTCATCGCGTCTCCGTCTACATATTGGCACTAACGATCAATTAATCACGGACAACAATCGAGTTTAATTGTCGAATTTCAATGTACTCGGGTTTGAAAATAAAAAAAAAAAAAAAAAAAAAAAAAATATAAAAATAAAAAAAAAAAAAAAAAAAAAAAAAAAAAAAAAAACAAAGAGGGAAAGAGAAAATTTTTTTTACAGGCTTAAATAATGTAGACACGTCGAGAAAACGGCAATCGTCGTCGGGGTCGAGGACTTTGATTCATTAAGTATTTTAATGATACAAACAATCGTTGATAAAGAAAACGAAATTGCTGAATAAAACAACCGGATGTCAGTAGTAATGTATTAGAACTGGTCGGGATTACGTGTAGGTGGTGATGAGGTAAAGAAAGGGGGGAGGGGTCGATTGGAAGTTGTATATTTTTATGTATCGGTGACCGAAGGTTGCTAATGCTGCTGCTGCTGCTGCTGATGCTGATATTGCTGCGACGCGAATAAAATTGCGTGAAAGATTACCTACGCAAAACGTTTGCAAAAAAATCTACACAGAGAAGCATCGGCGTGGATTCGTCAGCAGCTAAGTATAAACAAGGTGGTGATATCGTAATCGCGGAACGTTGACGGGTCATCGTCATCCTTGGTATTGTATTAATTACCAAATGCAAATTGGTAAACGATTAATTAGAGGATAACGCAACGTTTGCAATAAAAGATATTCTCTCTTCGGCTTCCTGTGCTCGCGCGCCTTCTTCTTACTTGATATGTGGATGCGGATGCGGATGCGGATGCGGATGTGGATGTGGATGTGGATGCTGCTGCCGGTGCCGGTGTCGGTGTCGGTGTCGATGTCGATGTCGATGTCGCTGCACTTTATCCTGATGTTCTCAATCGATTCTTTGGTTCACCGGTGGAAATTCGTCGTCGTCGTCGAGGCAAAAGGTCCCGTCGCCCTTAGGTGGGCTCTCGGTCGCCGCTATTATTTCGTGGTACTTCTCCGACTCTACGTGCAGCAAAGCAGATTTAATCCCGTATTAGCCGGTTTCTCGATTCGGTGCTAAAAGAACCAGGGACAAAAATTGTCAACTGTGATTTTACATCGTTTTTTTATCTCGTTAACAGGACAAATATAAGTTCTCTGTTAGCTTTCTTTAACACACGCATTAAGGATATCAACAATAATACACAATGCACTATCACAAATTGTCGATTTTTCACCCTGGCTTCGAGTGGCGAAGGGGTTGGTAGGCCTGATGCTCGTAGTGGTGGTGGTGGTGGTGGTAGTAGTGGTAGTAGTGGTAGTAGTGGTAGTCGTGGTGGTGGTGGTGGTGGTGGTGTTTATATCATTAAGTGTGATGAATTTTAATAGTTCAAGAATCCGATGGTCAAAAAAATTTTGACATTGTCTACAAAATATTTTCGAGGGACTTGTTCTATCTAGTATAAATGCCCCTTTTATTTATTTATTTATTTATTTATTATTGATATTATTTGTTGATGCACAAGTCCCCCAATCTTTAACTATGATTCTCATTTACCTTAATTATGATGATTGTTAGTGTGTGCTACTATTTTAACTGATAAAATTGCGTGAGGTGCTCTTATCGGGCGATTAATGTAGACTCGGAAGTTTAAATAAAAGCTTCGCTTGCTTCATTTCTTTCTTTGTCATTCGCATAATTATATATAATTATTTATTTGTCCATTTATTTAATGCAGCGATTGCGCCTTTACTTAAAAGTCCAGCCGAATGCTTGTTATTATGATAGTTGGCCAAATAGGTGGGTGTTGTCGTGATAAATCGCAGCGATATCGCGAAAACAAGGCCATTATTCGAACCCTCCGTCGGCACGTAGTGAAAATACACGTCCGAACAATCGGAAGAGGAACGTGCGCTAAGGAGTCGCGATAACGCTGCGCCGTTGTATTAACGTTATTTGCAGTTCTTATGCCGAGAAAGTGAGTAAGCAAAGTAGTAACTAAATGAGTTAAGATAGTGAGTGAGAGAGAGAGAGAGAGAGAGAGAGAGAGAGAGAGCAATGGTTTGGAAAATACGTAAATGATTGACTACGAGGAGTCGAAGACTTTCTTTTCTAATTATAAATTATTAAAAAGCTCAATGATGTATGGTCAGATTAGAGTTGAAGCAATTATAAAAAAATTTCAATACTCATCTCAAAACTTTTCTCAATAACTCCGTCACAATAACAAATTTATGGTTTTTTTTTCTCTTTGAATTGAAAATTTGTTTGTACCTCCGAAATCGGTTACAATGATTAGTAGCTTGTTTTTTTTTTTTTTTTTTTTTTTTTTTTTTTTAATAAATAAGAGAATCACTGTAAAATGGCCGATTATACTTGTGCAACAATGCAATCGTCGTACGTTGAGATAAACAAAATTTGACTCATGTTTACTTATTGAAAAAACGATATAAAATGTTTTTTTGCTCTTCAACTATCATCCACGTATGCAAACATATGAACAGTACATAAAACGCTTGCACATTTACGAATACAGATACGCGATAAGTGTTTAATTACCGCACCGCTATAATACTAAGATTTTTCCGAAACGTACGTGTACTAACTATACGATTACTATGTTAATAATCATATTAAAGAATGAAAATTCTTTTATTTCGTTTATTTTGCGTAAGTAAGAAACTGATCTGTTAATGCAATCTGTTAATGGTTTGTTAACGCGTATGCACAGCAGGTGCAATATCCTAAAAATGAAATATTTAAAATTCATAAATTTAATGGCTCTACGTTCGGAATATCATTTATAATTAATTTTAATTTCTATACCATACTCGGAATCCTCGTAAATTTAAGCAACAATAGCTCATGTAGGCAAATTAGTAAAAAAAAAAAAAAAAAAAAAAAGAAAGAAAAAAAAAAAGAAAAAAAAAGATAAGATAAAAGTAGTGGAGTAAGTATTGGAGGTGCGTTCATAAGCCAATAGAAAGGTGCTTAAACTGAAATAGTATTCGTATACGCTCTACTGAGTGTAATAATAATCGCGCTCTTCTAGCTCAAGTCGAGCGAAATTATAATAGAAAGAGTTATGAAGTACCAATAATAGTAGTAATAATAAGAATAGTAGAAAGACGAGACGACGACTAAGATAAAGAAGACAAAAAAAAAAAAAAAAAAAAAAAAAAAAATTAAAAATAAATGGTTAAGTAATAGAATAGAAATTAGCAGACTTAGAAATGGGTGTCAGAGAATAGAGGACATACCAGTACCTGACATGGAGTCTGGCGAGCGGCCGCGCAACGCACCCGCGTAGCTATTTATGCAGGCTTCGGCGGATAATAAAAAGAAAAAAAAAACACATCAAGTAAGGTCAACTGCCGGGGGCCCGTTGACGAGCCCCAGAAGGAAACAGAAAGTAAGGTTGATAGTTGTTTGGTATGTGTAGGCAAGAATCGGGGGCGGGTGGTGGGGTGGGGGATAAATATTTCCTCGTGCTTCATAATTTCTTTTGCTTTTTTTTTTTTTTTTTTGTATTTATTCGTTAAATACATTCATTGATAATTAATTGATATTCATCAAATATATTGCAACTCGATATTCAGATCCACGAACTTTCGAAACGCCCCAGATATATCTATAACGCGATGGACACCCCTCCCCCCTCGCCTCCCCTCCCCTCCCCTACCGCCCTTCAATTCTTTCACTGCACGGCTGTTAAGAAATAGTGGCTCGGTTTACTTAGCCGTTAAATAATGTCATTATTAAATACGAGTTTCGTATGTTAAGAAATCTGGAATTCAATAGAATCCGTCGTCATTACAGCTCTTCTGCGTATTAATAATCATTACAAAGTTGTTGTCGCGTTATCGTCGCCGTTGTATATAATTGTGCACAGCCTGCTTATCGGCATATTGTAATAATACAATGAAAATAAGAAACGTGCGACTGAATTTAATTCCTTCTGCATTTTAGGTTCATCGGTAACTTATTTATTTAATGGAAAACAAAAACAAAAACAAAAAAATAGAGAAATAAATATAAGAAGAAAAAGAAGAAAAGGAAGGAAAAGAAAATTGCACGCGTTACAAGATATTTGAATCAATTAACGTAGAATGTATTTATTTTCTTGTTTTCATCTACTTTTTAATATTTCACGTTTTTTTTTCTCTTCAATTAAGGGTATTTCTAAAGCAATAAAGGAGACAAGCAATGAGAGGCTTCTAATAAGTTCGTTATTCCGGCACAAACACACACGCCCACACAAGTACGCGATACAGTATAGTAAAGTAATAAATAATAAAATAGTAAATTTTTAAGAGCTTTAGTATAGAGTTTTTATAGCGATTTTCAAGCAACTAAATTTACATTATTTCATACTTATCGAAATTTACTTCATAATCTACTTTAATAAAAATATATTCTAGAGTGTAAATTAACATTTTTATTATACGAAAAGTCATTATACCATGTTTGAAAAACAAAAAAACAAAACAAAAACATTTTCGCGCTAGATTAATAATCTTTGCACAGTCTGTCTGATGCACATTAAAAAATATAACGAAATGATAATTTTTTCTTATATTATAAGCACATGGTAGAATAACATTTCCTATCTATTATTTAATGCTGTGTAATTTATTAGCTATGTTTTTAAATTTTATTAAACTAATATATTTTTCCAATTAAAGGATTGGCCAATTTTTCAATTTATACTCGTATGTTGTTTTTGTTTACTTTGTACAACTTAATTCATAAAAAATATATTCAAATGGCAAATGCAAACAAACATGCATCATTCCAACACTTAATAATAAATAATACATTAGACTAGAGTACAATTGAAAATCATCTGGGACTGACTGAAATAAAAGTGTATGTGTGTGTGTGGGTGTTTGGCATACCGCGAACAGAGAAGGCTATATTTATCACCTGCTCTACCTGTGCTTGGAATATGTAAAACTCTTAAATCATTAATCTCTCGTTTTAATATTAATTTAAGATTAACACGATATAACGACAAAGAGAGTTTGTACATAGTGGAAGCATTGTCGCCTGCCATCTATTGTAAATTTAAAACAAAACATTAGTATTTTAACATCGCTAGTACCATGCGATAACGGGGAAAAATTGTCAAACTCTATTATAATTTTGTAAACTTAAGTGATACCTGTATTTTGTATTGATTGGCCAGCTTTCGATGCTGAATTATCACCAGAACACGAAACAGTCGTTGAAATACCAGCACCATCGATTTCATCTTGTTTTCCATCTAACCTATATAAATGATTAATTTCAAATTATAAAATACGAAAGTTATTAATGGGGCCGCTTATTTATTAAAATCACACTTTCGATGTTTGAGCGAATGAAAAATTGGAATTTAACCTGATCAGCATTTTTTACTAAGATTTTATTGGAATTTAAGAATATATATTCTATATCTACATTAGGTAATAATAAAACGCTTGGTAAAATAAGCTTGAAATTTTTTCTCACGAAAATAATATACCAACCTATGTTGTTTAAAGAGAGTACAGTCTCCACCTTCGTGTGTATCAAGATTATAAACATACAGGTAACCGTCAGCACTGGCAACCAATAACCTGAGCACCTTTTGTATTCTGTAAAATTTGTTTAGTATTTGATAGTAAATTTAGATTTAAATTTACATAAATAATATCAAAACATTTTTGTATTTAAAATACAATGTATTGTATAAATATTGTAATTTAGTTTTTCTTCATTGGTTAAAAATTATAAATTACTTAAAAAGAATTTTTAAATTTACTAAATGAAATATTATTTTTTATTTTAAATATCTTTGTTAATACAACGGTATACTTACGTGGTAATGGCACAAACATTCTTGAGCCCATGAAATGGTAAATGAACGCTAGCGAAAGCACGTCCTTGATTAAAAACATCCGTAACCTGTGAAGGTAAGTAATTTGCTGAAGCAGATACTGCTTTCGTTAAATACCCCATCCAGCTTTGTACCTCTTCTGGTGCTTGTTGAGGTCTAAATAATGCAAAGAATAATATTAAAAAATTCATAAACGAAAGAACATTAATAATTAATAAGTAACTTTTGTTTGGAAAACATACACTTCTTTTGGCTCTTCTAATTTAAATATGTGAACAGTTTCTGTGTTGCTAGAGCAACACAAAAATATGGAGTCTATACTAAAGGCTAGACTACTAATAGAAACACATCTTTTTACTCCACGACGGAACTCGAAAAGTTTTGTTCCATCATGTACCTAATAAAATAACAATAAATTACTTGCTACAAAGTAGATTTTTCTGAGCGTGTATAGATTTTAATATTATTTACATGAAAAACTCTAATGACAGTGCCTTTTTCTGAAGCAGTAGCAACTTTTGTTCCATTAGGGCTAAATGCAAGTGCAGCTAAGGGACTGTCATGCGCCGGAATCATCGTTTTCGCTTGCTAAAACATAAAAATAAATATAAAAAATTTTTTAATCGTTATTCTTAATGTAAAATTAATCTGTAATAAAAGTTACTTCACTGATACAATAAGATCTAACATCTTTAATCCTTAAAGGGATTATAATTCGTAAAATATTGGATATTAATAATAAATGCAAAACATATATTATAAGTATAAAAACATAGTTTCTTTAAATTTATAAATAAATATGTGTATTATTAACTGTTTAACTCACTAGATTAATGGCATCAAATATTTGGACCTCACCAATTGTGTTAGAGCCTGGATAGGCCAAATAACAATTGTCATTATTGATTGACAGTGAACAGAGACCTGCTAAATTAGGTGGTGTATCACGAATTGTATGTAATACTTTCATGTCTCTTATGTTATGAATGTACAATGATTCTTCCAAACATACTACTAATCTCTGTAATATAATAAATAAAATGCAATTAAACATGAGATAAATTTAATCAGAATGTTTAATTTAATGCGTATTTCTTTACATTTATTTTGATCGAGTGAATGAAGAAAATAAATGAAAAAGACTTTTGTGCAGCATTGAAGCTTTACTTACAGCTCTATTAAGTTTCACAGCCAAAATGGTATTTGAATAACTATAGTTGCATATTTCTGTGCCTTTCTTAAAGTGGCAGACTTTGAGTTTTCTAGGGGACGAAGAACTAACCATGGCAATGAGGCTGCTGTTGAATAACCGCTCGATGATACAGACATCTTCGGTTCCTAAAAGTAATAAAAAGAATAAAAAAAAAAAGTTATTAAAATGTCTAATTGTTTTTTAGTATGATGATGCACATCCATAAATAATTGGTGTATGATTTACCATTTTCAAAGATCTTCTCAAGATGATCAACAGAGTTGAGGGAAAATATTTTGTAACCAGACTTTGATCCGACAGCTAATGATCTGGACAAAAAGACAATTCCCTTCATAATTTCGTACATGGGTTTTAGTATATATTAAGACAGGTGTTTAGTATTTAATCGAAGGCACCTGCGCGTCGCAATAATAAATAAAACATCGCGAGAAAGGAAATTCAGGGTCGTTAGATCGTAGCCAGACTTTCAACTCTTCGAACACGGATAAGGCAATAATTTTGTGTTATCGATGCATGCGTGCCTTACGTTTTTATGCTTCTGGTCCCACGGCAAGGAAGTGGAAGAGAGAGGATAAAAAAAAAAAAAGAAAGAAAACAAAAAAGAAAAGAAGAAGACGAAATACGGTGAAAGGGGAGATAGGCAGGCGCGAATACATCGTGTAAATCATCGAAACGATGATATTATAAGCACTGCTGCGCGCCCTGCCCTGGCATCCTTATCGTCTTCGAGGCGACGACGCGAGTTTTAAAGGCCTTTCTCACGACTAATGTTTAAGTAATAATATCGTTATTGTCTCTTAAAAGGTCGAGGCATGTTTTTATTTCGCTCTTTCTTTCATTTTCATGCACATGATAAATGGGTCAAGAGTGAATAATATTACGATTTCAGTTAAGCAAGACGTCGACGGCCAGATGAGGAATGTGTCTCTGCTGCTGTTACTGCTGCTGCTGCTGCTGCTGCTGCGCTGCCGCTGTCTCCTCACCTTAAATTATGGCTCGAGTGCGAGTGAGGTAACCAGAGGTCATTCGTGGGCGCTTACCCATCCCAGGAAATTGGGCCCGAATCCGACCAAGAAGAAAGAATCGAAGCGCGCAGCATACCGAGTGACTGAGTGAGTGAGAGAGAGAGAGAGAGGCACGAGTAGCCAAAGATTGATTATCAAGGCTGCGTAAATAAAGATGTAGGAGAATAAAGGTGGGCATCGGCAGCATCAGCATCATCAGCAGCACCAGCAGCAGCAGCAGCAGCAGCAGCAGCAGCAGCAGCAAATCATCCCGATCAGACACAAATCTCCTGCCTCGTATATGTCGAGCGATTCCTTGACGTTTTGTTTTTTTGTCCTTCTTTAGCGATCGGCACCGCTCCTCCGCGCATCCCAATCGAGCTTTGTTTACGCATTAGCATGACGCGCGAACAATGGATTTAACGTTTAACGAGCTGAAATCGCATGGAGATAGAGAAGCGGGATTTTTTCCTCAAGAGGCCTTTGTTTCATCTGTCGCGCGGGACTTGCGTCGTACGTGAAGAAACACGGAGGAAAAAAAGGGAAAGAGCGCAGAAGTGAGCGCAATTTATGTTGCGCAACATGCGAGTGGACAGATGTAAGAAAGAGAGGGTACGGGGAGGTGGTGGCGGAGGGGGGGGTGATGCAGCCAGTAGCAGTAATAGTAGCAGTAGCAGTAGCAGTAGCAGTAGCAGCAGCAACAACAGCAATAGCAGCAGCAGCACCAGCACCAGCACCAGCAGCAACAGCAACGGCAACAGCAGCAGCGCACACAGAACCGTAGAGATTGTATATGCACAATATAGGCAAGAAAAGATGGAGCGGGAGCGATAGAGACGATCGAGCAAAGTTAGTTGGGGTTAGTGGGGGATGGTGAGGATTGGCAGGTAGATGGGTAGGTAGGTAGGTAGGTAGGTAGGTAGGTAGGCAGGCAGGCTGGTGGGTTGTCAGGCAGGTAGGCTGGTAGACTGGTAGGCAGGGATGTCGCGGGAAGAAGAAGGAAGAGTCCCGAGAGACAACGGAAGGAGATGCGCGACCGCTTAACGTTAACGATGATGGGCTGTTGTTTGAGGTTAGCCCCGTAGAGATAGGCGCCAAGGCCGACGTTAAGGGCTAAGGCGCGCAACTTACGAGCAGTCCTGGTTGAAGTTAACGAAAAAAACACCGCTCTGAGGATCGGCAGTCTGGTTTGCGAGGTTCATGAGTCCGGATATGCTGTTCTTGAGTCCGAGCGTTAGTATGTCCACGTTGCGCGCAAAATTTTGCATAAAACGTAGGCGCTGCGCGTGCCTCGGTCCGTTTGTCGCCGTCGCCCCGTATTCGAATCCTCGCTCGCGATGGGACGACGCACAACGACACTACGCAGATACACGACGACTGTCCGCCCGAGAGACGCGGCGACGGTGGCTAACGGCGGCTCCACTGCCCGGTGGTAGGGGAATAGACAGAGAAAGAGAGAGGAGTGCTCGCTCGCTCGCTCGCTCGCTCGCTCAGACGCCTCTGATCGCGCACAGCAGACGCAACAGCACCAGCAACAACATCAGCGGACGGGCATAAATGCCTCGTCGATTAAGGAGGAGGCGCGCCCTCGTCGAAGGCTTATTGGCTCAATTTGTGCCGTGGAGCGTTGGCACGGTCTATTCGCCCTGGTTCCCCTCACTCGTTATTCTGGACTATCGCGTAGCTTTGGTCCGCGTCACGAGACAACGGCGACGGTGACGGGGACGACGACGACGACGACGCGACGACGACAGCGGCGTTCGAAACGGTGGACGTTCCCGTACTGATATCATTCCACACCGAGCTGAGCCTCCGCGAACAGCTGATAAACCGCGCGCATACACTGGCGAGATTTGCACACAAAGGGATCGGGATGGACGAGCGGACCGATAGAGAGGGGGGGCGGAGGAAGGGGGTAGGGTGGAACGCGGGACGTCAGGCACGGCGGTTCCGCGCGTTCCGTTGCCACGGCAACAGCGCTACCACAATACATATCGCGCGCTCGGTCTATCTGCCTTAGTTTCAACCCTGCGTTTCTTTCAAGGGCTTTTAGTCTTTTATCCCTTCGGCCCTCGAACAATCAATGGTGAGTCTTGGCAACAGGCTTTTTCGCAAGCTCTCCTACACGATCACTCCCTATTTCCTACCGATTTCTTATTTTCACGTTTACTCGATTTTTGACTTTCGACCGTGAAAACAAGTTTTCTTTCCTCTCCCTTTCTTCTTCTTCTTCTTCTTCTTCTTCTTCTTCTTTTACTCATTTAAAAACTATTTCTCATTCCCATCGTTTCCATCGTTTCCAGCGTTCCCATCATCCTTATCCTTCATACACGTAATGCGTTTGTCCGTGTGCTGTGTTCCTGTGTGTACCGTCGTATGTGCTTTTTCGCTACCGATGCTTATTATTAATTGTAAATCTGAATGACAGCCGACAGCTGTACCGACATCTTATTGGCCAAGATGCTTCCACAAATTATTCAAAGCTACCGCGATTCTATGCGCGCGCTATCGTTTCTTCGATTCCACTATAAAGCTCTGTCCTATACTATCGACAATAACGCGAGCTTTTTTTTTTATTTTCTTTTTTTTGCTTTGCTTATTAATTTGCAATGTAAAGTGGAGCGCAAATGTTACGGTATGTATTTTGCACGACACGCACAATATCCAGGTTATCAAAGACTTTTATTCGAAGCGGGTATTTTTCTTTTACATGTGGTCTGTTGCGCATTACACCAGTCGCACTGCATCGTTACATTGCGTTACGTACTGGCCGCTTATTCAGTGCACAAGACATTGCTAATCCATAAGTTTCTTTATAATAAATAACGATTAATACGGTTTAATGTGCCAGGATGCCGACAATAGCGTATACATTGCTTGATTTATGAGCTGCTTTCCAAATCTCCTTTCCAAATATTAACGCGGACACCTTATGAAAATAATACGTACAAGTAATTTCAAAATCACTCTGTGTGTGTGTGTATATATATATATATATATATGTATATATATCGGGGCACATAGTTTGGCTTGAGGGTAGCTCAATCGTTGAGGATAATGTTTAAATTAAGCATTTGGTAGAGATATAAGGAGATGTAAGCAATGTAAGTTTGAATGAATTTTCAAGATCTTATCGCGAGCGAAACCAGCTTCGGGGGAGGCTACGAGGAAGTCTGCCTCCCGGAAGGAAATACCAACCCTTGAAAAGTTCCTTGCCAGGAGGGATTACACGGGCGCCCTGACACTACTTGAATTTAATGATGCGCCAAACACAAACAAGGACAGCCAGATTTGGATAGCGTATTGCGCCTTTCATCTTGGCGATTACCGGAAAGCCGTAAACGTTTACTTAAATATAAAGAAAGAGGCGGACGCCCCCGTGGACATAAATACTTACATTGCCTGCTGTTACTTTTACCTCGGCATGTATCCCGACTCCGAAAACTTACTCACCGATGCACCGGACGGTCAACTCAAGACGAGGCTCTCCCTGCACTTGGCTTATAAATTGGACAAAAAAGTTATAATTCTTATTCATTTAAATTTAATTCATTTAAACTCTAATTTACATAATTTTTTTTCTAATTCACACATCTTTTTTAAATCCCAACAGAACCGTATACAGGAATGCGAGGACAAACTTAATGATACGATCGAGGACCAGCTGTGCTTAGCATCCGTTCATTATTTGCAAGCCCATTATCAGGAAGCGATAGACATTTACAAAAAGATTTTACTCGAAAATAGGTAAACGAGCTCTGCGATTCGATTAATCCCGTACGCGCAATTAATCATCGATACCACTGTACTATTATTATGTATATTTATTTTATTGCCTTTATGCATGGATTTTCCAATTAACGGCATTTACCACCAAGAATCCCTTTGTTAGATCGGACGGTGTTCGTCGTACGAGAAAATCCAATTCGAAGAAAGACGAAGAACTAGAGTTTTACCAGTTTTTGTTGAAGTCTAGGTATTCCTACCCATCCTATTGTCACACCTCATACTTCCTCTTTTATTCTCTTATCTCGTGGCTAATAATTTTTTAATTATATTTTTATCACTACCACCGATGCATGACCGATTGCAATTAAATCCTCGTACAGATCTTTAAGTATCTTTCAGCCGAGTTATTAATAATCTGATGGGGGTGGGGGGGGCGGAGATAGAGAGATAGAGAGATTGAGAGAGAAACTTTAATGATCATAAAAACTAGGAGCGTTTTAACTGAATAAACCGAATTTAATCCACAGAGGTTACCTAGCATTAAACGTTTACGTAGCTCTGTGCTATTACAAATTGAACTATTACGACATGGCGCAAGAGGTCCTTCAGATTTATCTGCAAAAGTATCCGGATAGCGCGACCGCCATCAACCTGAAGGCTTGCAATATATTCCACTATTACAAAAGCAATTCGGAGATGGCGGAGATAAAGCAGTTGATCGACAAGGCATCCAATCCAAACCACTTTGGCAACGATCTCATTCGGCACAATACCGTAGTAAGCTGTGAATTCGACACAAGAGTTAAGAGTGTTTAACCGAGTTTTATAAAATATCGCCCAGGTATTTAGGAACGGCGAGGGCGCGTTGCAAATCCTGCCGGGATTAGTCGATGTCATACCCGAGGCGCGTTTGAATCTCGTCATTTACTACCTGAAACAAAACGAAATTCAGGAGGCGCACGAGCTCATAAAGGACCTCGAGCCCACGGTGCCCCAGGAATACATACTCAAGGGTATCGTGAACGCTATTCTCGGCCAGGAGCGTAATTCGGTAATTCAAATCCCAGCATGGAGTTCGATGGGTAAAATGATGGGTAAAAAAAAAAAAAAAAAAAATACCGATATAGGGCTTTCATGTTTCAGCAAGAGTACATAAAAAGCGCCCAGCAGTACTTCCACTTGGTTGGCACGTCCGCCTCAGAGTGCGACACGATACCGGAGAGGCAATGCATGGCCTCCTTTTATTTCCTTTACCGGCAGTTCAAGGAGGTGCTCATTTACCTCAACTCCATCAGATCGTACTTCTCCAACGTCGATGGCTTCAACTTCAATTACGCCCAAGCCCAAGCGGCCACTGGACACTTCAAGGAAGCCGAGGAGGCATTCCTTGCCATTAGAAATGAGCGGTACCGAAACGACTTCGCGTACATCAGCATTTTGGCTTATTGCCGTAAGTACATTCGGTATTATTATTATTATTATTTACGTCGGAGCGCATCAGTTGTGAACAACGATAACAATCATACCCTCGCCAATCCCTTAGACATAATGAATAGAAAAAGCCAACTGGCCTGGGAGATTTACCTGAAAATGGAGCCCTCGACCGAATCCTTTAATTTACTTCAATTGATCGCCAATACTTGTTACACCGTCGGCGAGTTTTGGCACGCGGCTAAGGCATTCGATATGCTTGAAAGGCTCGATCCGTCGCCCGAGCATTGGGAAGGCAAACGAGGGGCTTGCTGTGGCACTTTTCAATACATTGTAACGGAACGATTGCCCAAGTAAGTTCGGGCTTGCCTATCCACGATTCCTAGTTCCTACTTCGCCTTTCAAACAATAACAATTACTTTATTTCATTTCAGAGAGCTGCTCACGGAGGTCATTAAAATTCTCAAAAATACAAACAATTCGCAAGTCGAACAGATAATTAGGGTTATGAGAAAATGGGGTAAAGAGAATAGGATTTGTTTTTAAAAACACTACCTCTAGTCTACGTTATTTATTCGTTATCGTGTCGCTGATAGTTTTACAACCAACGCTTTTTTTTTCTTCAAACTTTTTCACTATACAAACTGTATATATTTGTATAAAATAAACGTGTACTTACATACGCGTGCGTACTTACACGTACCTACGATACCGTCATTCTTAATAATTAACACATAAGAAACAATAGATATAAGCCGATTTGTTGTACCATAAGCCTTCAATAAACCGGTCGAATTTTTTTAAAGTATACCATTTTGTTGGGAACATGTGCAATCATCACTGTTTAAAGATTTTACGAATGATTAAATGCGTTTTTTTTTTGTTTAATACGTGGAAGAGGAAAAAAATCGAAATCATATTCCTTACAAAATAAGTCAATATAAATAGAAGAAAGGATAAAAAATAAATAATAATAATAATAATTTCCAAGCAGTACTTTCAACGGAATAGTAAATTTAATTAATTATCTCCAAGGCTTTATTATTATAATAATCTATGAAATTGAATACTCGTGTGTCTGTATGAGTGTATTGAAATTTTTTTTATTCTCATTTTGTTAACGAGGTGACGTTCGAACAAAAAAGAAAGTATCCGCGCAAGTGAACGCTCTTGCATAGTCTTGCAAAAATATTATCTAAACCCTTTGATAAAATCTGAGAGATTAATTTAAATTAATTAATATCGACATAGAATTTCCTTCGCAATTTATTACATACTTTTTACGTTTTTCTTTCTTTTTTTTTTTTTTTTTTTTTTTGTTTTTTGTTTGTAACTTCGTCGTTCTAGTACAGGCGAATACCTTACTTTTTGCTCTCTTATTTTTTATTCTACAGAAATGTGTCCATTTATAATACAATATACTTTATAATCCCATGCACGCATCACGCAATCCTCATCTAATGCTCATTCAATTGTTACTTAAAAAAAACAAAACACTTATCTTCTTACCTCTTCATTCATTTTAACATCGTATTCGCATACATTCTCTTACATCATACGAATTCCGTTGTAATATTAATACGCTAGTTTAAAAGTTTGTTATACTTGAACGTTAAATGCAGTAATAATATAGCGGAATAATTAAGTGAATCTCTTATAAATAATTTTTCTAACATTTTCAATCAGTTCTTTTAAATGAATCACTTAGCTTTATTTTCTCCTCTCATTTCTTCTTCTTTTTTTATTTTATTTATTTATTTTTTTTTTTATTTTTGTTCTTAATAACGTTTGATGCACATTTAAAATGAACAATATTCTCACTTTGTGCTACAATAAATTCCTTTTTTTTTTTTTTTGAAATAGCAACTACATACATTTTTTTTCAATTAACTTGAAGTTGTGCTCCAACTGAATAATAAAATTTCAGTTGCTTATAGAATAAATTAAAAATTAAAAGTCTGAATTAAATTATAAATAAATTAAATAAAGAGTTTTAAAATCATTGAACAAATCTTCTTCTTTTGTGAAGATATTGCTTAAGAATTCTTAGAGTAATGCTCATCAATACAGTATCAATAATATTTCTTAAAGGGTAATATTAAGTGCGAAAATTTTTACCAGTAATGCTAAATATTAAAAATTTTTAGTCCTGCATCATTCATAGAAATGCTATTGCCATCCCGTCTTATTTATCAATTGAACGGGGCTTTTAAATTCGTGTATATAAACTTTATGTATACAAAGATTGTATTCTTAAAGCATACGAAAGCAGTTTATTCATTACTCGACAATTGTAATACTAACAATGATAATATAAAACTAGAGAGAACCATACACGTAGAGTATTTATAACTTTGACTTTTTATACTGTTCTTCAGACTTCAGAGGTCAACACGACACGCAGTCGAATATAAGGAACAATATCCTTTTTGTCCGGGCCATTTCCGTGCGCGTACACACGCATCTTGTGTCCAATAGTAATAATGTTAGGTAGAACTTTTCAAAATAAATAATTAAAACAAGTGATTAATAAATCTACGTTTTTTGTTTTTTTTGTTTTTTCTTTTCATTTTAGATTCGATTATATGTATAATATATTCGTCGTGCGCATGGAATTCATTAGATGGCACTGACAAAAAAGATATTATTGTCGAAAAAGTAAAACTCGAGTGAAGCATAAATAAATTTCATTACATCCATTCAAATAACCAAAAATTTTACTCGGTGTAAATACTATTTCTATATATACACGCACAACGTATATGTACAATGCTATTTATTCTCCCAATATCGCTTTCGTGTTTCTATCAATATGAATCACGGCTCTGCGTATTCGCGACGATCGCAGATCCATTCGATCAAACTCATCAATTTACAAATAGAAATAGAATTGAAATTGCCGGCAAATTGTATGGATGCAATTCATTTACGAGCTTACGTTTCCAGTTTTAATAAATTTCATAAAAAAGCAAGAATGGCTAGAGGAGAACGTAGAAAAAGTGGGAGAAAGTCAGAGATAACAACACATCCGAGTATTGCACAGCGTTTATTGCATTATACTCGACAAAAAAAAAATTAAAAAAAATAATAATAAAAAAAAAAAAATACTAATATCACTAATTGATCGATTCTTATTACTTTTTTTTTCCTCATAAAATTTTGTGAATCGATGAAAGACTTGAGATGCATAATAATGCAAATGTCCGTTCGACTGGCAGTATCCGATTTAATTTAATGTTCCTTTCTTTTCACGAATTCGCATAGAAGAAAAAAGGAAACTGCTCGTCATATACTTCTTTTATCATCTGTTTGTAAAAACAAATCGTTAAAGAATGCAAGGAACAAGACAATTATTTTAACCACCAATCGGGTCAATCGTACAATAACAATAATAACAATAATAATAATTATTATTATGATTATTATTACTATAAAAAAAAAAAAAAAAAAAAAAAAAAAAAAAAACAAAGAATGGATAAGTGGTGAATTATATAGAAAGGGTGGGTGGATAAAAGGTTTTGTTCGTATCAGACTCGTATCGCTTGTCCATCCTCGATTCGAGCGAACATCGTCTTAAACGCAAAAAAAAAAAAGAAAAAGAAAGATAGGCTTTGGCGAGTTCCACATGCGCATCACCGATAAGTCGTCGAATAAAAAAAAAAAGGACTCGGCGGGGTCGGCGTTAAATAATTCGTCTGCATGGTCCGCGCTTATTATGTCCGTGGCGTGTCAGGAGGTGCAAGACCGCGTGGTCGATTGGTCGATTACACGTAGTCCCGACTGCTCTTCCTGCGGAGGGTCCTCCTGTAGCTGCGTGTAAGACTATGCATGGCGACGGTGCCGAGGGCCGTCATCGCACACGCCACGGCGCCCGCATTCTAATTCCGTTCTCTGAAATGCCAAATAAATGAGCCGGGGCTCGAATAGAAGTTCGGCAAACATGCAATTTGCCGCTTCTAATCTGGTCTATCTTACGGAATCTTACCCTGGCCCGGGGTAGTAATACGGGGGTGGCCGCTCGTATTCGGTGCTCAGTGGTGGCGCCACTGCGGCTGGTTGATACCTGGGAGGGCCGCCATTCGGAAAGTCCCAGCTCCTGTGAAGTCAAAAGGTGAAATTTAAAGGCCATGCCGTACACGGGCTTGATACTCGGGACTTGGGAAACGGGCTCTGGATAATATTTTGACAAACACGTAACCACGGTGACTTAATAATACATGGATGATCACAATATCCAAACACTACTTTTGCTGTTCTTATAGATTCTCTTTTTATCAAAAGATGTGTTAATACTTTAAATTGTGAACTAAGCTTATCGGATAATTAAGCTTTATAAGCTTCACTAGAGTTCGCAACTAATTGTCATGTTATATTACAAGGTAATAATGCTTCGAACATGTGAGATGAATGTGGTGAAAGAGCCAAAATATCATGATGGTTATGACAAAAGTACTTGTAACTCAATTATAAGTTTTTTTGTTCTGTTTTGTTTTGTTTTTTTCTTATGCAGCACTAAGTTGTAGTTAACATATGCAGTTACGAAACAAGACATTCGACAGATGAGATAACATTTAATACAAATTTTGAAAGGCATACATAGAAAATATTTTGATATTAATTGTGTGGAACGGTAACAATACACTGATTAATGATAACAATGTGTACAAAATAACAAAGAGATGGCTGATAAAGAATTTATAGTGAAAAAAGCATTGAATTGTATAATAAAGAAATAGAGAATTAGAGAGAGAGAGAGAGAGAGAGAGAGAGAGAGAGAGAGAGAGAGACGGGGATGGAGGAATCTTGAAATCCTAGCGACTTACGTGTGAAGGCGTTTTGAGTGTCGCGAGGAGCCCCCCCGCAAGGTTCCCACTCACCTGCAAATAACCGGGAGACATAATGTGACCAGAGAGACAGTTCACGATTTATTCGATTGCCTCGGTTATCACAAGCACAATAATTTTTCTTTTCTCCTGACACTATTACATTCATTTATACTTAGATTCATTATTAAAATAGTCAAACTTCTTTTTATTATATCAGTATATCGTTCAATAAAGATGGTCATCATTTATAAAAATGTATTATGCAATTAAATAAGCGTATAATGGAGAAAGAAACATACACGCGCTTTAATGAAATTAAATATGATGTGATAAAAACGAAAAATAAAGAAGCAAAATTGTCCCATAATCAAAAAAGAATTCCATATATTGGTTAATCTGCTTTCATTTCGCTTATTAAAAGGTTATTTAAATTAGCGTTTATTAACCGAGCTCTGCAACAAAATGATAATCTTAACAAAATAGTAAACAATCATTGTTATTTATTATTAACAGGTACCGTTCTTTTGGACTTATTAAATAATAGTGAGCTATTAAAATTATCTAAATTTAAATATTACGAAAGATTTACTATTCATCTTGCATTAAAATTTTTTTTTTTTTTGAAAATAGCACAATTAATAAGAAAAATTAATCATACAACGAATTTATTGACAATTGACAATTGACACCTACCGATACACTGAAAATAAGGAAATAACGTAAAATATTTGACGATGAGTGGGAACCCTGGCAAATACCAGAAAATAAATAGGTGTTCGAATGGAAGAAAAAAAAAAAAAATAAAAATAAAAATAATAAAAAAGAAAAAACGAAAGAGAAAACAATATTAACGGTATTAGTTCTTTCATAAATGATGATTATAAACACAATAAATTAGCATTGCTGACAAACATGACATTGATCTTTAAATTATCAGAAATAGAAATTTACTTATCGAGCAATATACTATATACATTGGTGAAATTATTTACTTATTAGCATTAGGCAAGTATTATAGGTTTAATGCAGCTCGTGCGAGATTAAACTGTAAAAAAAAATTAAATTCATACGATAAAATCACGGCAACGAAAATTGATTATATATAAAAAAAAAAAAAAAAAAAAAAAAAAAAAAAAACTATTTACGAATATTGTATATACAAGCCGCTGTTGTAATTATTGTTTTCATTCCCATTATTATTCTTATTTATTAGTTTATTTGTTTCTTCGATCTATTTGAATGAAGAGATTAGGACGATATCTCGACAGTTTGAAAATCATTTTGTGCTATTAACACTATTATTGTTGACTATTCGTAATGGCTCAATTGCTTTATGAAAAAAAGTGTAATATTATCGTAAAATTAAAAATTCGTGAAAGTGGCGATTACATATGTCTGTTTTATTTTATCGTTTTACTTACTGTCGAAATTATAAGACGGAAAATGAGCTATTTTATTATTTTTTGTATGCCACTTTTTTCTGAAAACAAAGAATATAAAAATGCATATCAATTTTATAGCCATACGTCAATAATGTGTTCTTGTTCTTGTTGTAGTAGTTGTAGTTGTAGTTACAGTTGTAGTAGTAGTAGTAGTAGTAGTAGTAGCAGTAGGCAGTAGTAGCAGTAGGCAGTAGTAGCAGTAGGCAGTAGTATTAGTTAGTAGTAGTAGTAATAGTTAGCAGTAGTAGGTAGTAGTAGTATTAGTTAGCAGTAGCAGTAGTAGTAGTAGTAGTAGTAGTAGTAGTAGTATGGTGGTGCATTCGATAAAAAACGCAGGTAAGCGCGTGCGTGTTCGATTTAGTTGACAAAGCCGCTTGTATGTTGTATGTATTTATAGTTATTTATTCTAGAGAGCAAAAGAATCGACGGACTGACTCGGCGAGGCAGGTAGGCCGCTGCTATCGTAAATATCAAGGTCAAACCCATAAAAAAAGCTGCCGGCTAACGAGGTACTTTTCGACACCAAGGTATATCCAGATATACGTTATCGTCAGTTTCGTCAATTATATTGGGAGGCGTACTTATCCCGAGGTGGGCTTACTCGGCCTGATCCCAGTATCGCAACTCGTGGTGAGACGAGCCCTGGCGCGCTTCGGCGATGCGTTCCCGGTCAGAGTAGCCAATCGCCGAGCTGTCGTAGGTCTCGGGATAGCCGGGGACAGGGTGGTGCCTCCCATGGGCTGCGTGCTTTTTGTCCCGGACGCTGGAAACCAGATTTCTTATATTAATGTCCTGTAAAAATCATAAATCATTCTAACTGATCCGTTAATAACGGATCTCTGCATTATTAATTTGCGCATTCGCGATCCTCGGCCTCTGCATTCCCGTGCGTGCCTGTGCTTTTTTTTTTTTTTTTTGTGTACAGTGATGCTTGTTAACATGCCCGGGGAAGTATAATTTTTCTTTTTTAAAAGCATTATATTCCTTGTGGAAGCCTAGAAACGGATACACGATGTGAACGCGGAAGAATATATTCCATTCAAATACTTATTAAGTAATGCGAAGTAAAATACAATGAAGATTAATCCCATTATTCTACTATTATATAGTACATAACAAACTTAGTGGATTTTAGATCACGTTCTATCATATTGTTCTATTCATTAACTAATAATAATAATAATAATAATAATAATAATAATAATAATAATAATAATGTTCTTAGTAGGTCGGGCATTAGTCGCATCGACGGAAGTTCTTTTGCATTCCTAAAATTTTATTGTAATGATATATATATATATACATATATATTATAATAGCTTACGATGTCTGAATGTTCTGAAGAAAAAATTACAATTTTATAAGCAGTGAAATAATTTAATGCCAAAGTATTGTGAAGATAAGCAAACTAATCTGCGGTATAATTTGTGAATGTTAGTGCTGATCTTTTAATTACGTTGATGTGCGTTTTTGGATATAGTGAACTGTAATATTTTATATTGCGGGTGAAATTCTACGAGATTTTGGAATCGACAGTGTGTACACAACTAAAATACTGTTAAATTTCACTGTTATCATAAAAATACCAGAAGAACATTTAAATTTAAGGTCTTATTACTTTACATACGAGTATCGTTTACTTTCCTTTTCTATTTGCTGGGGTTACGCGCGAGTTTACTTAAGGTGTGATTCATTGCATATTTAATTAGGATAAATAAAAAAAAATAAAAAAAATAGTCTCACATAATTTTAATGTAAATTAAGAAATTGGATCTATTGGATAGTATGAAAATAATTTTGTTGAATAAGTGACATTGCATGCTTTAATGCTTTAATGCTTATTTTGGCATGCTAATTGTTATATTTTCCTTCTTTCATGTTGAATACTTACTGAGCGAGGGGCACGTTATCTCTGTCCGCATACGCGTCATACAAATATTCACTGGAACGGAGCGTTTAAGCGATTTAATATTTTCATCAACGATTACGCACTTTCGATTAGCAAGTTGAGCATTGTGCGAACCTACAATTACTTCTCAAATAATTTCCTACTCGACATTCGCCTTTATTTTATTATTATAATTTATATAAAATTGAAAAGATATTTATACAATAAATATGCGTTATTTCAGAAGTAATCGACTTCGATCCTCATTACAATGTAAATTTTAATGTATTGTCTATATTAAATTTATTAATGGCAGCTTATGATTATAATGACCTCTAAAAATGAAATATACATATTTATTCAGCGAAATGTGGTTATGGTTAATCATGATCGGCAATGCCATTCATAAATACATTCAATACGAAATGTACAACTTTTCTCATTACATCTTCAATTTATCTGTTCGAGGTATTTTAATTCACGACATTCGTTTCAATAATTATTTAAATAATGAATGCACCAGGTGCATTATTTTCTGCAAAATTCCATGTTTAATCGACAAAATAGTATTTATTTTTAGAAGTCTCGCGTAATAAATATTTAAATAATAAAAGATTCGACTTACGATTCGACTAAAGGTCCAGGGTAAGGATCCGACTTTTGGTACAAAGCACTTAGTTTTACGCACAAAACAATTGTTGGTATAAAGAGAACCAAACACCATCCAACACTTGCCCAAAATCCGTTCTGTGATAAAAACAACACCATTAATTTAAACAGAATATCAGGATGACTATTAATAAAATAAAATATATTCTCAAGTAAACATTAAGAAAATTTATCATAAATTTATAATAAACAATACTTACAAAAGGGTCTAGAATTTTATTGCAACCAGATACTAATGTAGCGTTGTAAGCATTCGAGATCGGCCCACATTTTCCGACTGTCAATAGAGTATTGTTTATTACATAATCGAGGTAGCTGTTTACTTGGTAAATAAACGCTTTACCAAATTCTGTTGCGAGCTGCATAAAAGAGTGAAAGTCAATAAATCAATATATATATATATATATGTATACACATATAGCTAATTATATAGTTGAAAAGGAAGGCATCGCTATATCATTATATAGCTTATTTATTATTGGTTTACCATTTTGACGTGAGCAGGGCCACTTTCAGTTATGAATATCTGAGCCTTGTCAACCTCATCTACCAAGGAATGAATGGCTTCTGTCATGGAGGTATGATTGAATTTAATGTGCTCCTGTAATTCTATGGCACTGTTGCTCAGTAAGCTGCTCAAATTACTCATCGGATTAACGATATCCCTATGATAGCCTTCAAGGTCATAAGCATTTTTAAGCAGATCCTCTTTGACATTGTCGTAGCCCGTCGGTAACCTCGAAGCGAGCTCCCGTAGCTTAGCCCCCAGTTGTTCAAGATTGATATTCGTAATATTGTCCTTTAGGTTCTCCGTGTATTGATAAAACTTAATATCGCTCAATCCACTCTGAGCCAAGGCGTTGAGCTTCTCCCTCGCCGCCTCGCTAATAATTTTGTAATCGTGTGAAAGACTAATCTTCTGCTCGAGCTGATGGATAGTCTGATTGATATCGTATCTATCAATGTAGCCCCTCAGTGAATCTACGTCAATGACGTATTGCAATTTCAATACCCTGTAAATTGTTTCGTTCTTGTGGCAAGAGCTGCAACGGAAAGGTCAACGAGCACGTTAGGATCCTACTCTTGGCCAGAATCATTGTTCTCTACTTACTTAAGAATATAGCTCATGTTTATATCAGCGCGGGGATTTTTCGGATAGAGAAGTCGCTTGATCTGCAAGTACTCGTCGGCTAGCTCGAACAGTCTATTGTCATTGGGATTTTTTAATGGCTCGCAAATCGCCCGCTCCATCAGAACTCCGGTTATCATGTGCACGACCGTTATTATCATTAGTACACTTGTCAATAAAAATATTATCCAGACCGCCCTTTTCATAAAAAATAATTTCCTTAATAACTTAAAAGATCTACGGGGCTTTTTTTTTTGACGAGGGTAGTACTTACATCATGAGGAATCTAGCCCCCGAGCCCTTGTTGCAGCAGTCGTCACCGTATCCGTCCGGTCGTTTGCCGCAAATACCGCACAACAATCCGAAACTCAAACACGTAAGCACTGCCAGAAGAATACTTGAGATACCCAAGCCTAGATAATACCTAGAAAAACATATCCTCCCTTTTAAATCTGTTTTGTTCACTTAAACGATTTTACTTAAGTATAGGTACGGGTACGGGTAAGGGTACGGGTAGGGGTACGGGTACGGGTCCACGTACCTGTAGGGCGAGTACTGCTCGATGTGCCGCCTGGCAAATTCTAATTGCGGCGTGTATTGTTTGTCGATATCGACGTTGAGTCGATCAATCAATTGTATTATATTGCCTGCAATACTGGCAAGGGATTCGCCCGCTCGTCTTATGCTCGCGCTCACTACTGGTATCGTCTGGTTGACCGCCTGCTGTATCTCCTTCTGGATATTCATAAACTGGTCCATACCTTTGCGTACTTCCATCACAATGTTGTCGTCCATCAGATGAGAAATGTTGTTGAGGACGTAGGTGACGTCGAGGTCCGGGAGCTAGAATCATCAATTGTCGCGTGTCAACAATACCTTGTCTTTAACGCCATTGTTAAGGACATTTACTTAGTCGGTATTTCATGCTCACTGGGTAATTATCTTTCTAAATTATATACAACACTATTGGCTACAATTCATTACGATTGCCCGTCGTAATGACTATCTAATGAAATACAAATTGTAGTATTCGATCTTCTTAGCTACGAGAATTTCCAGTATAATTTGAGCTCTGCATGCAGCACGACAGTCAACTTACAAAATTTAGCTACACTCGCAGGCATGGAAGGATCGCATAAAGTATATAAAAGAATACATTATATCTACGGTTTCTATTATAATTATAATTAAGGAACGAACAGCTTTCGTGTATTACTAATGCATCCCAGTGATACCTGAGCGTATAAAAGGAAGAGAGAAACATAAGGTAGGATAGCCGAATTAAAAAGTCAGTGCATTTTTATACTTATACAGATAAATGTGCAGATGTATGTACCTTTGGAAAGTATCGGTCCAAGTACTGCATTAAAAACGAATAAATGATTACATATAATATGCCGTAATGTCGAGCGATTGGGGAAAATGAGACACTTGTAATGAGATAAGAAGGTAAGGAGAAAGATTTTGTTGTGATTAAAAAGTTACCTTGTCAAAATCCACTTTGACCGTCATTTCGCTTATCTTGTACTTGTGCATCACGTCTTTGCAATCCTGCGTGCCGCAGCTCGTCAAGGTTTGAAGAAGATTACCCCGCACCTTCCTCACAACTACATTGTTAGACAACAACATTAAATCGAGATTAGTACAAGGTTACATTACAGTAGTAAAGTTTATAGTATAAGTTTATGCGTTGTATTATTACGGATCTCTAGATGGGAAGCATTGTTCCTAAGCTCCTTGGTAATGTCGTTCATCATCTTGAGGTCTTTGCGTATGTTATCGAGTCCGGCGACAATGTCGTTTAGATTCATAAGGGAGACGGCGTGAGACGACTCGGCTAGCTGCTCCGTAACAATTTTACCACTCGCCTGGAGTATCCCATTGAGGGCTTGTTCCAGCTCGTCGTAATTCGTCTTTAAAAGCGTCTCGACCTCCCGTTTGGTTATGTCCAGGTAAAGCTTAACGTCCCCGAGGCTGGTGCGCGCGGTTTTCGTAAGGTCGCGCGTGCCCTCCTGCATCTGCTCGTTGGTCGCGAAAGCGCACACGACACCGAACAGAAGAATAGTCGCGAAGCCGATGAGGATGATGCTCAACATGATCTTGCGACAGTGGTCGTGTTTCTTGTCGAAGGGCTCGCTGCGAGCGCCGCAGTGTCCGGCGCATCTGCAGCAGCAGAAGAAGAGACCGACGCAGGGAAGGACGGCGGCCAGGAGGATCCCGGCCAGGCCCAGACCCGCCAATCCACCATAGTGCGTTACGATGATGTGCCATTCTGTCGTCGGGTCGGCAAAAACTGGAGAACCGTTTACCAAACGGATCATCCCTGAAATATCGATGCTCACGTTAGCAAGATCCATATATATACCCCCTCCCCCCTCATTCATCTCTGTACATAATAATGATTCTTTATAAGACAAAGACAATTAAGTGTTTTCTTTTCATTTCGAATTAAATACCTCAAACCTAATTTATGTCCGGATGATTACGATTAGCGATCAGAAGATATTCGGATCATTTCTATTTCAAAATATGTTTAATACAAGCAAGCGTAGGTCTACGACAGCTAAAGATTACTTTGTATAATTATACTTTACTTTGTTGCGAGATATCTATTGCGAGATAGTAATATTTTTGTAAATTTGTAACAGCGGTGGTTACTGTAGCGCCGTGATCCTTCCCCCCCCCTCGTGGTATCGGGCATCCTCTCGCGTCGCGAACAGCGTCAGCTCCCCCCCCCCCCCACTCGCACCGACAAGCCGTGTTCACCTATCCGTGCAATTCAGTCAGTACGGACGAGTAACTTCTCTCGCCAGCTCCTCACCCGAGGAACGCAGCCGCTGCTCCTCCTCCCTACCCCCCCCCTACTATGCACTGCGCCGCTCGCACCGTTGGCACGAGCGACCGGTATCGCGCCGACGGAAAATAGAGAGCGGGGCGGACTATGTCCTCATTAGCCGAGGACCTAATTCCACGATCATCGGCGAACCCTCGTCCCGAATCTATCCAAAAGACCCTTTCGGTACAGCAGCTTCACCAAGAAACCGCTCTTCCTGTACTTATCCGCTTGGGCATCTGCCAGGGCATTTATGAGCATTCAGATATAACCGTTAGATCCACGATAATAAGATATGCATTGAGCCTTCAAAACTAGTTTAATATTATATATATACTATATATCTCCTCTAACTCTTTTATAATTTAAAATCTTTTCGTAATACCCTCGGCGGAGCTCTACCCCGGCCAGATAAGGGCAGTCCGTGTCCGGGGTGCTCCCGTTACAAATTCAAGATCTTAAAAGCCTAGGTAAATGTTACAAATCTATAATCCTTCGGTTAATCCGTAAGATCAGTAGTTTTAAAGTGATATGTAAACGAAGCATAAACAATTAATATTTTATATAATAGTTTGTATTTTTCTTCTTCTGAAGAAATAAGAAATTCTATAGATTTTTTTTAAAAAAAATTTAAATATTCAATAACCCCGACGAGTGGGTGAAATCTGGCTAGAAGAGGTAGCAGTAGTAGTAGTAGTAGCAGCAGCAGTAGCAGCAGCAGCAACAAAACAAAACAAAAGGGAAAAAAAGCACCGTCTTCGGATGCCCAGAATCATTTTTACGCAATGAGCGTCGATTGGACCAACGGGTATCATTACCTAATCTTTCGTAACGAAGTCAGTGAAACGTAATCTGGAGAGAAATGCCCGTCTCCTCCTCCATGTCTCGCCGCTCGAGTTGTCAATAACGTAGGAGGGACGTGTCACCATCTGCTACTCGATAGTTGACGCTTTGTAAATTCACTACCCCCCTCCCACCCCCCCATTAATCCACGCGCAGTACGGACAGTTACACAATTCATCTCAAATATAATTTTGCTCTTATTACAACAACTATTTAATAATTATAGCAATGACAAAAGCATCATTTTTACGCTTTGCATTGCGCTAAAATTAACAATGTCACGATAATAATGTTGTTTCATTACTGTATAGGGAAATGAAATCCTTGGCCATGTATTATTATTCGCTTATAATAATAATGTACGAACGTTACCTACACGTACGTATCCTTTAAGAAGTTCATCATTGTTAAGTAACATCGGCAACAGAGTTCAGGCACTGAAATAATGCTTTCCTGTTACGCAAGTTATAAGAAGTAATAATTATTTTTTAAGCTACATGTGTAGTGTATTGAATGTCGGACATGTAAACAAAACTGTACGACGAATCAATCGTTCTACTGTTTTTAAAAGTACAATAACTGGCAAAATATTATACAGCAGGGCTTACAATCCTGCTGCCATTGTCATTGAAACGTAACATTAAACCATTAATTCTGTATAATAAAATAAAAAGTTAATGACTTTAATATAAGTATAAGTGGAATTCTAAAGAATATTTTTTTTTTATTACACGATGAGGCAGGGCTGATATTAATTATTTGAAATTAGTTCTCGAATTTCATTTAAAACTCGTTCGCTTTCCCATTACTATTAACTAATCTTTTTTTTCTTCTTTTTTTCTTTTTTTAATTTTTATAAACAAAACGTCAGATGGTTTGAGATTTCAGAATTTAACAAATAATATTACAATGGCAAATCATTTTCGGCGAGCATCGATGAACTTTCGATGTAAACTTCAAAGCGTAAAATAAAAACTCATCGAGGATTTTCGAGAAATGCAATCAATTCGCAATAAATAGCCTTTCAGTTTTTTCTTCTTTTTTTTTTTTTTTTACTCTCGTGCGCAAAGACCGTAAACCGGGATAACGCCGGCATTATCGGATGTAAGGTCACATGACAAAGTCAATGCCGTGAAATTATCACTCTTTTATTAAGGAAACTTAGTCATAGCAAGCCTATGTATTTTTATATTCACGGTCAGTACTTCTTAATTGTACTCAAAATACGATTTTCCCTTTTGAGACTGTAAATTTTTATAGTAAAGAGTATTGAACTTTGTTATATACCGTTAAAAGGTAAATATCGTATGAGATTTTACGATTTGTTTAATCCGAGTTCACTCGCCTATTAATTAAACTTGAAATCTTCGAATATACTTCATTTATTAGAACAGTAGATTCGAAATTTGCTTTTATTAATAGCGAAAACGACATTTAATCGCCTTATCGGATCAATAAATAATTTCACAATTATCATTCACAATTATTTTGTAACTAATATTTGCGAAACTAACGTAGTGAGAAATACTTTCCGTTAGGTTCAGTGACAACGAACTAAATAACGAAAATACTAAAGATAACAATGTATAAGATACATATTGCACAAATAAGGTTACACACAATACGAGATATAATATTCTAAATAACTAACATAAACTATTAAATATTTTTTTTATTTTTTTTTTGAGATTAATTTCAAGTTTTGATATTAAAAGTAAAATATTTGATAAAACATCGAAATATATAAAAAGACAGTTACTATGTTTTTTTTTTTAATAGTTAATGAGTAATAATTATTATAAACAGTATTAGAAAACTATGCAACTCCTAATTAAATAGTAGAATAATTATATATATATTACATATAATTGTATATTACAATTCATTATTTAAATTATATTTTCTTAATCGACAGTTTATATCATTTCCTTTATGCATGAATTGAATCAATTTCCTTTTACTTCCCGAAAATAGTTTTTATATTATGATTATTTATATTAGCAAGTTCATGGAACCGAATCAAATCACTCGATGTTATAATAATAGGCCAGAATAATTGCTCCACACGCATATAAAAAAATAAAATGTTGACAATTTCAAGGGATTCTTTAGGTAGCCGATTATAACTTTCAATGATAAAAAGTACGAAAACTTACTGTTAAGAGAGCACGTAATGTGCTTGTTACTCTTAGTAAATAATTTAACGCTCCAGGACGTTCCCCGTCAGTACAAAATGCTTTGGGTAATAATTTCTTTCAATGTCACTGGCTACCAAGCGTGAACGCAATTACTTAAAAAACCTTTTTCTTCGCCATTTTCCTTCCCTCTTTCAATAATTAAGCATAGCGATGCGGAGGACAATAACACTTGAGAGGAGTTTTGCACGCAAAAAGCAATGCTTCCACCGGAGGCACTTTATTGATTTACGAGCTGACGTGGTAAGTCGCGACGCCGAGATCAATATTATTCTTTAGTCATAGAATTACATTCAAATTCGCCGTTTTGTACTTTGTACCGTTTTGTTCGAGGAGGAGGAGGAGGAGGAGGAGGAGGTCGAGGGAGGGAGGAGCCCTAACTTGCAGCATTACGTCAGCTTGTATGTCCAAAGATTTTTTTTTATAATATGCAACCGACGCTTTTCTTCCTGCAGCGTGAAAGCTCGAACAACAGCAACAGCAACAACAACAACAATAAATAAATAAATAAATAAATAAATAAAAGCAACGATAAAGCTTTCGGGTGTATTTTTTTATACGAGACTGTTATTCAAGACATCTACAGCGTTACGCAACATATTTTTAGCGATCGGAGTTCTTTATCAGAAGTTAATGCAGAATCGATAATATGAAAGGTTCTTGGCCCGTCGCAGGATAGCATTCGCTTATTGCATGCATTCTTTGTCGTTTTCTATGCACGGCGAAGCTCGTGCTCAAGTAGAACGAATACGCCGAGCGTATTAGCTCAACGTTTAATTCCTTCTTAAATTTGGAAAATCGAAGGGCTTCTCGATCTTTAAATCCTGTCCGAGCAATGCAAGCGCAGCCAATTACATTAAGCGAATCTAATCAATCGATTACGTTATATTGAACTTTTTATTTTGAAACTTGTATTGTAAATCCTTGTTTTATGCAGTGCTGCGGGAAAGCTCTGGTGTTGTTAAGGACACGTTTCGTCGCTGGTACGATTCTCCGGAATATACGATCCCGTCGAGGCGGAAACATTGATTTTATCACGTGAAAATAAAAAAAGGTAAATGTCAAAGGTTATACAGGCAGTTCGTAAGGGGGAGCAAAAACATAGAAATTACGAATGGCTTTGGGCTTTGGGCTTCGGATGCCTGCCTCGGTTCCTAAGCAGATAGATTATCTTGGTAAGAGTGACAAATCGTTCGAGAACTTAAGCGCATTTCTTTATTGACATACGACGTTGGCATTAATAACTTTGTTATTTAGAAAACGGACGTCGTTATCGCGGCGCTGCAACAATATCTTACGCTTTATTTGTATCGGTGGAGTTATATTTAGAAATTTCTCTTAGAGACTGTATTTTGGCCGCAGTCAACGGTACAAGAAACAAAAGGGGGGAAAAAAGCGGCTAGGCGGCTGCTTCTTCGCCGGGAGAGGGAGGAGGGGGTGGAGGGGGGCGAAGTAGAGCTTGGGAAAGAAATGGATTTTTATAGGTCGGCCGAGAACAATATCGCCGATGAAAATAAAATTTATCGATTCCGCTTAAACGTCCTTAACAATGCAACGATGTCTCGTGCGGCACATGCACGGCTGTTACGTATCGCTTCGGTATCGTTTCATACGCTGGATATAAGAAGCGCATTACAAAAATAAACAGATTTTTCAGGCACTTCGTCAGCGCCTGCCTTGTGATTCATTAGATAATGAGAAATGAGCGGTAGTTACGTTACGGTTTTCAAAAAGATTATTATGATTACAAAATGCGGATTGACGCGCCGACTCGATTAGACTTTCGATACGAACGAAGCCGAGAATGGAAAATTAATACGTTATGGCGTCGGGTTTTTTTTTTTTTTTTTTTTTTTTTTTTTTATTAAATAAGGAAGATTCGAGCATCCTGTCGATTGATAATTAATTTAATCGAGATCCCGGGGCCCGCGATCGTCGACTACTTACTTCCCGGGCGAGAGCTACGGCTCGGGAAGCGAATACAAGCGAATGGGATTATTCCCATTAGAGTGCCGAGAAAGCGGGTCGACCGGTTGGTAAAAAAGCACGACACCATTCCTTGTCTAGCTTCCTTTAGCCCTTCGCCAAAGAAATCAGATTCGCGGCCCGACCTCGCGCGTTTCCCGGAACGGAGTTTCTGAGCCGAAGAGAGAGATGCGTCGTTGTTTTCTCCTTGACACATTGTTACCTCCTCCTCGTAGGCCTCCTCGTAGGCCTCCTCGTAGGCCTCCTCGTAGGTGTAAACCCTACTTGTCATTATTACCATTATTACTATTGCTATTGCCACGTATGCAGATGCAGCGTGGGGCTGTGCTCGTTGTTGACCGCGGCGACAAAAATGGCCAACGGCATAAATGCCGTTTGCGAAGGTAGCGATCTGCGGGTCGGCGGGTCGGAGGATCGGTGGTGCGGGGGGGAGTGGCGAGGGGGTCGACTATCGCTGCTATGCCCATCGCGGATGAGGCGTAGCGAAATGTATATCCATTATTGGGGTTAACTGATCGATCACCTCGGCTTTGTCCCGATTGTTGGGCAGAGATATCGCGCGCTACCTGTTGACGTTTCCGCCGGAGATGATGTTTTCATGAGTTTTCAAAACAATTATCGCTTTCGCAAAGACGTATAAGCTGATCCCATTCCCGCGGTGACGGTCTCCGACCGTTCATTCCAGCCAGTCCTATTTACCGGATTTATGTTTTTCATTAACGATTTATATCCGTCGTCGCCTTATTGCCACGCTACTCCCCCCCCCCCCAATTCCATAATCGCTCTTTTCTTTCTTTCGTAATGATAAATATACGGATAGCTGGCTGTTGATAGTCTGGACGTTTTGTACCGGAACACTCAATAAGCCGTTAAAGAGACCGCTTTTCCACGCTCCTGTCAAATTAATTTGTTATCGAGTGCACTTGTTGTTTGCTGCTGACAACAGAGTCAACAGCTTCTACGAGACCCGCGTGTTACGAGTAATTAATCCATTCTGCAATACATGTAAAAGTTTTTTAGCTCTCGATTATCAAGATGTTCTTATAACACAAATGTCTATATCTTGTATTCTAGGCTGCGTCGCGTCACTTCCATAATACGCCGATACAAGAATTAGTAATAATAGAATATTATTAAGGAACGTCGACGTAGAACTCAAGGCGCGCTGTATTTATTTTCTCATAGCGACGATGATCCGATAAATTCATCGACAAATATTTCGCATCGTATTTTCGATTAGGAAAAATTATAATAATGCGTGGCAACGTATAAATCGTTGAGTAGCCTTAATTATCATTAAGCGCTCGTCTTAATCGAGAACTTCGTCCCGACTGATTGATACCGAGTCTATCGGCATTTTTCTTTTATTAATAAATTAATAGACACGTTTTTAAATTAACTCACAAAAGAGTTTGAAGGTAATTCTGATTAAAAGTAAAATCGAACCATACGTAGCCTTGTTATGAATTAAGTTTGACCCACAAATCATGAACGATATTTAAAAATGCCTATTAAACTTCCGTTGGTTCAGCTTATGTTAATTTTTTCACGATGCAGAAATGTGTATTGGAATCATGAATTTCTAAAGCAGATTCGATATCGGATTATTCGTCATTCGTAAAATAATAAAAATAATTAAAAGTAAATTTAACAATGTCGAGATTCGAATACAGAAATTAATTATTAGTTATAAATGAAAATATAAATGAAAAAACGTAACATTGATTAATAATAATTAATTAAGGAAATTAATCAATATATATAGTATAATGCCACGACATTACGACAGTATTGCCTGTATTGAATAGAAGCTTTAAAATTAATTTATATATTTACAGACTAATTATTTCTAATAATAATTCTTTTTCTTCTTCGAGAATGATAAGGTAAGAAGTAGCAGCGTTATGGATTGATTTTTAATGAATTCATATTAAATACCGATTAACGTTAGAAAGACGCACTCGTTTAGTAATAGTAAATTCTTCGGATAAGTCATTACATTGATATTTATTATTAAAGTATGAAAATACTTTTAAATAAATAAATAAATAACTATTCCGCAGAGCCCGCTTAAAACATATTAAATTGCAATTAATGATTTTATAAATAATCGCGCTTCCATCTTTATGCTTATTTCCTTTATTTGTAAGATATCGTTCGTGTCTTTTATAAGTATGTGTTCGATCCAGAGGAAATTCATCATAATAACAAGCTAACCGATTCAATAAGCAATCTGCAATTCATTTCTGCTTGTATTATTCGTTTATATATATATATATATATACACACACATATCTAATTATTTAATTATAATAGAGCAGCTTGATACTATCGATAATATTTCAACATAATAACATACTT
This sequence comes from Ceratosolen fusciceps, assembly GCA_018883505.1. Lineage (NCBI taxonomy): Eukaryota > Metazoa > Arthropoda > Insecta > Hymenoptera > Agaonidae > Ceratosolen > Ceratosolen fusciceps. The sequence continues at coordinate 6,963,054 of RCIC01000002.1, forward strand.
GAAAACTTAGAGAAATATCTAGGCTTTGACATGCGATAACCTACATGGGAGGGCAATGACAGGCTAACTCGTTTCCGTACTTTATAAATATTCTCATAAAATTTGATGTGATAATTTTTCTATATATATACATATATATATATATATATACCTTCATTATAATTCACTTGCTTTTTCTCGTGGTAATTAATGGACTGAATTATCTCATGGGCCCCGACAAACTCCACTAAATCTTCTCGATGGTGACGATAAGAAACGATAGACAAAAAATTCGAAATATAATTAAAGGTAAATAATACTCAAAGCGGCTTTCCGTTTTCTCGTTTAACCAAAGTACGATTTGTTTCCATAAGCTATAAATTAGCTTAGGCGTGTTGTATTCGACTGTGGCATTACTCCGCTTATTTATAAACACGCGTCCCTTTATCTTCCGATACACAAACTCTCATGGCAATGCAAATTTTCCTTCAACAAAATCATAAAGTACTACTAATCGTACTACGTACGTAATTGAGTTTTTTTTTTATTTTCTTTAACGTTTTTTAGCTCCGCGTAATTATACGCGATCGCGACTCTTTTAATAAAAATCCAAGTTCATTAGGTTTTCGAGAAAACAAAGTGAAATCATTTCACCATATTTTCATTACCCATTCTGTAGATCCATTAAAATCTACTGTTATTGCAGTGCCGTATCAATTTTGCAGCCTCTGAGCGTGTGCCCACTCACTCTCACACATACACAAACCAGACGAGTTTCAGCGGCTCGGTATGCGCGCATGCTTTTACGATCGCAATGCTCATGCCAAAAATTGTCAGTGGGATTGCGAAACTTTTGTTCAAGCATGGACTGTAAAATGTATTTGGCTTTACGCACGCACGCGGTTACCGATAGAAAAAAATAAAAAAAAAAAGTAATGATAATATTTTCTTAGATCTGAGCGACGAAGCCTTCATTTATACGAGAGCATTGTAATATTATTCACGTACGCATTAACACGCACAATGTACTTACACGTCATTCAGCAAGACGTAATTTCCCTCTTCCTCTATTACTTTAATAATTTCCATAATAAATAAATAGCGCTCCTCTCATTGTGCACGCTTCTAAGATTTCACGTGATACGAATGCTCTCCTTTTTCTATTATCTCATTATCATCGAGATTTAATTTAATATCGCATATATATGTATATAGGAGGTGAAATATTATAGAGTATTACTATAGAGGTTGCGCATACGTTTGTTGTTTTTATAAAAAAAAAAAAAAAAAAAAAAAAACGACTACGATTAGAAAATAAATGAAAATACGAAAAGTACGAAATTTATTCAACGTACGATTTCGAAAATGTCAATAATCCTTCTTTTAATACATGTAATTTGTTTTATAAATATTGTAATTATAAAGATCGTAAAGAGAAAAATTAAAAATTTTCTTCGAATATATTTACAAGTTAAGAATGCGTGAATGAATAGTATGGGATATATATATATATATATATATAAAATACACGATTTTTAAGTAGGTCATTGTAAATTATAACACAGAATGTCCAGAGGAGATGGCGAATTCGTGTACGCGTACATGTATGGGCAGGTTTAAAGTTATATAAATTTAACAATCTACGATAAATTGAAGGTCCTTGGGTTTCGAGCGATCCGATGAATCGGATTTTTTTCTTCGAATTTCCTGATAGAGCGAGTATTTCGTCGGAAGATTGCAATATTTTTGAATGAATCATATGCAGATAAACGTGAATTTTTGCCCTAGTTAATAAAAGCCGCGGTATTAACGTTAATTAAAAATCCATTGAAATTCTATATTCCGATTGTATAATTAAAACGATAGATCGATCGACCTATGGCATCTAGCGGATGCTGGAAAATATCTCTTATAAGTCAGTGGAGCACTACCGTGAAAGTGCCGAGCGTAAATAAGCTTTAATATCTATCGGTAGACCGACGATGATGAATGCAAAGTCAACGCAAGGTTAACAATTTTTATAAACTATGCGCATATAATATCTATCTGTGCATGAGAGTATTAGAAAGCGCGCCATTGAATTTTAATCGAATGCATTCTTTCTTCGATGATTTATTATTTAGTAATATAACTAATTAAAGAAATGTTGCATATTTCATGAATCAATTGCTATTCGTTTGAAACTTTTCCCCCTTTTTTTTATTACTTTAAAACGTAATTCTTTTCGTTTCCTTTATAATGGAGCACTGACAGGAGGTCGTATTGTTTTAAAGTAATTATTATTTTAATTATAATTATGATCTTCACTGATAATATAAATAATATGTTTCTAAATATGTTACGTCGATTGTGTTTGGGGCAAAATCATTGGATGGTTTGTCGTTCACGAAGAGCCGTAAATTATGAATTAAAGAGATTTTTCTCTAATTTTAAACAAATCTATCGATATACCATTTAACTGTTACATAAATATTACTTGTTGGTTTGAAATAAATTTATTATAATATTTAGAAATACAATCAATTATAATAATTATATTTGATAATACTTGGTTTGACGCGCGATAAATATCTTTCGACGATATCTTATCATAAGACTAATCATTACCAATGTTTTATGATTACGGACACTCAAGTTTTTTTTTTTTTTGACAAATGCGATAAAAGTTGTTATAGGCACACTTTATTTGTTTATCACTTTCTATCAGCAAACTTGTCGAGGATTCGAAAGTATGATTTACTTCGGGATCCCAATGATTTATTATACATCTCGAAATTGATCGTAAAGGATGCAAGCAATTATTTTATGCTTTATGATTTCTATTGCTAAGGAATTATAATTTTACTTAGCCATATTAGAAACAGATGAATCAATGCCCAATATTTATTGGAACAGGAATGACTGACTTACAAGCATTTTATTACATACGAAATATAAACGACATTTCATTATAAAACCACTCCATATCTTGACTAAGAGCTGCATGAGCTATTATTATTGGCTTCATATTTTAATCAACAGTATCCTAGTCGATATTGACGATTTTTTAATTTTAACTTTGGCCACGTCTAATTATTATTATTATTACCAGTTCGTATATTAATAAATGAACGAATAAAAGTGTAGCGAATCGTTAAAATACGGAGCGTATCGTTCTTTCATACAGAACAGCGAACAAAGCGACAAATTTTACTTCCAATACTTATAAATTTAATTATTGTTAATTAATTTTTATTAAACAACATTGATAATTAGTGGATATCGCCAAGTATTCTATGGTATATTAAAAATAATACTACGTCGATAAATGCTTCGTTAATAAAACAAAAAAAACAAAACAAAAAAACAAAAAAAAAGCAAAAAAAAAACAAAGAAATGAATGTCTTTATGAACAATAAAGTTTCGGTTGACCTTCATCTAATAATCGACTAATTGAATATAAAACCAAATGAGAGTCGCGTAACAGTAATTGAACACAAATCGTTCACTATTGCCCGTTGTCCAGTGCACTAGAATAGCCTAATCGAGCCGAGATTGGTATAAAGGAAAATATTTATTATTTATGCATAAAGCCATATGAAATAATTTAAAGAGATTGAATGATCAAGGTTTCGTTTCCCTTCCAATTCACTTCTAATTAAGTTCGTGTTTCTATATAAAAAAAAAAAAAAAATAAAATAAAATAAAATAAATCAATGATATTTTATGTTAAAATATTGCGTACTAAGTAATTGAGGAGAATACATACACAGTCAGAGCTCAGAATAATTGAAAAGCAGCCGCGAATATCAAATTCATTTGTTATTTAATATCTTTATTATATATATATATATACATACATATATAAAGAAAATAAAAACAAAAGAGAGAAAAAAAAGATGGAAATAGTAATGAGAGGTAATTAATTATTGGCTCCGATTCGATAGCGAATGGTAGGTAAGTAAGTGACTGTTGAGGAGAGATTTGAGTCACAGCTGCGTGTGCAGGGAAAAGAAAAGAACAAGTCAAGTTGCGGAGTAAAGAGCGAAAGGGAAAGGTAGGGATGGAGGAAAGGATTGTTGTAACAATCCAGGACAAGAGCAGCGGGCAATGGTTGTGTTGCAGCATTCTGGATACGAAAGGGGCCTGAGTGCGTGAGGGGTACGGAGGGGTAAGGAGGGGTCACGGAGGAGTCACGGAGGAGTCACGGATGAGGCACGGAGAAGACATCGGCGAGGCAATGTCCTCGGTATTGTTCCCTTAAACCAGCTGCTGCTGATGCTGCTGCTGCTGCTGCTACCGCTATTCTCTATTATAGAAAAAAAGTAGAGCTAGCGTGTGATAATTAGAGAACAATGCGGAGACTCCGTCGAGTAGTCGAGTACCGCCATCGCGGTAGGAAATAATTGCCCGGAGGCGATTACGGGAAACGCTATAGGAGATTATAGGAGAGGGAAGTCGCTGGACCGCGGGGGAGAGACAGGTGTTGTCGCCCGCGGAGTCAGAGAAGCTTTGTTGCTGCTGCTGATGCTACTGCTGATGCTGATGCTGATGCTGTTGCTGATGCTGCTGTCCTGAGGGATAATATCGAATGACAGAACTTAAATTATTTAACGTCTGGCGACGGATGAAAACAAAGAAGACGTCCTCTCCTCCTCCTCCGCCGCCGCCGATGTATCCGTCGGTCGTGAGGGGAGGAGGTACACGGGGCTGGCTGCTTCGTCGGAGAGATCGCCGTTGCTGCTCTCCTTTCCCCCCTCTGGCCGACGTTGCCATTTCCCGGAGGGCAGCCATAACTGACTCTGGGACACCGTTACGTACGGACGGCTACGCGAAGGGAGGGACGGGAGGGGGTGAGCGCGCGCGCGCGCGCGCGCTATTCAGAGAGTGCGTGTGCGTGTGCGTGCGATGGAAGTGTGGGAGGACGAGTTGGCGACGGACGGACGGACGTACGGATGTACGGCGGACGACGACGACGACGACGACGACGACGACGACGACTACGACGACGACAACGACGACACGAGGATGACTCACCCTCGGGGTAGGCTTGCTTGTGCTGTATGAGGTCGATGAACATGTTGGTGACGTTGTAGAGCTGACCCATGCCCCGCGGGTTGAATCTCGTGCTGGCGATATAGGGCAGCCCGGTCTCATTCAGACGGCTATAGATCACGGGCTGCAGAGCCATTGTCTCGTTGAGTCTGCGCGCGAGCCGCTCGCTCATCTCCGCGGAGCTCAGCCCCAGGAAGAGGAGCTGGACGAGCTGGAGGAGCGACGGCATCAGCAGCAGTCCGAGGCCCCGGGGACGCATGTTGTTGTTGTGGCGCACACCACGAGCACCACCAGCACCACCACCACCACCACAACCACCACCACCAGCGCTGGGTACCGTGGCGGTCCGGCGGCGGCGAAGAGGACGAGGAAAGGGGGAGCTGGGGACTCGGGGAGGACGGCCACCGAGTAGGCCGACACGTGCGCGATCACTACCTCGCGCGTAAGACGCGCCGTTCACGACTAACTCTCCTCGCTGGCTCTCGAGACTTTTGAGCCTCCGCGGCTCCTCGGCTTCGCTCCAGTCCAGCTCTCCCGGAGCGTCGACGGCGCGCGCATGCACACACACACACACACACACACACACAGCCAGACGGGCTGACGCGCACGCGTGCGACCGAGGGAGCGCGGCGAGCGTTAGGCCAGCTCCACAATGGGGCGCACGTGTCGCCTATCGACCGCGGGCCTCGCTTACGAGCGAGAAAGCCCTCTTCCGCTGCTGGGCCAGCGTGTAGCCGGCTCGAGCCCACATCCTCGAGACCCGAGACCCGAGACCCGAGACCCGAGACTACCGGGAGAACGAGTTGCCTGCCTGCCTGCCTGCCTGCCTACTTATTAGCAACCATCGGACTCAATACTACTCCCTCCAAGGAGATACTACTCCCCTCTAAACTGACGCCCCTGGCCCTTTAAATACCTTTAAATACCTCTTGACGTCCCACCAATCGATACCAATTTCTCTTTATTTCTCTCCTTACCGCTTTCTCCCATAGCTTTCCGTTAGTTTTTATTTTACAATTGCAGCCTTCAAAGAGTCTGACGACTTTTTGCCCCCCACATACCCAAATGATTTTTTTTTACCCTATTAATTCCCTGACTGCTAAAAGCTACTGCGCGTAGCTGTCCAGGACCGTTTGCGAGTAAATGTCCCATAAATCCATTGGTATAGCTCGCGGGCGTTTTTATGCAACCGGATGAGGTAAGAAAGGTAACTTGGATGCCGTCGGTTCTTCGAAGATCGGTAAACGGTTTCCTCAGAAGGTGTTGGAATCACTTAGTGGGCCGACAATCACTGCCAGCACCTCGGCTGCTGACCTGTTCGAGACCTGCCAACATCTCCAGTGACTCCCATTGGCCCAAAATGTCATATTTAGTTAAGGCAATTACCGTAAAGCTATGTACACAACAGCGATTCGCTGTTATCGTGCATCGCCATCCGTTATTACGTTATACAAATATCTAATCTAAGAAATTCGTATATTTACCTACTTACCCCCCCTCTCAACCCGCCCTCATCTGTTACGCTTCATTCATGATTACACGATTGTGCTTAAGATGTAAGAAAGACTTATATGTGGTTAGCGAAGCAACGCATGGAAGAAGGATTCTTTTCCACTTAATCCCATGCAAATGAATAACGGTAACTTTTATTTATGGCTTTTACACTTATGCGTCCATTCTATAATTCTATAATCTTGTAAGTTACCTGATCATACAAACGAAGCATACTTGCTGTATAATGAAAATATCATAACCTAATAAAAGATGAAATAACGTAATATTAACTTCTATACATTTATTTCGAATGGGATGTCAACATAAGATAATAAATATCCGCTTTTTACCCTTCCATTCAAAACATTACTCACATCCAAATAAATCTAAGTAATGTATGCGCAAATCGACTAATTACCGTTTCTGCTATAAACATGTATAAACACATACACTTTTTAATTTTTAATTAATAAATAAGTAGTTTTTCAGATTAGTTAACATCTAGAATGTGATGGAGCGAGAATCAACGAATTTGTATAATAGGATTAAATAATACTACTTCTGAGGTGGAATCTTAATTATAACGCTTTACTTTTCATTTTATTTTTCCGAATTTATAGTTGTTAGTGTTGCTAAATCTTTTTAAGAATAACAACAATGCTAATTTTGTAAAAATGTATAAAGCATTATTTTGTATATATATATATATATATTCTTTTAAATCTTAAATAAACAGTATACTCATTGTTTAAATTAACGTCATTTTCTTCTTATGTCCGTAATTTAGCTTTTTTTTTTTAACTAAATTATACTAAATAATAATGACGGTTCGAGCATGTATAAATATATCGATATATATTTTTCACATCTAAGTTATGTAATCGTTAATACGTAGTTTTTAATCAACCGACAATTCATAATTTTTTATTTTACATAAAGATAAAAAAGTAATTTTTTTTATAACAATCGTACATCAACCATATTAGGTATAATTTTATCTGTCGAAATTATTTTCTATTTAAAAGTTTAAAAATACATGACCTGATGAAAAATTATGCAAATTTTCGAAGTAATAAAATTGTATAATTAATTTTATTTGATAGAGTAAAATAAAGTTCACTTTATAAAATAAAATTAATGGACAATTTGTTTGAGAAAATTGTTAAAATTAATTTGGAGAACGATATAATATAAAAATGGATTGTATAGGCGGTGTATTGCAAACAATCAGTATTACAAATACAATAATTTGTTTATTGCTATTAAACGTGTATAAATAAAATTATTTATGACTAAAGTGTAGTCAGTTTAGGATAATAATGTTTATTAAATATGTAATTTTTTATTAATAGTTTAGTAATAAAATGCAATGCTCTTATAAATATTATAAATTAGTAAATTTAAATAATATTTAAGATTGTAATTATAAATAGCATTTAAAGTTTCCCCTATTATGTATAAGAAGTCTTGTATATCTTGCAAGGAAATATTCTTGCATCCATTAGTCAATGTTACATTATTCATAACTTATTATTTAGTTCCATTATTCTATATTTAGATACTTTAACGAAAATAATAATAAATACATAAGCATGCGATAAAACAGGACCTTAATTCGTAATTATAAAATATTTACTTAATTATATTAATTAATAATAATTGCAGTTAATTCCCATGTCTTGTAGTAATTGGTCTCGGTAATTCGTTATTTGCGATTGTATCGTTCGTAATTAACGATCTATATATCCTAGTGGTATTTTCGAAGGAACTTTTTGATCGGGCGACTCCGTTGATCTCTTATGGATAATTCTAAAAGAACGTTGGTTCAGAGCATGGGATCGTTATTGTAAGCAGTATGAGTTTGCCTGCCGCGTATATTTGAATTTAGGAGTCAATTATTATTTACCCGTTTAAAATTTTTTCAGATTTTCGTTGCCCAGTCGATTCCATCGTTGACATTTTATCGTTAATCATTGTAGGCATCGCTGATGATTTTTCAAGCTCTTTTTCAATCGTACGTACATTAACATCATCCGCTTGTCTCTTGGTATTTCTAGCAACGGATTCTTCGACATCCTTAATAATACCCTCGACTGATACGAACGAGCTCTCGATCACCTCGTCCTTCGATTCTCGATTTTCTTGCCGCTCTATAGGTCTCGGCAAATCAATTGTCTTGCCCAACTGATCGTGAAGCTTCTTATTACTCGATGCGTATCTCAAATCGGACTCCGCGTCTTTTCTTTGTAAATTATAATTTGCACTTAAATTATCTGTATTCGTTAAACGATCGTAAAAATCTTCGATATTTGAAGAATTCCGTAAACTGCTGTTGACTGAGTATTGTTGAGAGGGTGAATTGGAATGCTTCGACGTATCCTGTTGGATTCGATCGTACGTTATTCCAACAACTCCTAGAAACATCATTCAGAGTAAGCGTTTACAAATACATATTTGCATATAATAATACATCGCGTATAAATATTACACCTTTATGCGGAGGCTTCCTGTCGTTGTGCCATCTGTTTTGATAGTTTTCTATTGGCTCCCTGGGTTTATTTGTCGGCCTTGAACGATAATTTTGATTATAATCGTCGCGATCCGATTTATTTGGTTCAAAGTTTTTATATGGATTGTAATTATTATTCGACTGGTCGGAGTAAAAATTCTCCCCTGTCCTGTAAGCAAGACGTACTCTTTTACTTTTATAAAGAAACAATGAGTCCAATATTCACATTAATACAAAGCAATCAATGTGTAATTAATTAACTAAAACACTTAAAGTATACAGAGAACAGTATGCGTATACTCACTTGTCGTTCACGTGGCTGTATGACCCTTGTAATTTCGATGCGATTTCGCTCGGTTCTATTTCTTTATTGTTATTGTACATTGTCGTTATGAGCCTTATATTGGGCCGGTAGGGTAAATTTGACTTTTTCGTCGGATTATAGGATTCCTGCTGATTAAAATCATACAATTCTGCGAATGGATTAGGGAACGGTTGCTGGGTCGGTTTTGTTTTTCTTGTAATTGAATAAAAGGTCTCGTGACTTTCGTGATAATGATCTTTTTGCAATTGCGAATGGAGCGTGTTTATTATATTTGGCAGATCGTAGGAAAAGAATTCGTTGTTCGGCGTGTAATTATTTAAAGGCTTAGCGTTTAAGCCGTAGTCTGGTGGATTCGGGTTGTTTTGATCTTGGAAGTTTTGCGGATAATAGGGGCGGGTGGTGGCCGTAAACGAGTCCGACTGCTGCTGATACGGGGCGGGCCTTTGCGTACTCGACTTGAGCTTTAGACGGTCTTGACTCGTAGTCGTGGTTCGCGCGGTCGTCGGCCTCGTAGACGTAGTCGTTACCGACGGCTTCGTAGACGGCTGATTTATATTGAAATTCGATCCGTATACGGAATCGCGAATAATGATCGGCGCATGCACGGCGTGGTTATTCACGATTATGGTGATGTTCTCGCCTGGCCCCACGGGCCGCTTGACAACTATACGATTCTGTTGATTGATCGTCGACTTGACCGGATTATCCCTGGGCGGCGGGATCCTCTGATTGAATATCTTTACCGGGGCGGCGCGCGATTCCGCGTCCCCGTCGTTCGATCTGGCCTCGGCAGCCTCGTCTTCGTAAACGGGCCCATGAGCGTCCGTAGCAAAGGACTGACGCAGTCGCGCGGGGTTTTCGATCCACGCGTCAAAGTTGATCCGATCCAGCATCGGATCGCTGCAGTTGAGTCGCTGATTCCTCAAGTTGTCCGCGGCTAGCATTACGAAGGGCTGAATGCTGTCGACGTTGTCCAACGTCCGGCAGAGTATTTGGGCCAGGGTGACCCTCCTGATCTGTTGCAGCTGCTTGGGGCTGAAGCCGCTCTTTGTAAAGGGATTCTCGTACCAGAATCTGTCGCCTTTGCGGAGATTCCTGAACTGCTGGGCGATTATGCAGGCGAAGGTGGCCCCGACTAAGCCACCGGCGACGGGCTTCTCGGCGAGGCCTGCCGAGAACAGATCGATGTCCTCCACCGCGGCATAGAGATTTTTAAATTTTCTCGCCGTTTCCGGCACCATTATGCGCTCGAGGTCTTTCCAGCTCTTAATGCTGCTCAGCATGCAGGGGCCTCTCCATTCTACGAATGCCGGGATCCCATGGTCACGGCCTCGCTGAATATTCAACGAGGCCAGATCCATGCCGAATGGGAAGCCGGGCGTTTGGAACAAGTGGTTCGTCAGTTCTTCCGATATGAATTCGTCTCGTTTCTGGGACGGTTGATTTATCAAACCGAGTAGAATGCGATCGACCGAGCCCGGAGTCTCGAGATTAACAGGGTTACTGAACTCCTCGTGAATCGTCACATCTACGGCCGGGGAGACACACATTATTATTTATCGATCGAGGATTTTACGCTCAATAACGTATGAATATTTGGGCTCTCACTGTTTAAAATTGGCCGGTGGCCTTTGTCGAAGCGTACGAAGCTGTGCTGCACCAGGGAGTGGCCGAAGCGGTACGCGGCGCTCGAAAAAGCGTTGGCGATGTTCGGATTCGTCGACTGATCGTATCCCTTGTAATATCCCTTCTGCAGGGGCTCGATGTCAAATATTTTCATGACGTCCATTCCTGAAGGCCAGCGCTTTTATAAACAACAACAACAAAAACAAAAAAAAAAAAAGCTCATCGATAAATCAAATGAGGCCGATTTACCTAAAACGATCGGCAGGAATTCCCGGTAAGTAATATGTTGAACCAGGGCCCCGATGATTTTACGGCTCTCCTGGAAGATCCTTTCGTCGCTCCAGTGCTGATTCAGAGCCGATAGCAAAGTTGCGATGCGATTGTGCATCCGCAAGAATATGACGTGGAGAGAAATGAGGGCCGGCTGTTCGCTCAAGCGGCCGTCGCCTGCCCTGAAGCAATTCGTCGACAGGGAACCTCTTCTACACAGGTCTGAGTCGTCCCGTGGCAGAACTGGCCGCCGAGACTGGATTTTCCCGTATTGCATAAGTCCTACGGATCATCCAATAAAATATTATATATTATACATTCTAATTGTAAAAGGCATTGACGGTTATTGGGGTTTACATTATAAAGCTTACCCCGTTACTCGCGGTTTTTTACAAGAAAACAGGCAAAGACCCGAGAATATCATACATTAGGATAATTAATATTGGAACCCGAAGCATTTTCTAGCGCTTTAACGCGCGTTTTTATTATAAAAAAAGAATAAGCTCTCGTTAAAATGATATTCTCTCAATTATACCTTTGATTCAATTGAAACATCGATTACAACGCCAATTTCGATCAATTTCGACTCGTGAAGTCAGTATTAATAATGTCGGTGAAGGTTAAAACGAATTTTGAAATAAAATTTTCTTTCGTAATTAATAATTAGCTCGTATTGGCACAATACAACGAATCCAAAAGTTATTTATAAATATTATTATTATTATTATTATTAATATTATTATCGTTATTGCCGTTAAGGAAGCTTTTTTAACCAGTTGTAATAATTAATTAAGGTTAGAAATTTTTTCAAAGTTTAATAATGTTTGAATTCTCGGTGCTAATACTAGACAGTGATGTATACACGTAGTATTAAATTAATTAATTAGTGAATTAATTAAGTAGTAGTAGTAGCAGCAGCAGCAGTAGTCGTAATCAGCGATACGGAATGTTCGATTTAAAATAAGCTTTTCACTCAGCGTACATTCATTTGGACGAAATTCGATCAATGAGCAATACGAATTATCAAGTGATTGATAAAGACCAATTAGTAATTACCATTACGGAAAATCCGAAGGCTGTCGCACCGTTGAGCGCTACTGCTGTATACGGTCGACGCGTCGATGAAGCTCGTCACCTGGGAGAGCTGCTCCCTCGGCCCGAAGTGACAATCCTCCCTCGGGGCCGGGCCACTTCTCACGAACTCTAAGCACCGAACCCCCAGTTTACTCAGATGACTGTCTTGGGGATGTACCGCGATAGGTAAACAATCCGGATGCTGGATGAAAAAAAAAAAAAAAAAAAAAAAAGATTAATTCGCCAGTGTACGCTTTTCATTGCGAATGAAAATGAAGCTTTGGGCCTTTACCATGAATTCCAATGGTTGAAAGCCCGAACCGCCAATCAAACAGCATTGGGGTACCGAGCCATTGAATGCCGTACTCTGTCCAGTTGCTAAAAAAAAATATATATATATATATATAAATATATATACATATATTTTGTTTTTGTTTTTATACGGATATTTCACGATGTCTTATTAATTGGGCGAGGGCAAAGCTTATCATATTTACCAGTTATGTCATGATCGATAAATTGACCCCATTGCATCAACATGTGCGTGACGGAAACGAGGGGAGCGTCCCGCTCCTCGTGAACGCGGTCACTAACTTCTCGAGCACTTGGCAATGCGTTTCCGGTCACCGACCTGCGTATCTTCTCGATACCGTCATCGTACACCGAGGGTAAGAACCTGCAATTAATGTCCTTTTTCGTATCTTTTTTCCCCTCTTTTTTTTCTTTCTAAATTTTTTTTTGCCAATAACCAGATTATTATTCAGGTTTCTCTACCAACAGCTTGCCTTGAGCCTCTCAGGATATACAAAAGGAGCTCTACTTTTCATTATCCTTCAAGATTTACTGTACCCAAGCAACTGTACTTATACAACTACTTATCTTTTATAGAATAGAGGAATAATTAATCTCAATGTTATTATTATTATTATTATTATTATTACTTTTTATTCAAATCTTTGTATATTTGGGTTCTGCGTGTTAATTTCTTTAAGTAATAGGTAAATTTTGTTTTACGTAAAAAAATATTAAAAATAAAAATAAAAGCGTAATTATTAGGACGATTTTAGTTTTGATTTTTCTGTTTATCTGTGCAAAGCTGCAGGTTGTACTAAATACATCACGAAGTAAGTTGATCGTATAAAATATATGCGTATTTCGGAGTCGAGGATTTTGTAAAACGCTGCGAAGATAACCGTATTTGCAATCATTCATGCAGAAAGCAGTATTTTAAAGGCTGACGTTTCGAATAGCAACATTAGACCAACTTAATACGTGAATTATGGGTGAAATGGCCGGTGAACTGTAATCGTAAAACCTTTGCATTGTAGACATGGCAGATCCCCACCAAAGTTCCTTCAGATTGTTGCAACTTCCATCGGACGTTCTGTACCTTAAACTGGCTGGAGGGCACTGCGGAAGGCCCCTTTTCGGGCATTGTTGGCCAAGAACGCTCTCTCCGTTCGTGTGAGAGAGGACAGATTGTCTTGAAATATCGGGGAATCTATACAAGATACGTAAATGCAATGTGTACTCCCAATGGACGCGCGACATTCGTGCTCTCGCAAAGTCAAGATACTTTGTACAAGCGAATTATAATTCAAAATTCATTCAATAAAACTATCCACTACTCCTGTATCATCTCTATTTCATCAATCCCTTTACGTCTTTACGTATTTAATATTATCATTACCCAAAAGTCAAGGCGAGAGGGATACGTATACGCTAATAATAATATTTATTAATTTAAAGACATATAATGAGATAGATAGATAGATAGATAGATAGATAGATAGATAGAGAGAGAGAGAGAGAGAGAGAGAGAGAGAGGGAATATTATCGTCTTACTTGCTATGAATCTTTTTTGCCGCTTCGAGAGCTGCGAAGCCGAATTTCGCTAGCTGCTTAGCCTCTACGGATTGATCGTTAAATGCAGCGACGTAACGCGCTGGATTATTCGAACTCAAAAAAAGACCTTTCAATAAAAGACAAATTTATACTACATACAAAGAATAAAACATTGCGCAAGATATATTTTAATCTTGGGGCTGTATAAATGATTACAATAGATCTTAAGCGTAACGTGCCTTGTGTAAATAATGTCCGTTTAGCTGGAGGGATTTCAAATTAAAGATCGACGATCGAAATACATATTAGAAATTATCAAATGTATACCGATACGTGTTTCATATCAATGATTACTTTGCGATTTCAAAAAGATGGAATATTTTTAATTATACAACAGAGCCTTTACTATTACGTATAAAAAATCCCTCATAACCCGTACACAAGGGCACGTAGGAGATGTGTATTATCGAAGAGGTGATGTAAGAGAAGAATTTTGTTATTAAAAAAAAGGGAAAGAAAAATTCATTGCCTTTATAATCGCAGGAATTGTTTTGGGAATTACGATTTGAAATTAAAAGGGACGCGCAGGAATGTAAATAAGCATGTAAACAAGAATGGGTCCGACCAAGTAAATTTAATTTAATGCATTAAAATGAGTAAATGTAGTTGAGACTGACCCATAGAATAGAGCTTGGGCTCTTTAACGAGGTAAAGGTTATTCATAGCCCTAAGGCCAAAATCGGCAGCCTCGAGGAAGTCCTCCTGTCTCGGCTGGGGGTCCCTTCTCGTATACTCGGCGGACTCCTTCCTCGAAGGCCCGGGCAGCCGAAGCTCCTCGTCCCCGGTTCCGTGACTTGCACGACCGAGCGCGACCACGACGAGCCTGCAGCTCAAAAATATAAATAAGCGAGTGATGCTTTCATGAGGACGGAGCTGGTGAACTTACAGTAGACCGGTAAAATGCATGGCAATGCCGTCCTTGCCCAACTAAAGGCTCGTCGACTAAAGGGGGCCAGGAGTGTGCGCGGTGCCATCCGAGAGGACGAGCCGCGTCTGAATTAAAACACTCGCGCGTACTCTGGCCCGAAAGGCCAGGTGAGTGCCAGACGGGATCCCGATCTCGCCCCGAGCGACGACGATAACGACGACGACGACGACGACGACGACGAGACGACGACGACGAGGTGGAGTAGGATGACGGGAGAGGCTCCGCGTTTTTCCTCTTCCGCTTTTTGCTGCTCCTCCTCGGTGCGCTTCTTTACTGTTATGAACCGCCTGCGCTCAGGCTTAAGTAGGGAATCTTGCGAGCGTTGATTGGAGGAGAGCAGGATAAGAGTCGGAACGAAGGTAGGCGCCGATCCTGCGGTAGTAGCGCGCGTACAAGTGGTCGACGACCCGAAATTACCGCAGGAATGGAAGGCAAGCCGCGCCCCGTTACCCGCTACCCCCGCCCGATATTTAATTCCCCGTGGATCAGTGGCCGCGGGCCGTTTATCAAAAGCGAGTAATCGACCGACGATCTATCAACATCGGCCTGGCCTACCTACTCCTTAGATAAGCTCCAACGATCGACGATCTACGATCTACGATCGCGCCTCTGTAATCGAACTAGCCGTTCGATACATCTTCGCACCCGCGTTCAACTACGATCCAAAGCGTTCGAGGATATCGCTACATTTTAAGCTCTTCGGACACAATACCTACCCGGTGCGTGTATTATCTGTTGCGTAAAGACCTAGGGCGTTGAGCGTCCGGGGATCGGCGAAGAGCCACGGATAAATTATCGGGGATATTTTTTTTTTTTTTTTGAAAGCTCTTACGTAAAAGTAATTACGGGGATGATTCGACGGTGAATTAGACTCACTTGCAGCCGCCGTCCACGGCAACTAATGTCTCGCTGCTTTTTCCTGAGCTTGGAGGCTCGCTATAGCCTTCCCCGAGCCGTAGAGTACCTTGGCGCGGACCTGGACGCGCTTTTTGATTCTCGCTGCCGAGTCCGCTGTCGCCGGACTCCCGGGCGCCGTCAGTTGTAAACAACCGCCTGCGTAGTTTGCCCCTCTGCAGCTGGTACAGCCGTCGGACATGGTCGATTTTTAGGCTCTTAATTTGCCGGTGAACTGAAAATTAATACATACGTACCGATACCTGGACACTCTTTACCTCCTGTCGCCTTATTTTTATCACATTTTTATTACTCGAAATTAATAACGCAGGCCAATAACGGGAATTAATTATCAATAGTCATTGGCTTCGATTACCTCATCCTCAACACTAAAACGCTATAAAAATAACTGCCATATTCAATCGGTAAAACATTTTTAATTAATCTGCGGATTATATTTAAATTCCTTTTCAATCTGTCTATTAATGCCTTCAATTTATTCTATTTCATTAAAAAGATCACCGAAAGATTTTCTTCTAACTTTATCTACATTTTTATTTAGTTTACTTGTATAAATGATATTATTGCCATTTTCCTTTTCCCTACGTATTTTTATCATACTTTCTTTAATTATTGAGCTACTAATTTTTTATAAGAAAAGTTAATTCGTATTTTCTTTCGAACAATCGATCTTATATTATAAAAAATTTAATATATATATATATACATCTTTCCATTCATGCTAATTGGTTCTTAAAAATAAATTTAGCTATGAAAATTTGATAAATCTGAGCATAATATTACTTTAACGAAAGACAATTATTTTTAATTAATATTAGTAATTAACAAATAAGGATTAAAAATAATTTCATTTTGAAAATAAATATAACGAAACAAATTGAAAATTTCATTTCAATTCATAAATTTCATAAATCATAAAGCACATCAAATATTGATCTTTGTTTTATACTTTAATACTGAAATCGATGTTAATGGAATTGAAAATAAAAGAAATTGTTAAAAGTTTTACATTTTAAATTTTAAATTTTAAATTTTTTCAATAAGCATCAACGAAAACTACTTTCATCGTAAAGCCTTTTTCTTATAATTCCTTAAGACTACTTTTGACTGGTTTATCGACCGCATTCGTGTCTGCATTTAACTTTTTATTTTCAAAGTTTAAGAAAATATTGTAATCGTCTACGTTTATTTTTTTTAAAAATTCCAAATTTATACAATTTCTCGTAGGAAAATATTTTTAAATTACATATTTTTCAGTAATTTTTTATTAATCACTTTATTAAACAGAATTACTCGTATGTACTATTAAAAATGTCGTATTTAAAGATATAATTTAAAGTTCGCAGTATCTTTTATATTGAAATATTTTCTTTACTATTAATTAAAAGCATCGTGATATTAGAATATCAGCTTCGATGTACGTTGAATCGCACAGTAAGTCTTATATTTTTCAGTAAAAGCCTCGAGAAGCTGCAAAGATTTTTCAAATTAAATACTTGTAAGACTCGGGTAGTTTTTACTTTTATTAATTATTTGATGTTATTATATTATTTTATAAAGTAATTCATGATTCGGATAAGATATCCCACTTCAAAACGTCGAATTATTATGATACACTGAAAATCCGGAAGTAAAATGCTTCAGCGTCAGGCATTTTACGTAAAAAATCGGTCATTTTCTTTTATAGCGACGATTTTCATTTTTAAACCTGTCTGCATTGCTTAGTCATGGGAATAATTTGCAATGTAACAGCGAGTCCGTTCACATTTTTATGTAAAGCGCTAATGAAATAACATTCTCGTAGTCTTTATAAAATCAAACATATTTTTTTATTATAAATTTTTATTATAAATATTCTTTAAATAATATATTTATTTTAAATAGTACAAAATAATTTACTTGTGATCCAAGTAAAATAATTGACATTAAGCACGTAATCGTAATAATTGATTATTACACTAATTATGTTGTATTTTATTTGGTTCCGTGAATTTAACCATTGTTATTCTCATAGTTTGAGTTGTATCAGACACTAGAATAATATAGCGTTATTTGAAAATATTTTTTCCTACGCGGTTTTTGCAACAAAAAAAAAAAAAAAAAAAACTGTAGAGTAAAGACTCATTGTAATTCGATGCAAGTAAGCTATAGCGAGTTCAAACGTACGAATTTAAATGTCGAGCTAAGCAAAAAAATCTACATTTTCATAAAAGAAAAACAAACGCTCCTTTGATTTACATAAATTTAAAATTTTCAGCTTTATTCGTGTCATGTATTTTTTTAAGTTGAGGTAATAAGATTTAATCTGTCGACATTATCCGACGGCCAGAAACAAAAAAAAAAAAAAAAAAAAAAAAAAAATAAAGAAAATAAGAAAAGCTTAAAGAACGCGTAACTTTCTTTAAGGACTGTGAATTAAAACGCAAACATCCTAAGCAAGCAAATGTGCTTTAAATGTGTTAGTAGGTTGCGGAATGGAATAAATATTGGCTTAGCGAAAAGGACGCTTTGGCACATTTCTACATGACAAACATTTGTAAAAAGATAAAACTAGGCAGCCAGAGGGAGCTCGTAATAAATCCACACTAGTGTATAGCAATGAAAATGAGGGTTTGCATACGTGACTCGATCACCAAGGATTCCCACCCCTCCCCCTCCACATCCCACCTCACTATCTCATATTCCATTAATGAACTCGGGGCTGTAAATCCATAATACTTCGGACGTTATACATTTCACACCGTTTGAAAGCATCAATGCGTATCGAGGGTCCCTAGCCGTGGCAGTTTAACTTACGAGTCGCGAGGTCAGCCTAGTTTTGATAATAGATTATAAGGACTTCCGCGTCACGAGGGATTCAAACACGCATTTATGAATTAAGAAACGCAATAGAGGCACATTTCAGTCATGGAAATAAATTTATTTTTTAATTACTTAATAGTTAATTTACTTGTTCCATTCATTATCAATATATATATATATATATATACGTATACGAAGGGGCGCTCATTTACACACTTGCAAGTCAATAGTTAATTTATGTATCACACTTATTTTCATGATCCTGATATAATTAAAGTCGTTAATTTCAGCATATAAGTGGCTATATAATATGTTAATTAAAAGCATAGTATATATTTTACATAATAATAAAATAACGTTGAAGCCAAGTCATGATTTCCTTAACTATTAGTACACTCAAATTAATGTATCTAATTTAATAATAATTAGAAATAATTATATATGATGTAATTTCACTTTATTCGTGAATTTCACATGTTTTCTTACGTAAAAATTATTCGAACCAAGTGCAATTTATACCTGTAATATAAATAACTATTACCATTATTATTCATGTATTAAATATGTTAATTATAATATTGAAGTTTTAATACTCTTTCTCTCTCTCTCTCTCTCTCTCTCTAGTTATTGAGTTTAATTTAATTATCTAGTTAAAATTATTATACGGCGTTTCGTGGTAGCAAATTACATTTTTTTTTCTTTAGTCACGAGTAGTGTTTAAAACTCGATGAAATTTATTATAGAAAAAGCTTCTTCATTACAAATATTACACGTAAAAGAATTTCACCTGGATAATTAATGCCAACAGAGCGCATAAATAATAAATATAAAATGCATAATTGGTTTTGTAATTTTTCGTTTTGTTTTATTATTAAGAATCTAAATTGGGTTCCGTGCATTATATGCCGTTAGACAAGGACGTTGACGTATGAACTACTAACGCAGTCGAAGCTGGAATATTTTTAATACAATATAAAACGGGGCCCGTTAAAGCGAATTGAAAGGCTCAAATATAGAAATATTATAACAATAAAAATTTCAATACTATATAGTTCATTGTCATGGATGAAAAATGATATTCCCTTCACTTGTATTGTCTGATGAGAAACAAGAAGCAATTATTATGAATTGTTAAACAATGATCATTCTGTTTTTTTTTTTTTTTTTTTTTTTTTTCAATTCGTTTCATGAAAATGATAATGGTTTTATAAAAGTGAACAGATCTAAGAAGAATGCAGAAGCCACGAGATTCAATTGTGAATTCAAAACATAAATTAAATATGATACTTTTTAATAAATTAATTGTATATTTTACAATTAGTGTATTAATAATTAAATACAAGTATACATTAAATAATACAAAGTAATGTACAGTCCATAAGTTGGAGGGACGAATTCTATCACAAAATTAAAGCATTTGTTAAATAAACGTAGTAGTAGTAGTAGTAGTAGTATACGGTAGATCTGCTCTAAAACTCGATATCTTTCGAGAATCAACGTTATTAAATGTAAAACAAATGTAATCGTGATCTATACACACACGCGCGCGCGCGCGCGCATATATATATGAAAATTAAAATGCTTTTAATTATACGTAAATAAAGACATTTTCCAATTCATTTATTACGGAAAATATTGTTTGCTGGCTCGATGACAGCAAGTACGATTTAGCATAAAAAGAAACAACGAGACAAAGTTTCTCGTACAGATTTATAACGTAGGAGTAAGACGAAGGGAAAAAAGAAAAAAACGAGTGCATAATAAAATAAACCATTTTACAAGTAGGCGCATTAAAAAGAAAAAAAACAACAAAAAAACACGGGGTTTTACTTTACTGTTAAGTAAGCGCCCGCGAGTGAGTGAGTGAGAGAGAGAGAGAGAGAGAGAGAGAGAGCTCGCGAGCGTGTGGGAGGGGGCGGCGGTAGGAGTAAAGAGAGTTAGGGAGAGAAGGTAAATACGAGCAGGACAAGATGCGTGCACCCGTTCGATTGGTCGTGCGCGTTCTCCATTCTCGCGCTCCCGAGCCGTTCACCATAAATCCGGGAAAATGTAGGTTAATTATAGGAGCGCGGCCGCGCGCAGAGAGAAATCGCTTCTGTGTCGCTATCGGTCGGACACACGGCCTCCTCGGACCTCCTCCTCCTTCTCCACCGCCACCACCACCTCCTCCTCCTTCTCCTTCTTACCTACCCTGCAGCTGTCCTCGTCGGGGCTTTCGAAGGCTCCCGTCCCTTCCACCAGCGGGCTTTCGAATTTCCCGGCAAAGGGGGTTCGAGTAGGCACGGAGGCGCGAAAAACTCGAGGACTCCTCGCCTGGGACGGACGTCTGTCTCTAGGCGCGCGCGCGCGACTCCACAACCGTTGGACGTCTGAGGAGTGAACGCAACGCAGCAGTCTTCCCTTAGTATCGGGCTCTCGTCTCTCGGTCACCTCTTCTCTTTCTCTTCGCTGCTTAAATGGCATCGGTGCGAGGAAGGGGCGGCAACAGCCTCCTCGCGTTTGGCCTCATTTTTTACGCGCCCGTCCATTGTATCGAGCTCTTTCGAATGTATGCCTCTCCCGTCTCTCTCCTCTCTCTCTCTCTCTCTCTTACGTACATGTACGCGCAGCACACACTTCCCTCCCTCCATATACTTCACTATACTTATACACACGTATACGTGTGTGTATATATATATATATATTCCAGAGAGAGAGAGAGAGAGAGAGAGAGAGAGAGATTTTTTTATACGATTCGTTGGAGGATCGTCGAGTGTAGTAGTACCGAGGGCTGTAACGAACCAAAGCTCCCGAAAGGCTACGGGGCACGTCCAGCTATCCGACTAAGGGTGTCGTAGTATAGCTATGCGAATGGGGTCATGAGGATACTGGGCATCAAGATGGGTCATAACAAGAAATCAAAGTACGTACGTGTGGTACACTCATCTTCTTTATTCCGTGCGTCATTATTTTTCTTTCTTTCATTCCATCCATCCATCCATCCATCCATCCATCCATCCATCCATCCATTCTTCATTATCATTTATTTTATCTATGTGTTGCATTACTCATTTATCTAATTGTTCTATTTAATGTTCTTGGTTGCGCACACCAACCAACGGACATGTTTTGGAGATCGGCTAAGGGGGAAAGCGAGTTGAGATCGTATGCGCCTTCCTCGCTTATTTTCAATTCATATAAACATCAATTCTATTTTATTTTTTAACGTTTACGTCACTGTTCGTTATATTTAATTAACCGTCCGTCCGGTAAAACCAATAAGTAAGACAAATAGATTGTTGTACCTCCGAGCTTTTCGTCAATTAACTACTAGGCGGATGGAACGGGCAAAGGAGAGGACATCGGATTAACTGCTACCGGCCAAGTTTTTCTTTTAGCAATCATTTTTATATTTATCGGTGGATCATACGCTCGGATCATACGCAAAAGGTACGTTTGCCTTGAAATCGACGTCGACCGTACAAATAAGTAGATAATAATTTATCATATGCTTATGCGAGGATTCACAATTGGCTATGTAATTCGACCCCCTCCCCACCCTCCCATTTTATATCAAAACCTTCTTCTTCTTCTTCTTCTTCTTATTCTTCTTCCTCCTTTTTATTATTATTATTACTATTATTATTACTATTATTATTATTATTATTTATTATTTAGATACAAGAGGAAAATTAGTCAGTGCAGTGGCTATAACAGTTAAAACCTTTTACGTTTAATGCGGACGAATTATTATTATCTCGTATAATCCGGATTTCTTACACGCGCACTCGAGTCTACCGCCTCGATTAATTTCACATACGTCTGGATTGCACGTTTTAATTGTTTAGATTTATTTTTTAAATCGTATGCCGTTTGTCAGTAACGTGAATTTGCATGGCTGTACACAGACACGAAGGATAACTCGGTGGAGATGAATCTATTTGACAATTTGACCCAGAACTAAGTACACGGCGAAGTCTTTGACGAGCATAATCCCGAATTAAGGCGCGAAATGCCATTATTCTGGCTTGTTGTACTGAATGGCAAGTATCGCTTTACGATACTGTCATCGATCACATTAGAATAACCAATTGTGAGGATCGCTACAATGACAAAATCACGACTCAACTTGATTTCGTATGATATGGCTATCCCCAGATCGACGGGCTCGATCTCTCTAAATGAGATTTAGAACCGTCACACACCACAAAGTTATCTCATCACGCTCAATGTAGCCCAATGTTGCCGTTCCAGGTATAATAGGAATAGTTCCTCATTATACGTATCTAGTATTATACAAAAAAGTAGTTTTGACGTAAATCTGTCTAAAAATCGGCTTATCTTGAAGTTATAAGAACTCGTTATTCTCTCTCTCTCTCTCTCTCTCTATCTCTCTCGCTTTCATTCGTTCAAGCACTCAATCACGTTCTCATCATTTTCTTCGCCGTGTCGCTCACATTCGACTAAGCCTAATATATCACTCGCCATATCTCTTTTAATAACACTTAAGCTACGCAAATATTTTACATCCAAACATCAATTAATACCCATAAAATATTAAAACATCATTTGTTGCAATGACGCAACTCTTGACATCTAATTCTATTTTTCCTTTAGGGTACCTGCAGACGTGATCGATACGCTCTTTCTCGAAGTTTCTTTCTTTCTTTCTTTCTCTCTCTCTCTCTCTCTGTTTTTTTTTATTTTTTCTTTTAATCAGGACAGTAAACGAACATCGCTTTGTATCTGTATAAGGCAATTCAATGTAGTGAACTGCTCGCTCTCTCTCTCTCTCTCTATATGATCGGCAAAACATTTCAAATTTAACAAACGTAAAAAACTATGCCTTCGTCATTCAATCAGTTATCTAAGAATTATATTTAAAACGTTCAAATTAAGTGCTAAAAGATTTGCGTTAAATTGAAGGATATTTTTTGTCTTTGTTTTGTTACAAATTTTTCGTTATAAAAATAAATTATTTTACATTATAGTGTAGGAATACAAAATTTTAAAGATTCGTACTCTCCATTAAAAAGGAATCGAAACCTAAGAAAAGTGATTCCACCATTATTAATATTATTAATACATTAGAATTTAAAGTATACTTAAATCCTTTATAAAACATTGTATCTTTGGCGATGTATGTCGAGTAAAAATGGTCCCTCAAGTATTTAAATGAAATGAAAAACATTATTTTTCATTTTAGAAAGACAAAACCTGCATTTCCATAGATAGAACTTCTTTTTGAGTTTCTTTGTCAATAGATATTCAGGGGACGGGCGTCGTTCCCGAAAATCTAACCCGATACTTTCGTTGTGCCTAACATCGATAAATGTACGTACGTGGAACGACTATTCCATACATGCAGTAATTATTTTTAAAACATTTGCCTTTTAAACAAATTCCCTTACTTTTTTCTTTTTCTTCTTTTTCTATTATTAAATCCACATACCCCCCCGCCCCACCCCACCCCACCGCGTTCTTAATTAATATTAATAAATTCCAGTCAAGATATACATCCATGTAAGTGTAAGGTACGCGCGCGTGCACGTTAATATTTAAGTGCGCATGTCCTGGAAATAACGTAGGAGACTCGATATCACTTTGAAAAGGATGAGCTCAGCGTCAAGAGGTTTCGTGTGGGTCTGCCGTTACAAGTAGGCTGTGTGCTTGCTGCTGTGCTCGAGGGCCGCGAGCACGTCTTGCTTTTGTCGTACGTACAGTCGGCCCTTCTTCCACGGGTTCTGAAGCTGGAGGGGCTTGAAATCGTCCCTGAGGCACCGTTCGCGAGCTCCGATCACTGCCACCAGGCAAAAGTTCCCGAGCTGATCGGATGGATAGACCGGGCCGTCGAGGCCCTTGAGTAGCACGGCCACGTTAAGCTGCTTGACTACGAGATCGACGACCTCGCGGGCGGTTGTACGCCCGGTGACGTGCAGCTTCAGGCTCGTACCCGATGCAAGGCCCGTCTCGTAAGCGGCGTAGACCTGCGTTAAAGAAGCCAAAGACGCCGGTAAAAGTAACTAGTCAAATTAACTCGGGCTCTATGACGAGGACAGGGCTATAATCGTGCTCGGGCTTACCTGGAGGATACCGGGCAGAATAGTTGCTCGGGATCCGGGTTCCCCGCTTTCGTTGCCTTGATCGTCCGCGATCGCGGCTACGCTAGCCGTTGGCTTGGGAGCTGTTGGAGCCCCGAGGAGCGGACTCGTGGAGGCGGAAGCCGAGGCGGAGGTCGAGCTCCGAGCAGAGGCGCTCGATGGCCGGGGGCCGCGGAAGATCTTGTACTGGGGATCCGGGGGCAGCATGTCCTCGGATTTCGAGGGCGGTAGGCGGAGCTGGGGCTGTAGCCTGTAGGGCTCCGAGCTCGAGGAACAGTTGGAGCTGCTGCTGCCCTTCCGGGGATAGAGGCCAGAGGGCAGCTGCTGCTCGCTTTTGCTGAATTCCGTCGTCAGGTTTGTCTGGGGACAGCAGGAGGGGTCGACGACGCTTGGACCGGGCCAGCTCCCACGTCCCGGGCTCGACTTCACCAGCTTAGGATCGCGAGGTGGCAGCTGCAAAAGGCTCCGCTTCAAGCTGTTCCCCGCGCTGCTGTTCTTGTTCCGGTCGAAGTTCAGCAGATGCTGTATAGAAATTCCGCCAGTCTGTAATTCATGCGTAATGGGATTTCGTTAATTTCGCTCGATCGGGCTCACGAAGCTAGCTACGCATAAAGGCCTCTGTCGGAGAATTTGAGAGACTAACGTTTTGCGACGAGGTGCCTCGGTCGCGTGCGAAGGTTATTACGTCGATGAGCCACCTGGCGCCCTTCCACACGGTGTTCATTTGAGATTGGAGATTCTGAAGCCTCGTGAGCTTATCCTTGGCGATGCTGAGCTCCGAGTTGCTGAAGGCCTCGCGGTGACTGTGCTGCGCCTGAGTCGTGTCTAACTCGAGGATGCAGCTGAGCTTGGCGTAGCGATTTATCAGGCTCCGCTGATAAGTGCTCAGGTGGACCATTTCAAAGAGCTGGATTGGTAGGGTGAGAAGGTCACCGCGCTGCAAGAGGATCTCCCGTGTACCGGGTACGGAGCAAGCAGTTTCCGCGGGCGGGACCGCCAACAGGAAGGACACGTTAGAATTCAGGTCGATGACCTCGGCATCGTAGATTCGGTGGTTCAGAGACTCGTCCGAGCTAATCTCCATGAAATTAAAGAGTCTCTTGGCGGCGGCCGCGATCATGTCGACGAAGAGCTTTTGCTGTTCCGAGCCTTGAAGCTCGTTCGCCGCGTTCTCCTTCTCTTCGCTTTGGCTACCGTAGTCGGGCAAATGAATCCGGGATATCCGCTTCAAGTGCTCCCACTCTTCGCTGTAACGAATACAGAGCCTTCGTTGTACCAGAAATATTTACTTTGGATACAAAGGAAAGAGAAGAAGAAGAAGAAGAAGAAGAAGAAGAAGAAGAAGAAGAATATGAAGAGAAACTCACGCAGAGACGTGCGGATTCTCTCGGATCTTGCAGTGGGGAAGTACGTTCGGTGACTTGGTCGCGACAACGACCTGAATGGAGTCGACGCTACTCTGCATCTTGAGATAGCCGAGGTAGAGGCCGCGCGAGAGTTTGATGCTGCTCACCTGGTGGTAAGCCATTTGCTCTTGTATGCTCGCCATGAGGATGTCAGCGACATTGCTGTCCTCGTGAGTAACGAGCTTCTTGGTAACTTTGCTCAAGGGTAGCCACCTGCTGTTAAGTACCGAGACGAGCTTCGGCGAGCTCACGTAATTAATCGTCGAAAAGACGAGCGTGCCCTGGACGTCTCTTATTGGCTTGTGATAAAACTGACCAAGGTCCTGGATGCAAAGAGCGGCCTATACGATTCAAACAATAAACGTTAGGCAATAGAACATTGAGCCGACGGAGCCGACGGAGCCGACACCTCCCAGTTCCTCAGTTCACAAGCGATTCCTGTTTCCCTTACCTGCATCTGCGTCGCCGCTTGCAGAAGCTTTATCCTGAAATGATTGATCGTGCTGTTCTGACTCTTTTCCATGTCTTGCTTCAGGGTTTTCACATCGTCCCAGGTGCACGCGACTTTCATGAGCCAATGGAAGTCGTTGTATATGCAGCTGGGGTAGGTCTCGTCGACTTCGATGACCGGCAGGAAGTCCTCGTTCGTCACCAATACCTTATCCTCGTGGTAGAGGAGGCAGCCGAGGAAAACTCCGCGACGCAGGTTTTTCTGGAACTTGCTCGTCGCCGTGAACAGCTGCTTTATCGTCGTCTTCTTCTTATGGTTGCGACGCTGCAGTGCCGGCGTTTCCTGGCTGAACTCTGAGCCCCTTACGTCCCTCAGTAAACTGTCCAACTGTTCCAATCGTCCAGTGAAACGAGCCACCCGACCGTCGATATCGCGCCAACCTTTAATCCCCAACAACGTGTCAACAGATTTTATTGTCAACATTAGTTAACGGCAACAAGCTTTATTTTATTTTAAAATTTGCGATTTCGGGCTTTGTACTGATTAATTGGACTGATGGACTGATGGACTGATGGACTGATTAATTCAAAACACGTATTTATAGAAAACGATAAATTTAATTAATATCAAGGAATCGTAGATTTGATAGTAATTATCTCGAAAATGTCTTTAAAATCAATGGATCGATTGAATTTCAGGACCAAAGAAAACTAAGTGAGCTTTGAATGGTGGTGGTGGTGGTGGTGGTAATGGTGGCGGCAGCGGTGGGGAATCAAGTAATAAAGAGAAATTAAAGGATAAAAATTATGTACTGACTGCTGGGGGTGAGGTGAGCCGGTGTCGTCGATCTAAATCTGCTGTAACCCTTTAGATTGCCTGCAGCAGCCCGGAAGTAATACTTGTGACCCTGGAGTAGGCCTTCGATGCGACATTCCTTCTGCTTCATGTCGAGGAGCTCCCGCTCCCCGCAAATCGTACTGAAGTCTTCTTTGAAGCTCCATTGGATTTTGAATTTCGTGCAGATGGACGATTCTTGGGTCTCGGACTCTTTAAATCTGGCCGCGACGGATGTCGTGCCGGTGACGTCGACCGACACCAGGAACGGCATATCTGGCGGCCCTACGGTCACAATCCATTAGCTTATCCATTAAGTAATCCATGAAATAATCAATGGGACGATGATTGTTATTAGCGGGGCGCGCGGTTATTAATTGGTTTCGTTGTTGGTCATGTGGCTAATTCCCCAGATCGGATTTGCATGTAAGAGAGCTAGGACACGCATCGGAAATTAGGAGCGCGCTCGGCTTTAAAATCCCTACCGGGAAATGTATGGCGGCGTCGATGAATGGCCACGTGAGCCTGCTTTATTCGACTCTGCTGACGTAGCCGAGATATTAAACATTCGAATGTTCTTGTTAAACGAATGCAATTACAATCGAGAGACTGGCCAGTTTTTATTTATAATTAATTAATACTTTTCCTGTATTTACGTACGTGGACACGCAGATTATTGGGATCAAAAAGATCTGAAGTATTTATTTAGGATAAGCCGCTAACCGTAGCCACGAAATATCTACTTCCATTTTATCAACGCATGTCTAATAAGATTTACTCGCTGGCTTCTACCCTATAGTCAAAATCGATATGCACCCGGTAATATTAATCGGTAAACTGTATTTAATTCATAAATACGAAGTTATCAAGCCTCGTATCGAGTCCGGACTTACTATCGAATGTACTCGTAATCGATAATTCTTTTTTTCTTCTTTATTCATTCGGGATTGAACGAGCCAATCTCGGTTTAATTCTGTAATAATTGCATGTACATAGAGAGTATATCGTTATATATAACAAAAAAATATTATCTTTAAACGTTACTTTTTATAGTATAAGTTGCTCGTTGATGTACTATGTTTTTAAAAAATATTTTGACAGCCCAATCGGTCGATAATTAATGACAATTATTTGAAGATTTTTCTATTTTAACGGATTTGAGAAGGTCATTATTACAATTGAATGAATTCCAATGAATGACAGATTATAAGATAAAATGATTTGAATTGCACAGACCTTTTCAATAATATCATCATTTTAAGCAAATAACGAAATTCGAGTTCAGAACTCGAAAATTACATATCTGCACTAATTTTTTATACAATATCAATGGTTTAACGCGTTTCTAATTCTATGACACGGTACACCGAGGTATATACATCTCTTTTCACTTTTCCTTGAGAAAAACTACGAATGAAAAAAATCGATGGTAAGGTATTTTCTAAACATTATTAATAATATTAATATCGTAAGAGTTAAGTAGCGTGTTATTTCAATTATAACGTTAACCGGTAGCAGTGGAAATGTATTTTTTTTTTATTATTATTACAAGCGGGGAAAAGTGTGAAAAAACGTTTTCATCGGTTCACGATCACTTATTACCGAGCAATGTTATTCATAATACTGTAGAAAATTTATAAATACCAGTGATACACTGCATTTATCAAACGTATACTCAAGTACAATTATACTCTGTCTATACATCAGCCATGCAGTATAAAAATGAAGAAAATGCAATTGAGAAATATCTAATTAATGCGTGTACACTTGCAACGACTGACGATATAAATACTAGTTTCGCAAAAACGTTATGTTATCTAAGACAATTAGATTTTTAGGATATGGTTTATGATTTCCGCTAAAGGCATTTTAGTACGCGGCATTCATTATTCGTATTCGTATAATATTCGTATTATAAAAACTGCCAAATATCCGTTTCTACTTTCCCACAATAGATACGATTGGATTTAATAACGAATCTTTTTTCAGTAAACTGCCCACGGCAGATAGCACAAAAGATATTTATTTATTAATCGTATTAATTTATTAATCACTAAATATGAGGATGGGTATTTTTTTTTTTTATGGATTCCGAGCTAATCCTCCGTTTAGGATTATTAAGCAAGTGAACTCAGATTTAAATAACAAAAAAAAAAAAAAAAAAAAGAGAAGAAAAGAAGAGAAAAGAAAGGAAAGGAAAGGAAAGGAAAGGAAAAGAAAAGTGGCATGCGTAGTAAAAGGTCGTTTGCTGGCAGATCCACTAAAGTTCTTTATTATCTTAAAATCTTAAAAAGTAAAGGAAGACGAGGCTTACGCGCTTGGTCGAATCCGAAGAGCATCTTTCTGAGGGCTCTGGCTCTGCGCTCCCAGAGTGCGAGCTGCTTATCCTCGGCGCTGCCCCCGCAGCCGGTGAGGTTGTTGTGCTGAGAGGAAAAACTGCCCCTGTGGCTCTGGCTTGGGGGCGGCTCCAGGAGTGTCGGCCCGGAGGCAGGGTTACCCCCGACGGCACCACCTCCGAGTTCCTGCACCCGGTGCTCTGCCTCTGTCAGCAGCGAGGCTAAGTGGATACCCAAAGACTCTGGCGATTTGACTGTGTCAACAAGAGCCGTCATTTTTTTTAGTAAGCTTACTCTCCTCGGCCTTTACCCCGACTTACACGACTTCGCACAGTTACGGATGTACGGCCGCTTACGTACTCATTAAAAATAATCCGCCAATACCACTGCTGCCTTTACCTCCCGCTCACCGCCCCTCCCCGCCCCCCGCTCACCGCCCGCCCAAGTAATTAATAATTACGCGAAGTCCAGCCCGAGCTCCGAGCTATTAAAAAATTTTCAATTTCATATTTTTCCAAATACGCTCCGTGCCGGCTGTCGGGTAATTTTATTAAATACGTAACAAGATCAGGTGTTGTTC
Source organism: Ceratosolen fusciceps (assembly GCA_018883505.1). Lineage (NCBI taxonomy): Eukaryota > Metazoa > Arthropoda > Insecta > Hymenoptera > Agaonidae > Ceratosolen > Ceratosolen fusciceps. Next base: position 6,993,602 of record RCIC01000002.1, read on the forward strand.
GGTCGGTACGTGTCCCTTCTTTTTAAATATTTATTTCGAGATTACTCCATCGCTCCCGATAATTTGTATAATTATTTTATCGAGGATTCGCGATGCGAAGTCCACTTCTCCGCGAAAATGTGCCGCAAAAAATTCAATTTACAATCCTTTCATTTGCTACGACCGAACTGGCGAAAAACAGTTAAAAAGCTAAGTTTCGGAATTTCGCTTCTCCTCGTATTTATGTAATGCCTGGGATTTCTCAGAATTTCTCCGTAGGAAACTTTTGTGCGCCTCTTGATGTTACAAAAGTAGACGCAGAAATTTATTTTAATCCATAAGGTTTCGATGCTATTTATTAATAGCCGTGATTTTTTTTTTTTTTTTTTTTTTTTTTTTATCACGACATCGTTTTATTACCCGTAAATTCAATCCCCAAAGTGCCCGAGAGATATTTATTATGAAAACTTTCGGCAAACTATCGCGACAATTTTTAATTTAATAAAAACTACTTATGCATAGCGCTTCCACTCTCTGGATTTCGTAACTCAAAAGTAAATAAAAAGCCGAAATTCGTAATTAGACAATAAAGCGCAGTATAAGCGTCACTTCGGGCCAAGTAATTTAAATTTTATGCACATAAATATTTAACGGGTCATTATTATAATACAAAACGACTTCAACAAAATTAATGGCGTCATTCTGTTAGTCAACAAGTAACACTTTCCTTAATTATTTAGCAATGTTTCTAAGTGCTACTACGGTTTACATTTTATAAATAATATATATATTCCCCGGTCAATTAAGCCATACAACTCACTTAATATTACATTATTAAAAGAAAAACTATTAAAATACTTATAAAGACTATAAAAAAAAAAAAAAAAAAAAAAAAAAGGAATCACAATAACATTTGTTTTAAAAATCGAAAATTCAATTAAAAAAGTAAAATAAAAATATAATCTTATTAGCGCTAAGTGCAGAATTTGCCTTTAAACTGCAATTCTTAAATTATTGGCCGAATAGAGAAGAGTGTCAAACAGGTTATACTGGTTTCCAGTCAACTCAATACAACGGTTTAAAAAATTAGCGCTATTACATTCACTCCATGATAATGGCCACGAAATTTAAATCCTTCTTCCTCAAAATTTCAATAATTTTTCCTTAATAATATTCATGCACATTTAGCAAATCAAATGGAAATATTAAAATTCGTATGAGATATATTACGTATCTTTTAAATTACTCATTAAGCGACAGAGAGGAAGAAGAAGAATAATTAAAATGTAGAATACAATGAAAGGCAATTGATTTTATATACGAGATCAAATTTTATTGAGTTTCGATCACGTGTACTCGTAAAGAAAATACTTTTTTGAAATTCTTATGAACTTGTTTACAATTAGGTCATAAACGATAGATTTGTACGCTCGCGAAAGAATTCTATGTGTCATTAATTAAATATCCACATTATTATTTCCTTTCATTAATTAGAAACCGAATTTGCATTTCAATATATTGTAAATTCTTTAAACTTTGCTCCTTTGAAAGGGTAAACCCATTGTTTATAATTTAATTTGTAACTAAATACGGCTTCGATCGATATAAAAATATTTCATTCTTTCTAAAAAAAAAAAAAAAAGAAAAAAGAAGAAGATCATTTACGAAACTATGAGATTATTATCTCTACCTGGTATTGATATATACGAAGGACAATAATTTAAGTGGACGTTAGAGAATTTATTAAAGAACACATTTGGAATATAAATAAGATGAAATAGATAATTAAGATGTGAAAAATTTATTGTCATTTAATAAGTTATGCAACTTCGGTGTCTATTCATATTTCAGGTAAAAACCATATCCGCTTTTATTTATCTGCTACAGAAACATAATAGATAATTATTGATTTATGAAGCGATTTATGAAGCCCGTACTAAAATGAGAAAAAGAATTAAATAAATCGTAATACAAATAAATTAAACATAAAATTTATATTAAAAAGACTTGAGGGACATTTTTTTGTTTGTTTTATATCATTATTTCGTTATTTAGAATCGAATCAGTTAATGGTAAATATTTTTTCAGCTTACGTATGCGTTATATTTTACTCAATAAAATATAATAACATTGTTCTAAAAACAAAGCCGAACAAACTTTTCCTGATTTAATTACCTTTTCAGCTTTTTCAGCTTTCTTTTAACAAAAATTCGGTTATACGCTGTTTTTTATCGTAAATAAATACAAAGAAAAATGCCTATACATATTTTTGTTTAACAAAGAAAAGTACTAAAAGAGCAAAACGCCTTTTAAATAATTAACTATCTATTATTGAATTTAAAGTGCGGCAAGATGTTTTTGTATAATTATTCTCTGTATAATTAAGTATAATAAAAATTTGCATAAAAATAGAAAAGAATGTAAATATTTTGAACTTATATTTAAAAAAAAAGACAGAAAAAACCGAGTTTCGTTTTAAAAAATTAATTGTTCTGAATAAAAATGTCTAAACGTAATTTTATATAAAAATTCTTTAAATATTTTGCTTGAATATATTATCGATTTAACAAAATTATTTTATAAGATAGGATATGAAAATATAATCTGAAAATATTCAATATTCATACAGTTATAAGACTAAGATCAGTTAGAATAATTTATCACTATGAATAAACGTATTATTATTAATAAAATTATCGAAAAACTTTGTATGAAAGTTTTTGACATATGCGTATCAAACTTTTTTTAAAATAATTTATTTATTTATTATTTACTTTTTTCCCTCAGAAAGAAGGAAACTTTGTAAGAAATCTTACGTTTTTACAATTACAATTAGAGTGAGTTTTAATTAAAATGATTGTACTTTTTTGAAGAAAACGCAAATTAAAAAAACAACGATAGTGTATTTTCTTCAATATAATTAATTAATTTAAGGATAATGGTAAATTTATAAGATAATTTCTTAACACTTACACACATTATTATTATTATATATATATATATATGTATATGTATATGTATATCTGTACTCGTTAATGATATCTAACGTTTTAATTATTAACGCATTATGATGGAAGGTGAAGCATAAAATCGTCTGTCATGATAAGCTAAAATTCTTGACGTTATTATATCACTTGATCTATTCCATAATAAAAATTATGCAATTCTAGAAAAAGTTTATTTTCCACCGACAACAACATATAAAACGTTTAAATTGTATCAGTAGGATGTTATTATAAAAAATAACAATATAATGAAATTCAATAAAAACGGAGATGCATCATACATAACGGCGTTTTTTTTATACATATCAATCTTATAATAGTTTTATATATTGTAAGAGCTGAATTGACCGATATAAGTCACGTTTGAATGTTTTCTCATTTGTTTATGCTTTTTAACCCCTTCTAAAATGTCAAATATTGATATATCCTGCTCATCACTACCCTTCGTTAAAGATTATTATTAAAATTAAATGAAATCAATGTTAAAAATACGAAACTATAAAACAAAAAAAACAAAAAATATTTTCGTTATGAGTATTTGAGAGAAAATCTTTCTTGTATAGAGTATTCTTTAATTCAAAAATTTCATATTAAAATCAATTATTTTATAAGAATAAAAAATAACTAATTATAAATTAAAAAATAAATAATTGAGAATGATCATATTGCTGTTTGTCGCCAAAAGTCATTGAAATTAGAATTAAACACTGTTTTATTATAATATCTATTATTTATTTATATATTTTTTATACGAGGTATTTGATTATTAAATATGATAAAAATTTCAAAATTTTCAAGAATATTTCTTCTTTATTAAATTATAAACTTGCATAGAAAACAAAAGAAAGGCTTACTGCCCTTATTTTCTTATGAAATCTTTCCAGTAGTAATATAATAATCATAATATTGAATTAAAACGTTTTATTGCATATTATGTTATAACATTCAAGGTAAATATTAAAACGCAAAAGTTTAATGTAAATTGATTGTCTCCCAAAAAGTAGTTTGAAACATTAGTGCATTCATTTAACTGGTAATTTAGTACGACCTCGCATGTGTACGTACATCTATATAGTATGAGTAAATTGAAATTACAACAGCTTTCGTAAAGCGTTACGTATGAAACCGATTGTACAATTAGATATTTAAAGTGCATTATTAATTTAATTTATAATATAATGTAATAATTTGTAAATTCAATTCGATCTAAGTAACAAGTGATTTATGTATGTAAGTAAGGTGGATGATTAATTAATTAATTAATTAATTAATTTTAAGTTTTTAAAGCGTTATTATTTGTTGTTAATATTTCTTTTAGTTCTTTTTAAATATACTATTTTTATTAAAGCTTTCAATCGTTACGTGAATCTCCCTTTTCACTTAAAGTAATATAATTGCTTGACTTTCGAGATCGTATATTTAATCCCCTTAATGCAACTTTGGATTCTATATTGCTGGATAGGAAGGAACATTATTAGATAACTTTTAATTTAGATGAGATTTTCAAAAAATACTCCTTTCGGCCAATACTTTTAGCACCTTGTCCGTAATCTGTATTTTATCTATATTGATTGCCTATCTAACCTCTACGTACCAGCATTTATTGCATTTCCGTTCTATCTACAGTTAATATGCGACCGTTTTGACAATGTTTTATGAATATTTCTAATTCGGCCTTTTTACTAAACTTAAAAAAATTTTTAATATTCTTACGTTACGAATAATTACATTTTCCATTCTTACAGATCTAAATATTACGATGTAAATTAACCTGTACTTGGAATATTTAAGGAATATAGACTTTCAGCATTTGACAGCAGACAAGAGCAATATAATGCCTTTACAAATTTATATATTATCAAAATCAAAATTTTAAAATTAGAACATTAACGGCTATCTGGAATATTTACTCTTTTAAATTGTACAGTGTTAAAAAGAGAAATTTTATACTGGCATTTTAAAAAAATTTTGAATGAATTTACTATTATTAGCTTCAATTGAATTTTAATTTATTTTAAATGTAATTAAATTCGCAGGGCAAACTTTTTAAACTTAAAAGGTTTTAGACATATTATACATATATATATATGTTTCATTCTTATTGGGAACATTGCAATATAGCGCAATGTAAGTGAATATGTACTAATACTCACACTGATTGCCTTCTTGAGCTCCAAATGCTACGAGCATCTTCGCTAAAGATCGGTTATTACTTAGCACTGCTACGTCTAATGGAGAAAGGCCATCACTATTTACACTGCAAACAAATAAAATTTTTCATTTCAATTGGAAAATAGTTGTATTTTTTTCTCTTTCCTTTATTAGTAAGCGATATTCGATTTATCCATCGTTATAAGAGATCAGTTATATTTTTATACGGAGAAACGCTTATACGATTACCTAGAAACGCAATTAATTAATATCCTATCCAAGAAGCTATTATATTTATCTTCTTTATTATAAGGCAGATAACTTTAGCTTCGATATTTTCTAGCTTTTAGATTATTTTTCGTCTCTTCGAAATGCGGCGGATACGTTTTGCTTTTAAAAATAAATGGAATCCGTATCTAATATTCTGATTATATCAGATACGTCAAGAATTATTTTTACGAAACGTGAAACCATGATATTTTGTAATTTGTATTATAAAAGCTCTGGCGCTGTAAACGCTTTCATTTCACGTTCACATCAATCAAATAATTTTTTTTCTAATCGCTATGCAGGATTCGATCTCACGGGTCTAAAGCTTCAGTACTTCGCATCGGTGAGATTATTTTAAATATGCAAATAAAAAGAGAGCCACTTTTTTTTTTTTTTTAAATTTCACAATAGCCCGATAAGATATTAAAATTTGACATTCTCATTAATTTATGTAGGCATTTTTCTAGTTTATATTCATAAATAAAATAAATCAGGAATTTTATTTAAAACATTTAGCTGGAATCAATTAGTATTACGTCCAATGGTACTTATATTACTTTTAAAGCGACAGTACTCGTTGCAATGCGATTTCTTTTATTGATTTTTCCCGTGGTAACGTAATTGCTGCGACATCTCCATCATGTAGTTCATGTTTCTTCTATCCCCTCTTCTGCTATTATTCTAGCTTTCTAACGTCGGTGCTAACTTTTTTTTCCCTTCTCTTTCTTTGTTATATAGCCGGGGGAACATCAGCTCGTAAAATACGCTATGAGCTTCTTTCTCGTCTTTTAAAGTTCTCCTTATATACGTTGCGTTTCCTTCAAACTTTTCTCGTTCTCAAAAGTTTTCATTCCACTTGGGAGAAAAGAATTACTATATTCGATTATATCTATGTGCCTTCGAAAAGCCTTAATTCATCGCACTATGAATTCGGTAGAACTACGAGTTCGTACTGGCTGGCAAAGGCGAAAAGAACAAAAAAAAGAACAAAAAAAAGAAGGGGTTAAGGGAGTCGTGGAGATCGAATTAGGAAACATGCTAAAGAACTGTTTTACTACGTTTCTAAAGGAATAACTAGTGTACGTCTACGACGTTTCGGCTGGAAAGAGTCGAGCTCACGTTTTGTGTTGTGACGGAAAACTTTTTACATCGAAAGTTCAAGAAGATACGATTGCGAAGCGCGTTAAAATTAAAAGCAAATATTACGTATTTATCCGATATAAAAAAAAAAAAAAAAAAAAATAAAGGACATTGGCTACGCACAAGGAGTTAGTTACGCGCTGTGAAATAATATAGAATAGGAAACAAAGGTCGAGAGGGCGTAGCTCCCAAAGCAAAAACTCCAGTCGTATTACATTTTATTCAAATTCATAACTCGAGTTTAGAATGAAATATACGGCGACGATAGAATAGAAAACATGACCGGCGAATGCGCTTGTTTTTGTTTTGAAAGAATTTCATAGCGAGCGCTTTGAAAGCCGAGCTGTAAGCATGCCAATGTTTTAAAATTCAATTGGCTTCGCTAATATCCTTACGTGACCAATTAATACGCGTCAATTCTCATTCTCTGCTACACGATGTAGAAGAAATGCGAGGCGCATAACTAATAGAGATAGAGATAGATAGAGAGAGAGAGAGACGGTGATTGGGGTAGGGGGATGGGGGGAGGGAGGAAATCAGTGACCTAGGTAAGAAAATCACCGAATAATTTCGATGAATGTCCGGAATTATTATGCACGGTATTACGTAAAGCAAGTGGAACAGCTCACCTGTTAACATCGACGTCCGTTGATTCGAGGATGGCCCTCGCTTTATCGAGATGACCGTGCTCAACGGCTGCAAAAAGTGCTACCACAGAAAAAAAGAGAAATAGTCAATTAATAATAAAAAAAAAAAAAAAAAAAAAGTCAATACGATACGTGGCGTGGGTGGAAAGTCAGCCGGAAGTACCGTCGACTCGATTAATTTACAATTAATCATTAATAATAATAATTTAATTAATAATAATACTTATAATAATAATAACAATAGTAATAAATAATAGGAAGATGAACGAAAGAAGAGATTAAAGCCATGTATGTGCACTTTAGAAAGGCCATTAAATAAACTAACGGCATAATTTACGTTCGATCCCTCGGGTTAAGCTTTGAATTGGAACAAATGGTCGTCTGCGGAGTGCCTGAAACTTTCCAATTAGCATGATCGAGCTCGTTTAATGTGATGTCCGAGCCCGCGGGACGTCTAGCTATACAGAGAGATCATCGGAGTTGCTTTTATTTCTTAATTGAGTGCTGCTCGCACGAGAATATAATATAATTATCTTCGGTACTTCTCGAGGCTAATAATAATAATAACAATAATAATGATAATAATGATAATAATAATAGTAATAATATTCGTATGCACGTAGAGCGAAGCTGGATTTCCGAGAGCTCGTCTAGGCTTATACGAATTAGTTAATCAACATAGAACTTTCATCGGTCGGCTAAAAACCCATTTATGACTTATACTCCTTCCTCTAATCTTATGTATTTCGTTACTTTTTAATTTCGTCGTCTTTGATTATCGCTCGGAATTAAAAAAATTACTCAATCGAGCCCTCCCCCCCCATTCCTCTCTCTCTCTCTCTCTCTCTCTCTCTCTCTCTCGATTAGTTAGTGCAACGCTGAATTTTTACAATAATCGTAAATTAATAATAATATTGTCAATGATGTAAAAGCTTCGAAAGAATGTTATAATGCGAGGAGGTATATTTAATGCCATTTGATTATATAGAGAATATAATTTAATAGAGAAAAGTCGTGAAGAGATCAAGGATTTTTTTTCCAGGGCTTTATAGTGGTGTAATGCAAAACGTTCTAGGTACCATGCAAATGTATGTTGAGGGAGGGTTGTGCTGTGAGAGGGTTGATATGTATTGACGACAAGTTGGTGAGCTGATACTGATGATTTAGTTCATGCTGCTGTAGCTGCTGCTGCTGATGCTGCTGCTGATGCTGCTGCTGATGCTGTTGCTGCTGCTGCTGCTGCTGATGATGATGATGATGTTTCTTTTTGCCCAAGACTTCCAGGAACTCCATCCCTTGCTGCGAGTGAAACTCTGCGAGTGTAATAAGAGCAAGGATATGAAACAAAATGACCAAATCGGAAGTGGTAACGTATGTTATTATTATTCGGACGCACAATAATACTACAAGGAAAAAAACATCGTGTGTGTGTGTGTGTGCGCGCGCGTTCGTGTGCCGCGTGGACAAGGTATCGTGGACAAGAGAGATAGAAAGTTAAGGGGATATATTTTAATTAGAAAGAATAACTATTCCAACAAGATTGAGACGATCGCTGAGACTTAATTGAGACAGCATTGATTTACTAAATTTAAGGATTTTACTCACTACAACAGGAGCGTTATTATAGAGGGAGTTTGAGACGAGGTAACGCGTTATGTCGATCATAAAGGTAATTCTGGCCGGCTTATTGAACCAGAATGAAAATTTTCATTAAAAAAAGTTTCGTAGAAAAAGGCGAATCGAGAGAAAAATGGGAACTAATAAAAAAATCATAGTCAATCAAGCTCATCGGTACAATTGCGCGAAAGCGAGCGTTAATTTGAAATATTGCGAAGTCTTTCATGAAAGATTATTCTTTTAAGCCAAACACGTAAAGTGCTCTCTGTCCCTACTTTTTCCCCTTTTCCTCTCGTTCCTGGTAACCCTTCTAACTTCCAGAGATTAAACGTACTTGTACATGAAGCGTTCTTTATAATTTCTCCACGTTCTGACTCTTCTGTTGTTACTTTCAATCCCGTATCCTTTGTGCTCTTCCGAGTGGTGTTTTTCTAAATTAATAAATTCAAATGCCTTTAATGAGAAATCCTCTCCTAAGGTCTATAATCGATTGAATATCGATTTGAATATCCGGCCGCTCTTATCCTTACAATTCATACTCTTTGAGGCATTATATTATTCTTCACCTTCTTCCGGGATCTTTTACATGTTTAGGTAATACAACGAGCATTTCGTAGAGTCGCGGGTGACTCTCGGTATCGATACAAATTCCTCACTTTTTCATTAGCCGACGCGCACTAAAGTATCGTCATTCCGTATAAAAAAGAGTATTAGAATTGTAAGAAAATGCTCAAATGAATAGAGATCGAAATTAGAATTTAATACGATGATGGAATCCAGTCCAAATTAATTAATCGAAGAACGAAATTTACGATAAATAATTATTAAAAAAAAAAATAAAATAAAAATAAAACATTAATCGTAAGATATACAGACAGACAGACAGACGGACAGACAGACAGACAGACAGACAAAAAAACAAACAAAAAAACAAAGAAAAAAAGAAACAAACAAACAAACAAACAATCGTATTTTTCTCATGCTGGTAAGTTAATATTATTATTGTGATCAAGTGGCGGGAGCTTCGGTTCTTAAAGTATACGCTACATTATCTCTTATCCTCGATTCGACGATGGATCTCGGTAAATTTGCCGAATTTCTCGTTCTGTTTACAACGAATTCTTGGCGATTCGTCTTCGGTAATGCTATCCGATGGCTCGGAAATACTTTATTCTCGTCGTAAGCGTCGTTAATATATCCTTTGAAAGTCGCTACAGAAATGCACTTTCCCTCTGGCTCCTTCGAGACCCGGAAAAGGCCTTTGCCGGCTGCACTGCTCTTTGCACGAGTGCACCAGTGATGCTTCTTACAAATTTGCTCGTTTTCCATTATAACCGTCAGACGGCTTTCTATCTGGCTTTTCTTATCTGGCTTTTCCACCTCCGGAGGAACGGGCGAGTCTACGGTTTCTCCATTATTGCCAGCCCGATCATCCGCTTGATCGAGATTATCTTCGTGAAAGAAGCCCGTCATCGACCTGTCTAATGAACTGTCCATAAATGACGGATTCTCGTAGGCATTGAATCTATCGCTCCTCACAGAGAACTTGTTACATCCGGCTCCGTCCTTAATCGGACTCTGAGCCTTGCAATTAGATGTGAGCGAGAGCTTGGACTCCAAATCTTTGACGATCCTTCCCGACGACTCCTCGGCCAATACGTTCTCGTATTCTCTCCTACGGCTGACTGTTGGGCACTCGGCGCGATGGTCAGTTTCCTCCTCGATGCTCTTCTCCGCGAGCAGAGTCAAATTTTGTATTTTACTTTTGGGACTCCCTGCGGCACTCGGGCTCACGGCTGGTAAATCGTAGCTCGGAGTTGCGTGAAGGTTCGCGTGATTACGAATTTTCGACATTAGCTTTACGGAAGCGCGAAAAGACTTGGATCGCTTGAAACCGGAGATCTTATTTCCTCCGGATGACCGGCGCAATAGCTCCATCTTGGGACTCGATCGAGCGGAAAAAGACTTTCGGAATTTCATTTGTACGTCTTAATTTGTCAGCGTAACGTATACACGTGTCTTTCGAATATCGGCCAGAAATATCGAAATATCGTTTGACAAATCCACTTTGAATACGAATCTTTGGCTTTGAAGAGTGAGTTTTGATTACGAAGTGGCATTATATCTTATCTGAAGGAGGAGCAGCTTTTCATTATTAAACTGAAAATAAAAGTATGTTTTCGTTATGTCTTTATGGGATTGGCAAAAAAGAGCATGGCAAAGCATCGCTTTATCGACTTTGATCGCGTAAATTATTTTCTTATTGTCTTTGAGCAATCTGTCAATAAGTTTTTAAATAATTTCCGAAAACAATAATGCCGACAAAACCAAACTCCAAATCAAACTACTTTAAACGTCGGTCAGCATCGGCTTTATCACTTTATCATCATCGGGAGCTTAGACTCCCCTACGTCGGAGCACCACATAAATACACACGTACATGCATGCGTACACACGATTAAAGGACATTGAGAATTCCTATTGCCTTGTTCGAGTACCAGGTTAAGTAGACGCGGGAGTCACGTAATAAAGGCAACCGACGCCGTAATATGCCGAATGAAAATTTCTTCGGATCGAGAAGATCGAGTCAACGAGGACGACAACCTTACAACAACCTCTATTTACAATTTCTACCTCCATCACCCCCACCCATTTTTTTTTTTTTTTTTTTTTTTTTTTTTTAATACGTGAGAAAACTTCTTATTCGCCATGTGGATTTGAACCTTATCAGTCGTTCTCCTCTGCGGGCAGATTCGAAAGATTAATCTATCGAAAGCCTCTTATATCCTGTCGGAGCGGACAATAATTGGCTATTATAATAGAAGGAGAGGGTTACCACACGAATGCATAAGCTTTCTCACTTGGTCGGTGCATCGTCGCGAAGCTAAGTAGTAGTCCTTACAGTCAATTTGCTGGGCGAATAGAATTTATTGCTAACGTCCGTTTCGCTATTTAAGTCACTCACTGCGAGTTCTTAAATCAGAAGACGAGCCTTTAATGAAGATCGACAAAATTACCAACGATTATAGGCCGCTTCGTTCTAATATTGAAGCAATTCAATTTATTAAATATACGCCAATGACATTTAAAGCCGCACAAACGACCGTAAATATATATCCACATTGATCAAAGCAATTTCTTTACCAATTTACAAATTCATTGCTTTTCATAATAGAATATATTTTTATAGAACGTAAAAATACAGTTGAATGTTCATCGTATTATCGCACACGTAGACTGAAATGCCTATACGTATTTTCATTGTAGAAAACGTATCGAATGTAATATATAATTGAAACATAATTGCATTAAAAATTCTTTTATTTTTACTTATTTCATTCCTATTTAATAATATAGCTGTGGAATTTTATACAATTTTTACACCTTTTCCCGTGTATTAAAACAAAATTGTGAATTAAAATATAACTTTACCTTTATAAAGTTTTTAAAGTCTAATTAATTATTAAGGATAATGACAATAGGGAGCCCAGTGTTAATGTTTCCCGTATAATATTTTAGTTTCCTTAATTAAATCAACTCGTTTATTAACTCTAATGATAAACGTCTAATTAATGGTAAAATATTTCAGGTATAAATAAAAATATTTTTTTATCTACGTTTCTATTATATATATATATATATGTTCTAAAATACATTTCTTTTGATAAAATATTTCAAACGTAATTAAAATTTTCAACTGAATTTGCATTTTCTTCCGGATATTTTTAAATACTTAATATATTATTGTCGATATTACGACGTAAATAATATTGAAATATTTTAACATGTTTTACATGTGGAATATATGTTGCTCAAACATGCCATTACTCATTCAAGTTATTTCTAAAAAGGATATTTTTTTGCATAAAATAATATTGAGTTTATACAAAATTATGATAAAAATGAAAAAATTGTTACGTAAATTGATAAAAAAAGGTTTGTATCAGACTTGAGAATTAATTAATTAAAAAAAAAAAAAAAAATTAAATAAATTGAAGAAAATCCGTCTTATGAATTGTTGAAGTCTCTTCTAAAATTTGTTGGCAAAATTTGTTGGCAAAATAAAGAATTTTATTAAATAATCGTTACTGACTTTATATTATTTTACTATCAGATTCGTTTGCATTTCTTAGAAATAAAAATTATAAGATATAAAGAAGTTTATTCGAAAATAATGTAAGCAAAGATCGAGTGAACCAGTGAAAGAAAATCTAGAATTACTAGATCTTGAAGCACTTATTTCTGTTTGGGAGCATCAGTAATTTGATTAGTAAAAAGTAAGCGTCTATTTACAAATGCGAATTGAATTTCGGTTGTTGATTACATACGAACGTAAGACTCGTTCGAATTTAATCTTGCGTACTAATTGTAAATACATTTGGCGTGTAAATCGAAATGGATTTGTACTAATACCGAAAATAAGAGCAACATTTAAATAAATATATTTTTGAGCAGGTCTTGCAATAAAAATAAATGTATCCCTTCGAGTGGCAGACTTTCAAAGACTTTTATTTCTTTTAAATTATATCCTAAAAAAAAAAAAAAAAAAAAAAAAAAAATAAGTGACCTTAGATCCTTCTATTTAAGCTTGAAAATGTTCTTAAATAATCAATGTCGTTAAAAAGTATTCTATAATTTAATTGCACAGATATTAATGTTTCCATATAGCATGTTAGTGATGATTTTTTTTTTTTGACAATTTGGACAACAATTTAAATTTATTTAAACCGTCGGGATTAAACTTGACTTAGAAAATAATTTAGTGAAAAATTTTACGAATAAAGACGCATTTTCTGTCAATGATTTTATACAGATGTTAAATAATATTTTAATAGGTAGATATTAGTGTTAAAATATAACGATATATATTTAACCGAATGATTTCATTGCTATAGTATTGAGTTGTATTACTACAGTAATGAACAACAGATGAAATAAATTGAATTGTTGATTGAATAGGAATTTCTCATGATTGTGTTTCACTTCGCAATGATTTTATACTTCACCAATAAGTTATTTTCCAGAAAAACATTATTCGCTCACTCTCGGTGCCGTTAACATAATTTTTAAAAAATTATTACAAATTTTATATCACGTTATTAATAAAGATACTCCTGTGATACGTATCACGAGTCACAGGTTAATTCTTCGTTTTATTAATTCATAATTTTAATTGATGTCAATTGCAATTTAATAAGTTAACAATGCACGGCTTAAAGGAATCGCGAGTTTCGAGTTCATTTGAATTTGTTTGAATTTAAAAGAAAGTATTATTAATTATTTGCATGTTAGCAATGCACATATAATATTGCACAGTAACGAGAAATTATCGAGCTCTTTTCCTTCTAATGTATTTTTTATTAACGCGGTATAAATTCACTGTACGTTTTGTTAGTAAATAATTTAATTGATTTGCAATTGTAATCAAAGTGGGTAATAACGAAAACGTTTTTATAATTACTCGCAAGATTTTCATCAGATCGTTTAAATTTGTTTGTTTATTTGATAAAAAGTACAATTTGCATTTTATCTATATTTGAAGATCCTTCCTTCGTCACTACTTGAGAAAGAGAGATATTCCTTTCTCAAAGTATTCTTACTCGACCTCTAAGATCTCTTAAGCCTCAAGTCCGGGGAACAATATGGGCTTTTATTTCGTTTTTTCTCATTCTATAGATGCACTAAGATTCCTTGTTTGCAACGCGTGCTCTAGGCTCAAGTCAAATGAGAACAGAATTTTCTATAAGAATATTGTGGAAAGGGATCGATAAAGAAGTAACTTGATAATGATTATGAACAATATTTGTGGTCTTTACTACGCGACTCGACTCGTAAATTTTAACCTTTGAATAGGTATGCTAACAATTTTAACGTCTTAATTCATTAACTGGGGAAATAAAAATTGATGTCAGTTATTTCGTATTTTTATGACATTTGGCCAACTACGTCTTACAGCTCAAATCAAATATATAATAAGGTTATGGAAGTAAAATAGCAATATCATTTTATAGGACTTTTTTACGCTGGAGAAAGTTTTACGCGATAAATATAAATGGAATCTGTTAATTTTTTCTATATTATACATTTTAAGAGACGATAGGATAAAACTATTGTGCGAATTACACGTTAGAAATGCAATTTTTTTCAATTACTGCTCCGTCTAATACTGACGAATAGACTTATTGCGTATTTTAAATGGATTTTTTTAATAAAATGATATTAAGACGGGTTTTACTCGTATCGTTAAGTCTTGATTAACGAAAAGGAACAGATCCCGTTACACATACATATAAAATATGGCTTTAATATTCCAATAGTATAAACAATGTTTAATGGAAAATAGTAGTTACAGAAACGTTTTCGAGCCGTAGCTGAAATAATGGTAAATAAGCAGGGGATATTATTTTGAAATACGAGAAAATTACAAAAAAATGTTTACCTTATTTAAACGTGTATAATGGAGTATGAATTGAAGTATGGCAGAATGAAAAACGGGAAAAAGACGAAGTTATGAGATGATTGTTCAACTATCCGACAATGGAATGAATTCTGAGAATCATTCTTCTTAGACTACATCCTGCTTTTGTTTTAAATTTTAGAAGATAACTCTCACTTTGTTATTTGCGCGTATAATATTGCATATGATTTATTACTTTCAGCGTTTCGTACAAGTCCGTAACTATATACTTGCGTATTTGCCTATACGTGTCTTTTCACATTTCTCCATTCTACAATTTACAAAATAATAATAACAATAGTAACAACAACAACAACAACAACAACAACATCAACAGCAACAACAACAATAATAATAATGCACTATTTAAAATGAAAAATGGTTTCCCTACCAAACGTTTACACATGCACACAAACGCAATCATCTTTAAATTAATATATTAAATATATTTACTTGCAGTAGAATTAAAGATTTTTTTCTAATTTATCCTTGAAAAAAGGAAAATCTAAAATCTAATATAATTTTTTTTTATTAACGACGAATTGATTTTCAATTTCGATAAATAAATAATTTTACTAATAGAGGTGGAAAAAAACTATGCTGGCTCTCAAATACTACTGTTATGCGAAATTAAACAATTTTACTTTTATAACATTTTTTTGTATTTTACAAGCATACCAACATTTGATTAAGTAAATATATTGAATTCAAAATCAATAAAAACGTTTAATTAAAAGAACACTTAAAATGAAAATTATAATGAATTATTGATATAAGATCATTGTGTAGATTCTTGTAAAAATAAATGCAATCTACCATAAAATTAAAGTAAATTATCCTACTTTGGCCAAATATTTAAAATTTACATAATAGTAATTGTCATTGGATTGTTCTTAAATAGAGCAAAAGTATAGTAATTGTATTTATAATGAAATATTAGTTTTAAATAGTTTTTATTACACGTTAAGTTGGTTTGAAAATGATGCATTACTAAAAATAATTAGTACATGTACGTATATACTCTATCAGAAAAGTATGGTACTAGCAAAATAATTATTTTAAATCAAAACATACATGGAATAAAGAAAGCAAATTAAGTTAATGTTAATATAGTCAAAAGAATCTAATGCTTGATAAAGAATTTGTATGGGTCAGTTAATAATGTATTTTAAAAGCATGTGCAATTGCGAGCAAATTTAATCATTAGTCAAGTGTTGATATAAATGCATTTTTTTTCTGTTCAAATAACAAGAAATACTTTGACATAAGTAATATTTTGAAAATATTAATGCGTATATATCAATGATTACGTATTCATTAAAAAGATTATGATTTATTAGTTAGTTGAGAAGCAAAACTTTTAAACTTTACCTATATACATTGTGCACTATTTCTTATTCTATTCTTATTCAAATTTAACCTGCATTTACACCAAGTAAGAAATCCTGTGCAGGGAATTCTCGTTTCAAAAGAAATGTAGATCTTAAGCGTGCTTGTCATTCTTATAAAAAGAACCGAGTGCCTTTTTATACTTTTTACACTTAAAAGATACTCAAAAGCTTCATGCATGTGATTCATTGAAATTCATTCAGGAATAGAAAAAATAATTTGCATTCAATAATATGATCAAGTAGATGGTGCTATTGATTGCTATTGATAGGGAAGCACAATTTACTCCAATAAAGTAAGAAAATTGTTGTTTCATTGAATTGCTATGCCATTGGCTTGTATTATGTATAAACAAAGATTCCTGATTCCTAATTCCCAATTGTCCTAAGAGAAAGATGCTGATACATCAGAATTCAAATAAATCGTACGAAGCGAGATCAAAATCATTCGATATTTCCAAAGATCATAGACAACAACACTTTCGCATGCTTCGAATGCCGCCCAGGCCGTTCGAACGGGGCACTCGCGCTCCCAAAATGTGTAACAACCCTGTGTGCAACCGTCATCGAGAAGCCAATGCTGTTCCTTACGTTTATAGTACAAATAGGATCGGATAAGATAATATTACCCACAGTATAACAATGATTGATATACCTAGTATGGAATATCACAGTCGCCGTCGGGAAGCGGTCCATCCTCCTCCTAGTAGTAGCAGTAGTAGCAGTAGTAGCAGTAATAGTAGTAGTGTAGTAGCATTAGCAGTAGTAGTAGTAGTAGTAGTAGTAGTAGTGTAGTGGTACTGGTACTAGTACTAGTAGTGGTAGCAGTAGTAGTAATAGCAATAGTAGTAGATTCGCGTCCCTCTCTGCCTTACCGACCCGCATTCCTAAATTAATGGCCGTCCCTGGATCAGTCGGTGTCCGTCCAGGGGACTCGACGACACGAACGTCATCGTCGCCGAGATCGCTTCCTGGTCCCAAGTTACCTCGGGGAAGCCTCCAATGTCGCCGGATCGTGGACGTTAAGTCGAGAAACTGGCTCGGCACAGCACAAAGCACCGACGAGCAGTAACGAGTCGCCCGGAGTTGTAATAAAAACAGCTGCGTCGCGACGGAAGCGACGCTCACGGCCTGCTGTTTCGGCTCTGGGACCGTCCTCGGCCCGGCGGGAGCGTGTGATCGGCATTGGCGAACGGAGCGCCGGGTGGGGCGGACGGGTGGACGGACGGGCGGGCGAGGGACGGGCAGGGGAGGGGGAGGTCAGGCACCGATGCCCGCCTGCGAACGACGGCATTGTCGGCAAAGGGTCGAGTGGCGGTTGGGTACGAAGGGTGGGGTCCGAGCGACTGCGACAGCGACAGGGAGAGCGAGAGCGTGAGAGGGATGGAGAGAGAGGGGGGGGGAGCGGATCCCCCACTACGAAAGGCCCCCTTACCTTCCAGTTAACGTGCCTCTGCCCCCTTGGCCACCCGCGCTAAGGAAGAGTAGCCGGGATGCGACGGGACCGCGGTCGACCGACGACACTGAGTCGAGCGATCTACCACCTAACTCTCAAGGATCATCTTTACTCCCGAGATCTCCTGGCGCGCTTAATATTTATTTTTTATAATGGACAATGGGCGCCCATCGTCCTCCTTTCGTGGCCATTTCTTCCAAAAAACGTTCCCATTGATTTCTAGTAATCGATTGGCCGGGTTATCCACCTAATTAATCTGGTTACAGTCTCGACTTTATGAAGACGACGAAGCTATCGAGACATGCTAATTTCTTAAAACAATGGCCTGCCTCGCCTACTTTTTCGTCCCTTTTTTCTTTCGTAAAAAGCAAGCTTTTTATACCTTTTCTTTTCTTTTCTTTTCTTTTCTTTTCTTTGGATTCATCGAGCTTACTCGACGGTAATAAAGTAATAAAAATACAACTAATAAATTTTCATTGCCGATAGAACACGTGACGAGAAATCTTTCATATTTTCCTAAGACCTTATCCTAAGAAGATTAATATCTGATTGAAACTGATCTAAAGATTTACGAATATTAATAGAGAGAGAGAGAGAGAGAGAGAGAGAGAGAGAGAGAGAGAGAGACAGAGAAGAATTTATTTAAAATATCATTTTAAATATTTAAATTCTGTATAAAATCCCTATGAAAGCGTAGGTAGCGTTTAAAAGCCCACGCGATCTACTTGATGGGATGGATTGAGCTTTTTCAACTGGACTCCACAGATCTCATTACTCGTTGAGGATCCTCGAGTCAATTGGAAAACCAATTTATACGGTAAAAATAAAATTACGCGCGGATTATGAAAACGGGAAGAAAGTATTGGACTCTAATTATTTATAATAACCAACGTTATAAGTGTAAGCTAATTAGCCGATTTTAAATGGCCTCTTCAGCCACTGCTACGGATGATCCATTCGCACCACAAGCCACGATAAATAACCCTGTGCTATTTTTTTTTTCTTCCCGTATTGTCGTCATCCGCAAGGTGCGCCAATAAATACATGCCGCACGCAACCGGTAATACATAACAGCTTTGTCGCATTTATCTGCTACGTCCGTTAAGCTATTTGTAAATATACGATTGGCACAACAACGGTTCACGACGCTCGCCGATCGATAACGAAATTTCTTCCTTTTTTCTCTCTCTCTCTCTCTCTCTCTCTCACCTGTTTTCAATGAATCGCCCGCCATTCGTAAATACTTGCTCAATGAAATTATACAAACGTATGCACGGAAAGACAACAAAAAAAAAAAGAAAAGAAAAAAAGCTCATAATGACCCTCTAGTTGATAAATATCCTGTATTTATTTATAATACTGATATTTTAAATTATCGATGCTTATGCTAAAAATAACCCCAATAACCCGGACATAGCTTCCTGCGGATACTCATAACATTCACACGAATTGCAATTATTTTTTTTATTCTTATTTTTTAATTCGCTAAATTTTTCTTTCTTTCTTTTTTTTTTTTTTTTTTTTTTTTGAGCTAAAAGGACTTATAATTGACGGCATTAGCTTCTCGAAAGAACGATACTTAAATTTAAATCCACTTTAAAAGATAAAAGATTTATTCCAAATATAATTTTTTAAAATAATATTTCATTCTTTTACAATCTTTTACTAATACCACTAGTACCGCGAATAATAACGTATAACGACGAAAGTGAAATTAGCCAAAACTTAAATGACCTAAATGCCCTTTTTTAATGCGCAAAACCATCAATAATACGATGTATTAAAATTTAATCATCTTGTACTTTAAAGAATTTTATATAATCCTTATATAAGAATTAAGAGTGTAAATGCTTGTTATAATACTGCAAATTTGAAATTATTTTAGCGTATTTTCAAAAAAAAAAATGCATTAATCCAAAACACCTCAGACTTATTAGGTCGTTGTACTAAAAATATTTTAATATATCGCCAATCACTCAAACTTAATAGAAATAATTTAAACCCTATGTAAATCACATTGTAAATCTACGTTTTTATTTAATTAAAGTTAATAAATTTCTTCTATTTCGATTCAACACATTTTAATATTAAATGTAGATAAGTATCAATTATTTATTCAGTTTTAAAAATTCAATAAACATATTAAATAATCATGCATTTAATAGAATCGTGATATTTTTAGTGCATTAATTTTTTATTAATTTTAATGTACTCCTGTTTAAATTTATATTTTAACTTAATTTATATCGGTTTAATAATTAAAGCGATCTGGTATTCAGTTATAATTGCACACACATTTCTCTATATATATATATAAATACATGTAACTGTGTAGAGCACAAAAAATTTGTGTCTAATGAATTTTGTTTAAATAATAATTTATACTACTAAATTTTTACGCGTTCCTCAATGCACTAATTGCTTATACTATATACTAATTGTGTAATTGTGACTCGTTCCTCAATGTATTTTTATAAGTACACATCCACATCGTTATCTCCATGCCACTTATATAATAAATCTAATTTAATGCTTATATGAAAACATTGCACCGACGTTTTAATGTCACTAAGTCAAAGATTTAATGCAGAGTAAATTACATAATTTATTGAGAATGTACATATATATATATATACACGATGACTCAAGAAAATAAATTAATAAGCGGAATCGTCGATGTTTTAAGCCCCCCCCTCATCTCGCATTCCCCCCACCCCCTCCCCCCATCACCGACCATGATAACCGGCTTCAATATACGCTCGATATTTCAATATTTTCATATTAGCCTTTGAGAGCTAGCATTGTTGGCTCAATTACATTTAGATTATTCTGCTCTTGCCGAGCAATCGATCAAGCACGTGGATGATTTGTTAATAAAAAGGAAATATGAATCGAGCGTCCAAAGCGTTTCATTAGGTATCGTATATTTAATATACGATAATCGTCCGAGCGCATTCGGCTAGAGATCATCCGAGTACGAGAAACAAATTAGCTCAAACGCCTGAACCGAAGAAGAAGAAGAAGAAGAAGAGGAAGAGGAGGAGGAGGAGGAGGAGGAGGAGGAGGATGAAGAAGGAGAAGAAATAGAGAATAAATAAACGATAAAGAGGTGAGCTAACCAAAGTAAATACAAGTGGTGGTGGTGACGGTGTGGTGCATTGATCGATTTGCTAAAACGTTAAAGTGGATTGAAAGAGAAGGAAGCGAAGACGGAGGAGAGACAATCGCTCCTCGGCTCGTATTTATTATTTCCCATGCCTTCCCTACTGGAAACTGACGTACTGCCTTTTCTCCTTCAGAACAAGGAAAAAGGAAAAAGGAAAAAGGAAAAAGGAGAAAGAAGAATGAAGAAAAAAAACGGTCGGATTGTGGGAGTGACGGAGGGGTAGGTAGGTAGAGCGTATAAGTATTATGTAAGACGCGTAGCCCCTGTATACTTTATCGACGCACGACACCAACGCCGCCGTTAAAATCAACGGTTATCGCTGATACTCGATATGCTAGCGGGCTTTTCCGAGCGAAAATTTATGCGCGAGATCTTTAATCCGAAAGCGAGGAGCTTCGACGGGTCGACGAGGCCTGTTCTTCTCTCCTTCTTTATTATTTTTTTTTTCTTCTTTTTTTTTTCCCCCTCTTAACTTTATTCCGCGCGAGGCAAGACGGACTGCGAATTAGAAGGCTCGAGGGATGGCTTGTCGTACATGGGATCGTAGATTAGTAGAGCCGGGGGCGGGGGTGGTGGCGGGGGCTATATACATTGCTTTGACGAATCGGTTATTCAGACTAATGCATTTACGCTTAGAAAAATAATTCATCTTCATTCGTTATCCAGGTAGGATAACGACCGTTCCTGATTCGAATCCTGATTTTACAATCAACCTGGACCACGAAAATCTTTACATCCTTGTCGCTTCGAGTCGCTTTCTTATTCATCCATTATTAACACGTTCCCCTTTCCCTCATCCGATACGTCCTCTAAATCCGAAGCTTATGTTTTTTCGCGCACGATTTCGTTTGGATTAAAAATTTAAGTCCTTCAATTCTATAGCTATTTTTAAGTTTTCGGAAATAGAAAATTTCGCTTCTCGACCCGATCCGGGCGAAATCCATTTCAAATATTCATTACTCGTATTAATTATTCCGTCATACGCTCAATTTCAACGGATATTAAATGATTTCAAACTTCCGTTACTCTTCAATACAAATATTAACAAAGTGATTTTTTTGTTTTTTTTTTTTTTTGTTTTTTATTGTCTTGTTCCAGAAGCATATGAATACGTAAACAAATATCGTATATAAATGTATATATAAAGCCAATATAGAATGCCGGAATACACCATCTAAATATTTTATGAATTTTTGACGTTGATTCGAGAATAGTTTTTAATGATCGTAATGGCAAAACTTGAGAACAATGTAGCTGTATACCTTAAACGGATATAATATGTTATTTAAAAACAGGAGCAACAGAACAGTCAGTACTTGTCTACGATATATATTTTCTCATGATTTTATAATATAATTTTTATTACAATGTATGTACAACAACATTTTGATAAATTAATGAAATATAATTTTAGTTTTCAAAATATTTAATAATAGAAACATTTTATGGCTTAAATAATCTATAGATTTAAGAATGCATTTTAAAGAGGACGTGTAGATGTGTTGGGACGTTAGAAAGTAAATTGAAAATAGGTTTAATTTTATATATAATAAAAAAAAAAAATAATAAAAAAAATAAAATAACGATTGTCAATATGTTAAATGAACTGACGAAAACAATATTCATAACAGTTAATTAAAAAAATAAATCCATAATTTAAAGCCAACATATTTAAAGCAAAGTTGCTATTGACTAAATGAATTAAAAATGCATAAGAGCATTAAACTTTTAAAGTATTTTAAGTTTTTAAGTATTTTAGGTCCATAAAATCGATGGCCAGATTTTGTGCTGAAATTGAAAATAGAAAAAAATCTATAATATATTACAGTATATGTAATACATTTCATTTAAAATGCAAAAGAAAAGTAGAAAAAATCTTTATCAGTTAAGAGCTTTAGGATCAATTCAATTATAAACTATCGAAGTAGTATTATAATATATTTCGAATATCTAATCTTATCACAGCCGTAGAAAATATGTAAAACCGAAAGATAAAATCGTAATATATTTTTTATTAATAAAGGGTCTTGGATCTGTATAAAAATCTTTACTCGATACCCGATTAATATTTCGATACCATTGTAGCTTATGTTTGTTTGTTTGTTTGTTTGTTTGTTATTCTTTATATAAAAAACGATTAATTTTACGGCTAGAACGGACAAACGGGATTTCAAAAATCTAACACTGTTTGATAAATGATAAATAAAGAGGAAGATCTTTCCAATTTACAGAATAATACGTATGAAAATTTTTTATTGACAATAATTTGATATTAAAAATTTTCATCCATTCACATGATACTGTAATTATTTTTTTAGTACATAAATTAATGCATTATTACGTAATATCGTTTTAATAAACATTTTCATAAGATCGTAATCCTTTAAAAAGAAAATTTCATTATTATCATAGACATATTAAATTCTTAGCTTGTATGGTAAGCAAATAAATTATTCTCTTGAGACAATATTACTTTTTATCTTAAAACTTGAGGAAGAATAAAGTTCAATTTAAGTCTTACTTTTCGTAATAAAAATTTGGTTGAGTAAACTTTTTAAAAAGATATCTTTAAAATTACTTTTGGATTTATATAAATGTAGAGGATATTATGGAAAATTAAGAAAGTCGACCTAACAATAATGTGAATTTATAGTATTACCCACGAAATCCTGCACTTAAACTCAAATACGTATACACACAGACCCTAAAAATTAAAATTCGCATACGAAAAAAAAGGTTATATTAATATTTCGGAGAATCGTAACATCAAGTTGTTATAATATCTTAATAAAAAAAAATTTTTTTTTATAAAACATTCAAGGCGCCACTGCTAGTATACAAAAGGCTAATTTAAAAATTTACGACGTTTTCAAGATTTAAATTTTGCAAAAAAATTTTAATATAAATTTTTTAATTCAGCGCCAAAGAAACTAAGGTTATTTTACCTTTTTTTTTCTTTTTCTTTTCTTTTTTTTTTTTTTTTTTTTTTTTAATATTATTATATTCTATAATAATTTTATGATTCCTTAATATAATAATACACGAGACTTTCTTAGAAGATAATTTGCTTGCATGACGAGAAGTCAGCTCGAAACGAAAAGATATAAATTCACATCATTTTCCTTTTCATTCGTATAATTTATGGTGCCACCTTACATTTATATTAATAGCGAGCTATTAAAATATTCCTTTTGTCTTCTGAGAAATTTCTTAAACTTAGTTTTCACAGTGTCAAAGTGAAATTGAATTTTATCCATCACAAGTCACAATAAAATGTGATATAAATTTTTAAAAGCATTTTGTTGCCCTTTCCCATTATACCGGCAAATACGTAACATAGAAAGAAATATTCTATTGCATTAACAAATATTTATTTCAATCGAATTATGAATAATTTACGGTAATGTCTACAAAACATTTCTTGCTTTTTAAATTAATGTAATTAAAGTCTATTAAATTTATCATTAATTAAATACATCTAATTGTAAGTAGTGATTCCGTTATCTTAATTCAATAAAAAAAATGTAACAATAAATATTTTGTATTTTGCATAAAAATTGTAATAAAATTTTAATATAAATTCATTTGTTTCAAAAACATCTAAATTAATACATTATTATTACTTTAACGTCACGACATAATTTTATATTTTTTAACGTAATTTTCTTACTTCAAAACAAAAGTAAAAAGGTACACTTTCTTAATTTGCAACGGTATTATTAATACAATTTGCTCAATTTCTGATTACATATATATATTATATGTATGCACGTATGTATGCAATTAAAGAAAATTTATAAATGATATTCGCAAATAAACTTGTACAGTTGTTCTATATTATTTAGTGACGGACAATGAGACAATAGGAAATAGACCACGTTACCAAAAAAAAAAAAAAAATTAGTAATTATTCATATTCAAGCATTTATAAGTAAAGATATGTGAAATATTTGTCAATATCATTACGTCCAGTATTGTTTTAAGTTTCAATATATGCAATATTTTAACTAATAATATTTATCAGTATGAAATTAATTTATATTTCTGTTACATTTTAACGTTGATAAGTTATACATTTAAAATTAAATGCACTCATCGTTTATAAATAATATTGATTTTGTTTAAGCTTTTCTAGGTTATGCATGTTTATTTCAATGCAATATTACATGCTGCATAAATGTGTTTTATCTTAAATGAAAGCGGAATTCATTTATTCTACATAATTTTTTGAAACGTTATTTATTAAATAATATCATAAAATAGCACGTGCATTTGTAGGATCTGATTTAATTTTTCATGAATTTTTTTAATTATCATTACTTAGCTCGTGGAAATATTTATAAAAATATTTTTATTATTCTAATAATTTATTATTCGAATTTCATATTAATCGGCAAAGATTTAGTATTTACAATTAATTTCAATACAAAGATGCAGACGTTAAGGTGCATTTTTTTAGAATAAAACTTTCTTTACTTTCTTTTTTTTTGGTATATAGTATAAATTAGATTTTTCAAATTAGAGAAATCGTGCGAAAGATTTGTTAATGATTGCTCTCTAAAAGCATTGAGATTTACAGAATGAATAGACTCATTGTTTTTTTTTTTAATTATCATAGCTATTTAATTCAACGTGCACTAATTGTACAATACTTTTTATTATTTACTCTTTCGTTTTACTCAGTTTTAGAGGATAACTTTGATATACAAGCAGTACGTTAATTTAAGATTAATTATGTCTATTGAAAAAAGTATTTAATATTTAATATTTGTTTTTCTATTTGAATATATATATTCATTACAGTCAGTTAATGGATAATTAAAGGATTAATGAAGTGAATTTTTTTAAAAAATATTTTTGCTACTTTAAGAAATTAATTTGAATTTAAAAATTCATAAATTGAGTTATTGTATATAATTGTAAGCTAGAAGAAACGGGTATAATCTCTTTAAAATTACAGATATTAATAATTATAATAATTTTTAATAATTATGAAATTAAGTAATCCTCGAAGTAAATATTTTCTATAGTCATGCAATGCATAGAATATATTTTCATACAAATAACAGAGAATAAGTTAATGATTGTAATGATTATTTTACAAATTCATACAACAATCAAATTTATAAATAATTTAATGATATTCTCATTGTTGATTAATTGTTTAATACGCAAACTCTAATACAAACCTTCATTTAAGTATTTAATTTAATAATACGCTATTGATATTTCTTTATTATTCTTATGCACTGCGACGATGTAATTTAATACACTACTGTAATTAAAATTCAATTGGTAAGAAATTAATTGCAAATGGCCGCTCTAAATTTTCGCACCCGAGCGTTCATAAATATTAATAGACCCGATGAAAAATTAGAATGAAATAAAATTTTCAGTTTAAAAATCAATAAGAAATAATTATTTCTTCGCTAAGGGTCTGTAAGTAATAATAAAATATTATTAAAAGTATAATTTCCTAGGTTGTACATTAAATTGATTTGATGAATTAACGTCAGTTGGTAGTTAGTGGTAGCGATATCGCTAGACAAATTCGACTATGGTAAAATAGACAAAACTTACTGTTGCGGCGTCATGTCGTGCACCATAGAGTGTTTTATTACTCGAAAAGGATTTGATAGACGAGCAGAGAATTCCGATTGAACTGAATCCACTCGACCGAGGAAATAAAAATAAGGGGGTAGAAGTACGAGCTACGAGTTTGGTTTTAGTAATGGTTGGTGAGCACCGGCACCGTCACCGGCACTAGCACTGGCACTGGCACTGGCACTGGCACCGACACCGACACCGACACCGGCAACGACCTTCTCCCTTAAACGGAAGCGCGAAGACTGACGGTTCAAGGGGTGCAACATCTGTTGTTCTCGTCTGCTCCGAGGACAGGTGGTGATACCGTAGGTCGTTGTAATTTGCTTTGCTTCATTCGAAAAATATAGGTGGAGTGGGGTGGGGTGGGGTGGGGGCACTACTACTAATCTTTTCTCGCCTTCGGCAGGTCGTACTTAACTTCTCCTTAACGCTTTTTTCACAAGATCTTCTAGATCATTGATTATTAATTGAAGTCGGATTAACGATGTGCCAACTTTTAAACAAGTTATTATGCAAACTGTATTATGAATTACTTATTTATGGCCGATCGG
Organism: Ceratosolen fusciceps; assembly: GCA_018883505.1. Classification (NCBI taxonomy): domain Eukaryota; kingdom Metazoa; phylum Arthropoda; class Insecta; order Hymenoptera; family Agaonidae; genus Ceratosolen; species Ceratosolen fusciceps. Next base: position 7,021,036 of record RCIC01000002.1, read on the forward strand.
TTATGACGTTGTGTAAGCGAACGTCAAAGTTAAAGTGTAGTAGCGCCTCAAGTATATTAAGTAACGAATACACGTATCCTGTGTTTATTACACGATATTGAATTATGGTAAATACTGCCCTGCATTATCAGAATGAAAAATTAATCGAATTCGATAAGCGCGGGCAAGTAAGAAAATAATCTTGAAGATTGTTTATGGTTACTCTTTATAGTTTTAAATAGTTTCGAAATTCATGACCGAGTAATCATTTGAGATGTATTATAAATATATATATATGTATCTTAAGCATCTTAGGCTCGCAAAAGGCAAATAAATATACGTTAGGAATTGCATGAGTCGGATTCAATTAGAATTTTCATATATAATAAAGATTCCTCGGCACGTTCGTAAGTTGAAATAAGTATTTATTGGTAAATACATTTTTCAATAATTACTTAAAATTATAGTTCGTAAAATCCTTCAAGTAGGAAAAGAAAAAAGAAAAAAAAAAGTAAAGAGAGAGAGAGAGAGAGTAAAATAAAGGGAGTGGATAACGGAGAGTCCATTGGTCTAAATAATCAAAGCCCTTGTCTAAATAATTTTCAGTGGATTCGGAGTTACGGGTTATAACATTATCTCGAGCCTTTATTCGTTAGCCAATTTAATTAGCGGAATTTCTACGGCGGATTAGATTCGATTTGTGTAAGTTACGGTATAATTAAAAAGCAAATAGTACGGAAGAGTAGAATCAGAGATAATGACCGGCATTTTCGTCCAATTTCAATATAATGCCTGCGATAGATCTATAGCTGAGTGGCGATCGCAACGGACAAAGCCTCACGCAACCATAGAGAAAGAGGCCGTCGTACGTCCATTCTCTCGTAGAGTGAATAAAATAATCCTAAATATACTCACGTCTCCCGTGTAGAACGAAAGAAGCAGGTATTGGTAGGAAGAGAGTTGGGAAACAATGTTTCTTACGTGTAGTCGTGCGTTAGCAGTGTTGAACGAGTCGACCGAGTCCACGTCATTTTACTCTTTCCCACAAGCTATGATGATTTTTTCTTTCTATCTCTCTTTCTTTCTTTATTTATTTAAGACGAACTCTTTGGGAGCAATCCCTCCTTGTATGTTTTCCCCGTTGAGGATTTAAATTAAGGCGACAGTCGTCCGTTAGGCAGGTGCCGCCCTTCCGGTGTGCACGGACAGGAAGAAGGGCTCGAGATAGGAAGCGACGAAGCGACGAAGCGACGAAGCGACGCTCCAACGATCCCCGGCCTCGATTTACATAATTCTCCGGGAGAATTAACAGGATCTGGGCGAGGACGACGCTCGCCCCTGAGAAAATGCTTAATCAAGGCTAGGCCGAGATGAGGATCAGCATTTTCTTACGATTGCCGAAAAAGCTTGGATCTCGGACATTGGCTATTCTTGATTTCCTTATCTCTTTTTCGTTTCCCGCTCGATTCCCTCTTCCCCGCGGCCCAGGATACTTTAATTGCGCCCAGAGTCCGACGCCAGGACTACTCGCAGCCGATAATTAGCGGAATGTCATGTGTCACGATGCACACCACCATCACCACCACCACCACTACTACTACTACTACTACTACTACTACGAGTACTACTACTACGAGTACTACTACTACCGCCTCAAGAGAAAACCTATACGATTGTGTAATCGAGTACGTGATGGATAGTCCGACACACGTTTGCTCTTTACTCATGAATAAATGATATTCTTCCCCTTGCTCTTCACTGAGAGAAACATTCAAAGACCTAAAATATTAACGACTTTTATGTTCGATTAATTTCATACTGTGATCGTACGAGTCCGGAAAATCCCGACTTTGCACATTTTTAAATACGTAATTATGAAATGAAAATTTCATCATTTCAAATCCGTTCTACTTTTTTCTTCTTTTCCTTTTTTTTTTTTTTTTTTTTTTTTTTTTTTTTTTTTTTTTTAATTTTAAATTGTAATTCACAAGCGAGAGATCAATTATACCTAAATCATACAAAACTTCAAAATTCAAAATAACTGCACTACATCACGTAAATTATTGTATTCTTCTTCTTAGGTATAAAAGTAACAGTCTACGCTGTCCCTTCAAATAACAAACTTGTTATATTAGGCTTAGAAAATGTTTTTCAATATTTTGCTAACACAATATAAATCTCTTTTTACAAATAGTTACAAAATATAAAAGCTTTTAAAATATTAAAGAACTATTAAAACCTTAATAAATAAATAAATAAATAAATAAATATATCAATCAATATATTAGACGTATAAATGATATTATTAAAAAGGTTAAATGTCAGAATATAGATATTCAATTATAAATAAGAACTTTAGAAACAATACAAGTTCCTCTTTAAATTTTGAAACAGTCTGTAAGCACTTCATGGTGCGCTATAACAAAATCAATACAAGTTGCTTTTGAGTTCGAAAAATGCTTATATATTTTTCACTAAACTTTGGAAACCCGTAAGAAATGTTTGAAAGCTTCGGAAGTATTTTAAAAATATTGGATTAGACGATGACTGGTAAAATTTTTAATTGACAAATGAATTCTTCATCCGTAAACTCACACAAATATAAGATGTTAAATTAAATTAAAAGCTTTTGTTTTAAAAATATTAATAAAAGATGATAAATTTCTATTTAGTACTTGAAATTTATTCATTAAATAAAAAAAAAATCTATTGTCCTTACTCTTTCTACGATTCGATTGTAATTTCAAGTCAGTCGGTTGTATAAAAAAAAAAAAATAAATAAATAAAAAAGTTAAAGAATAGCGGTCGAATGTCGGCTTCAAATGACTAAACAAAATTTTTTTGTACTCTTGAAACACATTTCCTAAGAAGCTAATGACGAAATTGTGAGGAAAATTTTATAAGTACTTTTAGTAAGATAAAATGATGAATAAAGTGTGAAAACTAACCTTCTTCAGGAATCCTTTTTTTTTTTTTGTTCTTATTCATAAAGTTAATACGTTAATATCAGCAATTTCATAAAGCACTCTTTCATAAAAACAGATCGTAATTTAAAAAAATGTTACAATTTTTGAATATTTCAAAGGTTTTTTTTGAATTTATCAATAAAAGTGATAAATTAATTATTGTTAAATAAAAGATATAATTTATCTAAAGTTCCTTACGAAAGAAATTTATTGTTGTATGATATGTCTTAAAAGAAGTATGAATATGAAAGCGAGTAAACAGAGGATTTGAGGAAGTGAGGAAGAGGAAGGTTGTTTTAATTTGTTCTAATCATGAGCCACGTAACGTTTAGCGTGTATTTGCTGTCATTTGGCTCGGATCGAAGACTCGGCGAGTTAGAGAAAAGAAAACCTCAAATCATTATAGTTTACGTAGTTTTGTAATTTTCCAACTCGTCAGCCGTATAATTGGTTTAAGTTTAAATTTTTTTTGCACAAACTGCTTCGGCAGCCGATCAGAGCCGAAATGAAACGACCGTAGAAAGAGAAGGAAATTCAATAAGTCTGTTAATTTATAAAATTATACACATGCAATCGAAGAGAGGAGCATATAATTACTAGGTTCTTGGAAGCTAAGGTCCTTGGAATGCATGATTTATACAATCAGAAAAGGAAGCGGAGGGCAGTTAGTTTCGGTATCTGCTATCTCCACCGGCCGCGCCGCCCCCTCCACCGCTCACTCGCGCCCGTCTCTCGCGCCCGTCTCTTGCCAACAAGTAGCGGTGTATGGGGGGGGGAGAGGGGCTCCGTATTGGAAGCTCAAGTCGCTTATCCACTGCGTGTTAATAAACTCCGATTCTCCGGAGCACTGAGCCAAAATTATCGATTTTCACATGGATGATCCATAGGCGGGATCCCAAGATGCCGGTATATAGGGTCGTGGGTAAAGAAAAAAAAGGGGGGGGTGTATCGGGGGGAGGGGCGGCGGGCGGGCTTAACCGAACGCTCACATGCAGCACACGCGCTCGAGGATAGGAGGCAGACGCACACAACACACGAGAGCACAAGAGTATCGGCGTCCCGTAGAAAAGGTTCTCTTACGCACCTAAGCACGCGGTCGGGTTCCATGCGTGGCGACGCCGTAACTTTGGCTAAGCCTTTTGCGATCCTTAAGCGAAAGGAGATGGCCCTCGACGTCGGCTTCCTCCTACCCGCTAATGGGACACTCGCCCTCCTTCACGGGCGCTTGGCTGTTCGAACGTTCCCGCCTAAGCCGCTACATCCTCTTCTTTCCTTGTGTGGGACCCATCCGCCCCCGTCCCACCCCCCGTCGCCGGTCGCCGGTCACCGGTTACCGGGCTCGCGAGCTCAGGAGGATCATCGACCGCGATGATCGTCAGTCATCGACTGGCGCGACGCCGTCGGCCAGGGGCCCGCCGCCGCTCCCGCTCTCGTCAGGCGATTCCGGACTAAACAAAGCGAGCCAGACGATTGGCCGAGGGCCGCACCTGTCGTCCTCCCCCACCTCCTACGTAGCCGCGAATCCGGGCCCTGTCCAGACGAGCCGCGCCAACGACTCACCTCGAACTCTTAACGCGAACGACGCGAGCCGGTCAAGGGATCGCTCCCCCGGTTTTCGGCGGCCCGTAAGGACGACGAGGCTCGAGGGCGCGCAGCGCGATCCCCGCCGATACTCGCTCGCTCTCTCTCTCTCTCTCTCTCTCTCTCTCTCTCCTCTCTCTCTCTCTCTCTCTCTATTCAACATTGACAGTCGGCGCTGCTCTGACGCTGCTCTTGCTCGCGACCTCTTGCTTCTTCGCCCTTATTTGTCCGGCCGCCAAAACCGGACCTTACGAAATCTCTCGCGTTATTTCTCGTGCGCATTCTTCACATTTTTTTTTTTTTTTTTGTTGTTGTCATTGTTACGTTCTTGATCGTTACGCCGAGTCAATTACCTCGCTACGGTACCTACGGTAAGCCAATATTGTGAAATAAACAGATTTACGTTACAAGAGCACCTTTCGTCCCCATTCGGATTATAAAAGGGGTGAGGAAATTACTTTTTAAAATTGAAAAACAATAACAAATACAAGCGAAATCTCTTCGGCCAATAACTTTTATTACTCGTCAATTGTAAAATTTCATAATTTTATGGACGGATCCAACTTTACATTACGACTTCTTGATTCTTTTTTTTTTTTTTAAAATTCTAGTTTCGGCACGACGTCGCACTCGTTTAAAAACTAATAAACGAACTACCTAGCTTACGCCACTCGCGATACCTCATAATGATAGGAAATATTTTCTTGTAAAATTGCGCAGATTTAATGGCTAACGGGTAGACGCGAGGATAATGCATCAGGCCGGATGCATCGAACAATTGTTGCAATAGAAAGGTCCTCTTGTTAGGCAGATATGAGTCGCCTGCAATTTAAAAGCCACTACTACCGGCCGGCACTCATTATCTGAACGCGCATATTTCAATGGGAGATAAAATTAGAAATAGAAAGAAAGTACAGTAATCGCGAAAGCGAAAGAAATTTCACGTTAGAATTTAAAGCTACGAATAATTCAAGTTAATCCGATAGAAAGAATCGTTGCCACTGTTTCCTTTATCCGAATTCCTTTGACTCGTCTAGTTCGTAATTGACAAAAAAGCAAATGGATATTTACAAAAACCTGTACGGACAAAATTTTGGCTTTTAATAGGGCTACGATACGCCATTGTTATAATACATGAATTGTAATCGAGGGCCCCGATAGGCCAGTCGAGTGAATTCATCGTGAAATGGTTTTCGATTGTAACGACATGCCTCTATTGTATTTAGGAATGTGGAACATTAATGAAATATTTAGCTTTTGGCACGTATGTCGACGAGTCGACTCGCGAACTTTTCTATATTTCCGCGTTAATAAATAACACGTCACTTTCAAAAATTATTACTGCAAAATTTAGATCTACATGCAATTCTATTTAATTGAATAAACGAAGGAGCAATTTTATTTTACAATATTTTAACGTTAACGTGGAGTTAATTTAAATTCAAACGCTCGATGTAACTTTTTTCATATATATTTTTCAAGTATTTTTAATGAAAAGCTTATTATAAATATCAAGCAGTGTGTAAAAACTTTAATACGGCGCATTAAACCCTCGAAGAAGAAGACGAAGGAGTATTAAAATGATAAAATATATTTTTTCTTTCAAGCATATCTTCCAAGAGCGTAGCCATAAGCAAATTTTAACGATAATGGCAAATTTTTTTGTACAAAAATAAAAGTAAATAGTAAATAGCACCTAGTTTTTTAATTTAAAGAGAAGGGGCAATTTAATTGAGGAGTTCTATCATTACGTTATAAATTTTATTAAGGAATTAATATTTGCTGTGTGACTTATTGTAATAAAATAAAACGACTTAAGTTCAAGAAATGCTTAAAGAAATTAAGATTTATGGTTGTGTATAAATATATATATATGTATAACTCGAATGAATATGTTTAACTTGAAATTATATAAAAAAATTGCCAAGATTTTTAAAAACAACATTTTTGCCACTTTTTAAATAAAAAAATTATAAACTTTTAGTCGATACTTTGAGTAACTGCGATTTGTATCGAAGTAAACGTATTATAAAGAGACAAACTTTTTAATACGTTAAGTTTCAGTTTAGTTTTTTTTTTTTTTTTTTTTTTTAAACCATTATAGAGTATTTTTGCAAGGAATTCAGTATTTTACAGCTTAGATAAATATAAAGACGTAGATGATAAATTTTGTAAAGATTTTAAAAGAAGGAATTCATGCGTTATAAAACTCTTCACTACTTTCACTACTTTCACTACATTTGCGAAACTGTTGCTAATGATAAAGTATTTATTGTTAATCATAACAACTAATCGATTAAAGTATTAATTTATTGTATCTATGAAATTTCCATTGACTATTTAGATTACCTTCGTTGGACCCACTCGTGTAAAATTTAAGTCACAATGATAATTGGAGGTTAGAATTGTTGCAAGTTCCGTAGTAATGATGCATCTTAATCGATACGATGCGGATACATTCAATTATTATAAAAAAATTAGCTCTCGACAAAACATGGTTGAGTTTTATACAAAAAAGATAAGTAGAAATGGAGATAGATAGATAGATAGATAGAGAGAGAGAGAGAGAGAGAGAGAGAGAGACAGAGAGATGGGGAGACGAATTTTCGTAAAATTGAATATCATCGTAAGCGAAACTGCAATCGATTTTGCAAGCAGTTTTAGAATACCGGAAACCATTCTGACTGGTCGGGAAATTTATTTCGTAACTTCCCTCCGCTAATAATTATGAAGGCCAGAAGATTGTATCGAAGTCGTCAGTATAATGACATTGAAGTCTAGGGCCAGCGTATATTCGACCTTGATACGTTAGAGCTTTACTAAGACGTCAGAGAGGAGGTTTATTTACTTACCAAGGACGGCTCTGTGACCCTTAACCCTTCTTCCGATGCTCGGCGACACGAGGCTCAACCGCTCGGACCTCGAGCACAGAAGGGGACTCGGGCTTCGTCGGGGCGGTGGTTGTTGATGCTGCTGATGCTGCTGATGCTGCTGTTCCACGTAGAGGGCATAGGTGCTACCGGAACTGGAACTCGAGTCGAAGCCCCGAGCATCCGAGGAACGATCGACGAGACTCCAGTTGGACATACTGTCAATGCTACCGCTACGGGGTAAGCAGGAGCTGGTGCTGCTGCACTCGCGCCTGGGAACAAGAGCTTTTCGGTCAGGTAGATAATGGCTTACATGGATTTTTATAAATTTCGGTTCAAGGGCTCAAATCGACGCTTAAATTTCAGTCGCAACACTACTCGCCGAGATTATTAATTACATATTGTTACAGCACGAGGTAGGATTTCTAACCGATATTCTGCTGTTACGCTAATAAATTTTCCCTACTCAATACCATTATTGTTGTTGTTGTTGTTGTTGTTGTTTTTGTTATTATTATTATTATTATTATTACTGCTATTATCATTCGAATTAGAGTCGATGCTTTTTATTGGTCCTTATTCGTCTCAAATATTATACTTTATTTATTTTTGCTATTGATCGTTAGTCATTGGTGCCTCGATAGTCGGTATACCGTAAGTCTAATATATTTCCTTGATCAAAAAGCGCATATATCCTGCGAATTAATCAAACATCTACTCTGCACATCGGCTGAAATTTACCTCGTATAAACTTTTTATAAACACGTGTATTTTCAAAATATCTGTATTTAATTGATCGAAACGTCATTAACAATATCGCAATCTGTATAATATTTATGTAAAAATTAGATTGTAAAAATAAAATTTAGTTTTACCAATTTATGTATTTTGAATGTTGTTTTTTTTTTTTTTTTTTTTTTAATTCTAATTGTAAAACATGTACAGTACGTGTACCGTAAGGTAATAATAAAACACGCTTCGGAGCCTAACAAAACAGGTAACAGTTCATTTTAGATTCTATTGGTCCTCTTCTAATTAAATTATCTCTTCAATTTCGTATTTTTGAAAACAATAATACCTTTATAAAAACAAAATGAAAATAAATGCTGATTTAAGAAATATTATATTTATAATAAAAAAACTCTCATACTTATTATTATTATTATTATTATTTCCTTATAATCGAACTTTTAATTTTGAAAATGTACATGTGTTTGACATTTTTACAAACTAAACATATCCCTTTAAATTAAAAAGAGCTTGTAAAGGCCAGCAATTTTGGTATTAAAACATTAGAGTTTTACAATTTTTTCTTAATATAATGATAATGTCTCTTAGAAATCGATATATCAAATTATAAATTTCAATTTATTATAAATGAATGAAATCAATTTTTAAATATAAATTTATTCGATGCTTTCCCTCTGTATAATAAGGAATACAATGAATTTCTTTTCATATAATTATAAAATATGAATGGGGCGGGCGGGCGTGGAGGGAGGGAGGGGGGCGGAGGTTCTATTTAAGTATAATACGATTGAATTAAAAATTAACGGCACTGAAATATTATCGATTGCAATATAATATTTAATCTTTCAGCCCTATCCTATATTTATTAGAAAATTACATTATTTATTTATTTTCTTTAAAAATACTTTTAACGTCTCTTGTATAATAGAACTGATTCGATAAAAAAATTGAATAATTATTTCGTGCACTACCCTCACCTTCCGTCTTTCTCAACAAAATATTATACGGATGCTATATTAAATTATTATTAAATTATTATTAAATTATTCTATATTAAAGCTTTAAGGAACGGCTAAGCACAGCGCGCGACATCACGATCGCATGGGATTCTTAATTATTTATAAAATTTAATGTCAGCCAAGTTCGATTTTATTCAGTATCCAATAAAATACGTATATTTTTGTTATATATAAAACAAAAAAGGAAAAAAAAAGTCCAAATAATGCAATATAAGCTTTTGTTCCGATTGTCTTTATATAATATAATCGTAATCAGTTAAAAATTTGCAGTTGCGATAAAAGAAGATAAAATTAATAACGAGTCAGAATTGTTATGATATTAAATATGAAATACGAAAGTATCGGATAACGAGTAGCGTAATGCCAGTCCTGTCATCCATTGATCCGCGATCATTCGAAAGGCGCCCGAGCTCTTAATAGACTCGGGCCAACAAAGAGCGGAAGCAAGGGTTACGTGAGTAAGGCCGGGTAGACCGCCTGTAAATTTTCATTGGCTATTTTTGTCTATAATTAGAGAGTGGTTAGTGGCTCACCTCTCCCAGGACAAGCGCCTGGGTATGTCGTCGCTGAGCGCAATGCTTGGAGCAAAGCTCGGCCTCTGGTTCAGGAGTCTCGCGAGCCTCGTCAAAGGCTGGGAGCCGCCGATACTGCAGGTACTCAGTCTGCTGGCGACCCGGACCGACGACTCCTTGCCGCTATCGCGGTAATTCGGTCCGATATCCGAAACCCGGCGCTCGATGCCTGGAACAATGGTCAGCGCATAAGAGTTTCGGATGATTTGCGACTCGTTCGGGCCAAGGATCGAGCGAGAGCCTGTGACAATCAAGCCCCGGATCGGATCGCACGGGGTCCGCTTCCGGTCCCCGGGCGAGCAAATCACGTCGCTATAGATATTTCACAATTCCCTTCCTCTTGCGCCCATGCGCGTCGGCTAAAAATCATCCCCAGCCTTAGAATTTTGTCAATAATCCTCCCTTGCGCACAAATAAATGTAATTCAAATTTACTTCGGACGCGCAAGTGCTTTTCTTTTAATCCGAGCTTTCTTCCGGTACGCGGCCGCACGCAACGTCAATTTCAACTTCCCTTAAATTTACGTCTATTTCAACTTTATTCTGAATCCCAGTTTCCCAGAGCACACAATGCTCCCGTATATCTCGCTTATACGAATCGGACTCTCTCGCTTCATTAAAACATAATGCCTTTATTATTATTAAACGCGAGAATTTTCACTCTTCCGCGAGTTTAACTCTCATTTACCATTATTTCGTCGCGTTCGTTCAAGACCCTTTTACCTTTTGTCAATAATACCTGTATTGCTATTTGCCCGAGAGCTTGTGTAATATTTACGATGTCTTCTTATCAAAATTACTTATGACTCGTTGACGTATTCTTAAATCTTCGAATGCAAATAACCAACGGCTGCGAAGTATTTTAGCGCCCGGTTGATAATTACTAACCTTCTTCTCGGCCATACTTTAGGCGTATTTTTTAATTATTGGTTAATTATTATGTTAAAAACAATACCTATTTGAATTTTTTTTTTTTTTTTTTTTGCTCCAAACGAGCTTGCAATCGGTATATTCGAAGTCATTATTATTTAAGTAAATTAGATTAAGTAAAAATTAATCGATCAATGTATGCTAAGGATTTGATATTCTTTCATTTAAGAATGACGAGGCGATACAAAAATTCATCAACTCATAATATTATTGATAGGAGCGGAATGATTCTTAAACTACTCGATAGATCCCGTATTAAGTGAATTCGGAAATCTGATCCGATAGAGCCCCTTCGCATATAATACGAAAATTATTTTATAATTGTACGTAATTATAATTATATAGATTCATCAAGACGTTATTATTATTATTATAGAGCAAATTGTGAGAAAAAAAAAGAATCTAAAATTATAAAATTCCCTATAGCTTTGAAATAACTTAATTTATTATTATTTTTCTTATAAATAGATTAAATTAAATTGTCTTAGGGTATTCTTTTGAAGATTGTATTTTAAGATATTCTTTTTATTTTATTTATATATATATATATATTTTTAGAATTATAAGTAAGTCGTATGTTCTAAAATCGTATTAAAAAAATTTCTTTTATTAAAGAAAAATCTATCGAACGTATTCAACTGCATAAATTATGATTTTATATTCTATCACGGAAAGTTATTATTTATTTATGTTATACTATTGTTATTATTATCATTGTTGTTGTTGTTGTTGTTGTTGTTTGCGGATACGATATTTGAAAGGAGACCGAGGTCTTATAATTTTACTTGTCAACCGTCAGATCGACTGATCCACAACATTTAGATTTCCCAACAATTCGAAAACAATTGGTAAAATTTATTATGTAGGCAAGTTTAGTCATATGCATGAAATAACGAGCCTCGTATAAAGTTCGAAGAATATGGAAAATCCGGATGATTACATTTCGTTGAGAAACAAATGACTTTTAAATTCATTTTTTTAATTTAACGTTCTAGATGAGGATTTCGCGATAAATATAGAAAACTCATATCTTAACTTATAAAATTTGTGATTGCACAAATAAACTTTACTCATATATTTTATCTTTTTTAATATGTCTATGTATATGTTCCAGGAGTTGTTAGATTTTATAGCTGATTCAAATTATCACGTTTTCAACTACTTGTGAAATCATGTCGCCTCTCAATATATATAAGTACTTGTCTTTACTTATACGTACCGACGGTAAAAACATTGTTTAAGTCCGAATACTTTGAAAATACTTGTCATTTAATTTATCGTACTTAAAAGTTGTTTGATTTATCAAATTTATTTAGCTCGAAATAAAATTATTTGTAGTTTTTTTATAAACACAAAATAAAAATCGAAATTACGTGCTTTTAATTATTTTTTATTACGATATTAGCTATTTTTATATTTGCATTCAAATAAAAAATTGTATTTAAATAATTATTCTCTCGCGCTGTTTAATGAAAAAGTTTTTTCCCTTTTTTTTAAGACGTTTTTTTTTTAAGAAATCTTAATATGTACTGTAAGTCTTTTTTGTGAATACTTTGAAATTTAAATAATAGGTTTAAAAAAATTTTTAAAATCGTCACGTACATTTTTTTATTTTTTCTTATAATATTAGAGTTTTCATATCCAAAGTAAAGCATAAATTATTTACGACTGCTGATTCTCTCAATTTCAGAACAAAAATGTTTCGTATAAATTCTCCCTTTTTCAAGCTTACATCTCCTTTTATTTATTCATTCATTTATTTATTTATTTATTTGTTTATTTACTTTTTCTTTTTATAGTCTTATAACATGAGGTTTGATTAGTAAATTTTAATCTTTTAAGTAAATTCTATCAGTAGTTATTTTTAACTCGTTTCCCTATTGAAAAGTTAATTACTCGCATTGTAAGTAACTAAGTAATTCAAATTTTATTTCTACTTACGATTTTGAATTTTATGTTTGAAATCAAACTGTTTTTATATTTTCTGTCCATATTACTCGAATCGAATAATAACAATAAAGCATATTTTCTTACTTTTCCACAATCGGTGTTCTTTTATATCTTTTATCCCGGTAAATAGAGTTTCTTTCAATTAATTAGCCTTCGCAGCTAATTTATACAGCTAAATACCCCGAAATGTAATAAGCGCGGTACTTGCTGATCTTGTAAATGATAAAAAAGCTAAAATAATAGCATTAGATGACGGATATGCAAGAATAAATAGCTTATACTCAAACTGGCACATTTTGTTAATTAGTCAATTTATTAGAAATTACGTATGTGAATACGCGTAGTATTTGGATGTACGGCTGAATTCAGAGTTGCGCGGAGAGGGAAAAAATTGACCGAATACGCTTCGTTGAGTGGAAACTCAACAAATTATGAGGAAGAAGTCGAGCTGATAAGAAACATTGCAAAGTTAAAATATTTCTGAAAATAAATTATTTGCCCATTATTCGTTGTTTTGTTTACCTCGTACCGATAGGCCGAAGCAGCGCGTAAAGGCAAAACTGCGGTTAAAATGTAATTCCCAAACTATGAATTGGGAACCAATGTTTAATGATAATTTTAACTCCTTAGCCGTCCGGATTGGTATGCTAAAAAAAAATAAAGGCTATCGCGAGGGTTATGACGGAGACGGGGCGAGCGGAAGACGTTAATTGAAAGTTGATGGAATTTTCAAAAGAAAATTAATTACAGCGCTATAAGAATTACATTTTTCTTTCAAGCCGAAGAAATTGCAAATTTTCTAAAATTAATCTCGCGCTATTGTTTTTAATGCGGTTATTGTAATTTTTATTTAAAGGCAACCACCGACGAGGAGAAAATGCCATTTTAAACAAGTTATTCTTATTAAAAGTTATGAATGCAGTTATAAATAATCACGAATACAACATAAAATTTTGTCCAATACGTTATACAAGTATTTATAGAATCGTAATTATTTGAAAATTTAAAATCTAAATTCTCACTTATTTATAAATTCTTTTTATAAATAGCGAAGGTAGTAAGTAGTAGCCCCGTATCGTTTATAAGCGAATGCATAAAGTTCGGTAATGCAGAATAAAGAATTTGAATTTTTCAGCGAAAATATTGCACGCGTGCATTTTTTTTTTTTTTTAACCGAACTAATTCAATGAGCGCAGAACATTATTTTTTAATTCAACTTGACGAAAATGTTCAAATCATATTTTTTTATGCTCTGTAATTTAAGGTCATAGCAAAAACTGCACTTTAAAAATCGTTAAAGACTAAAAATGAGGTTATGAAGAACACGTTGTTGTATCCAATATAGATTACGATGAACTTTAAACTACGTCTACAAACAGGAAAAATAACTACTTTATAAATGAAAGTTTCCTCATATATTTCATCTTTCTATCTTTCTTTCTTTCTTTCTTTTTTTTATTTATTTATTTATTTATTTTTTTTATTTTTTTATAAATTTCACTGCATAGTCTGAGAACGTACAAAGAAAACGTTTAATAAACTATTGATTGAATAATCTTAACGCGCATAGAGGATTTCAAATTTTATATAATTGTACAATTAAATTATATAATTGGTCGGTATACGGCCAGTATAATATAGGTCATATAAATATAAAGTCAGAGTACAGCCATTGTATTTCTATTGATAAAGGGCAGATGGAAATAATTTGAATGCCGGATTGTCTAGTTGGAGATGTATACAAGTGTACGGGTGATGCCGCTTTCAGTGTGTTGCTTCTTACGTTCTCGAGTTGTCTGTTGTCTCGTGTTATTTAGATAATTGATCGAAATAAAAGCTCGATAATCCGTAAGCTACGCCCAAATCTTACGGTCCCTTGAATATCTAATGCAGGTATGTTTGCGCGTCGATAGGACTTACCTATAGTTTCGTCGGTGAAGGATATCCTTGGTGTGAGTAGCTTGCCACAATACGAGACATTACTCTCGCGTTTTCCATAGCCCGCGGCACCGTTTGCCCCGTAAGATGAGATGACTGCAATTTCCGGCCCGGAATCTGCAACGTATAATTCCATTAGACCGTCCATTATGCTTTTATTTCATTTAAATAAGAAATTTGTCGATACTTCGTTCGGCTCGTTTTGGCAATGAGACTTTATTTTTGCCTACGATCGATTAGAGCTTCTCGAGATGACGGATAATATAAATAAGAAGGGGACCTTTTCATCTACATACTCCCTATCCTCGAATAAGTGCTCGTTCCTAAGCTTGGTATTTTAAACATTTTTATCTACAACAACTAATACCCGTATTTATACGCCTGCGCACGTCATCCTAATGATAAAAAGAGTAAAAAGAATGCTCGGCTCTTTGAACGTACATTGTAATATAAACCCCCTCCCCCCCCCGTCCGTCTCCCTCGGACTTCGATATAATACTTCGATTGAGAAAATAAAAAGTTGATTTCTTATTTTTTTTGTTTTTTTTTGTTTTTTTTTTTTGTTTTTAGAGCCGAGCGCGTGCTTTTCAATTACTTTGTAATTGTGAGAATTTATGTGTTCTTAACTAGTAGTGGCCAAAGTGAATCAATACTTTTCGAAACAAAGCTACTCAACGTAATTTCAATCGAGAGGTAAAGTTATATATCTTGTCATTAACAAGTGCTCGATAAGGCAGAGCGCTCAAAAGTAGGACGCGAACAAATTGTGGCTGTCTCCAAGCCTTTTGTGACTACTACTGTACGTGCACGAAATCAGCGACTAAATATATTACAATTCGATTGAGAGGTTTTTGCGCGCGGGGTGGCGGGGGGGGGGGGGGCTAAATTACGTCCTCGGGCAAGTTAAATAGAGGCTAGTCTAGTTGAACGTATTCATATGTATATAAGAGATAACCTGACAATCGAATTGCCAGAATAATTAAAATTCACCGGGCTCACATTAGTTTTTACCTCCTAGATTTTTCTTTCCCTTGTCATTCTAATTGCAGTTAATGCAGTTAGCTACTTCTTCATGGGCTAATGTCGTTGCACAGGTGTTTTCAAAAGAAACTCTACCTACACCGACTCATCACCATTATTCTTCTTCTTCTTCTTCTTCTTCTTATTATTATTATTATTATTGTTGTTGTTATTGTTATTATTATTATTAATAATAATAATTGTTCGAGACCATTGCCGTCCGAATGTTGAATTCATAAAAAAAAAAAAAAAAAAAAAAAAATAAACGTGTACATCTAAGCCTCTGTAGCCGATATGGTATTTTCGCGAATCTCGAGCCCGAAATACGCGAGGGAGAATTAAATTCGCAATAAGCGAACAAACGCACTCGTAAAAACACTCCCGTCGCGGCGTTATTTAAGCGACAGCCGTTATAAATAGTTTATTGAATTAAATCGTATAAGGCCTTCTAAGCGCTTGCGTTTTAATGGAAGAGGGTAGAAGGGCCGAAGGGCGGAGTGCAGCAGCGTGTCGGTGTAATCCAGGAGGGTTTGCCCCTTCTCCCCCCACCCCATCCCCTCCCTCTCCCCCACAGTGACGAGCACGTGCTCGTCCTCTAGGCGGTGCATTAGAACCGCTTGACCCGTGATCGGACGCGTAACCGTGATGGAGATGTCGACAAGACCGAGTCTCTGTTTCACTCGCGCACATCCAAATAACATAATTATTATATCTGATGCTCAAGTTAACGTTGGGGGAGGGAAGCCAATTCGACTTTACGGTATCGCCGCAGTACATTAATTATGTCTAAATTAAATGCTGCAACGACAACGACGACGACGACGACGACGACGACGACGACAGTAATAATAACAACAACGACAACGACAACAACAACAACAACAACAACAATAATAATAACAACAACAATAATGGTTTAATAGATGAATTATTAGTTAAAAAGTTTTTAAGAGGATAAAATTTTTGATAAATGGATATTATTATAATTCTATCGGAGGAGAAATACAAGAGCCAAGTTTTCTAATGGAAAACTTTTTGAAAACCTGACACGTTATCCGCCTGAAGAAGTAATTGAAAATAATGGATGCTACAGCCAATAATTTTTTTGATATTTAATTCCGTTACGATCGTCGGACTAATGCTTACAGAATGTCGCTAACAAAATATTACCAGTCAATCACAAGCTTTCCAACTTTTCTGTATAAATGAAAACTTAATTTTTAACACGGCCAACATTAAAAAGTTCTGAGCGTTCTGAGCACGTTGGTCATGACAAAATAAGTGGAAATCCAAATATTATTAATACGCTTCGGGGTAAAGAATATTCTAATCTAATCTAATAATTATAAAAGAATCACGCGCGCCCCTGTTTATTTCTATTTGTTTGGCATTTGACTTTTCGAAGGAGTATTCGAACCTTTATCAAACCTAACTGACTGACTGACTGATTGACTGACTGACTGACTACTAAACCAGTCCCTAAAACTCGTGTTTGCTAACTCGTAGAGTTTCTCGATATTGGGAAATATCAGATACTTAATAAATACAAGGCATTCGTCTGTTAATTATAATTGAAATATCGATTGAGCTCGATAAGACTTGACAATTGCTGCGCTTCTATTACGTAAACGTTCTGCTTAATTTCATAGATAAAGCGCGGCTTGCGCATCGATTAATGAATTAATGATCCGAATCCTTAATTAGCCGAGAAAGAATTTTATCAATGTAGATGACTATAATGCAGATGACTTACGTGGAAATTGAGAATCGATTTGCGCCTGCAGGATGTTGAGACCTGGTGCAACGATGGCTGGCAATGTCCTTGAGCGCAGCAGCGGCGCGGGCCTTCCGCTGGCGCATCGTGATGGACCTTTAATATCCTGCTTGTTACATTCCGCAGTCGGTGCACTAAACATCGTATAAGAATTTCTGTAATTACTCGTGGCGTGTATATTTTTATCGATGTGCCAAAACATAAAAGGGTTAGTCGGTGGCAAAACAAATGCCTAATTAGATGTTAAACTTACACTTTTGTTACTGCTGTAAAGGCATTTCCATTGATAGAGTAAATCAATTTATTTTTTTTACTTATTATAACCAAATAATAACGTAAGTATACGTATATTGCATTTAAATATTTAGAGTTTTTAGAATTTTTCCCGATAGTTTTGCGTCGGTTAAATAATTATGTTTTTATATAACTTAAATTTAATATTTTCTAAAGAAAAATAAATATTGAATTTTGTATAAATATTTTCATGCCTTATAAAATACTGGGCGAAGAATATAAATTTAAGAAATTAAATTTACCGTTATAAAATAAAAAAAATGTCACATAACGTATTTATGTATTTTACTGAAAAAGTCAAATACAAAAATATTTTTAAAGTTTCAATTTCTATTTTTTAAGGTATTTTTGGAATTTTACTCTTGACAAAAATAAATATTCCATCTATCCTTTCAACTGATTTGTGATCGAAGCTACGGATGATTCAATAATAAATTAATTTTTCTCACCTTTTTTACTATCCCAATGAGAAATATTATTTGTATATTATGCTTATATAGACTTTTACTTGAATTTGTTTATAAATACTAGTAAATAATTAGAAAATTTATTCTTTTTACAAGTACTTCACTCAAATATTTTTATCAATTTTTAAACTATAAATATTTAGAGTACATTTTTGCAATGCAAGTTGCAATTGTATAAATAAAAATTTTTTTATAATACGTATTACAAACATTAATATAAAGTTACGCTATCCTATCATACCTCAGCATGTTCTATGTGATTGGAAGTAAAATACTATGGTGTTTTAAAAACTCCTCACATTAGCAGTAAATACATGATTTGAAAAATGGTCTTTTAATTATGTAAGTGATTTCAATGATACGTTGTTAACTTTTACTTTATGTAGTTCCCTACAAGTTGAAGATACTTTATATATATAATAAAGCAAAAGAGCCAAACTACTTCAAGTAGATAAACATTATCATTACAACAGATGCGTTCATCATGTTAATACGTTCCGGCTGCCCTTGAATAATTGATAAATGCATTATTTCAAATTAATACGATAATGTCGAGAGACGAATCTTATAATCGTAGATAATTATTTTACATAAATGTAGCTTATGCCTCCAGAATTCTACGCAGTATTTAATATAATAGATATTACCTATACATCACTTATGCATATTAATATATATATATATATTTATATATTGATTTAAGGAGTGAAAATTCTGTGGGACATGTTAAAAGTTTGAAAAACGCTAGAATTTGAAGCATCTAACGATTTGTCAAATACAAACAACTGCTATTTATTACAAAAAATGAGGTAGAAGTTCGCAGGTTAGAATTTTAAACTTTTTAAACTCAAGTATTTGGTATCGCATTTCCTTAATTAATGTGCAAGTATTTTTTATTTTCGAAAAATAATACTTTAAAATCAATATGAAAAAAATTACGAGTATGAATTATTATTATAATAATTAATTATCAGTTCACGAAATATTTTAATATAAATACGCTAATGTTTATAATTAAATAACAAATAGAACGTATATTGTATTTCATATAATATTACAGTCGATGTCAATTATAAAATATTTTAATTTAATGGAAGTCCTTTGAATAATTAGAGCAAAGAGTAAAAAACGCATACGCATGCAGTATGACAGAAGCGAATCAGATTATCCTTAACACTATTAGATACTCTGAATACACGTGTAAATAAAATATATTATATTTGAATGTATTAGTCAACTCATTAAGTCTATACTATGCATATTAATATATTTACCGTGGTAAATCTAATTTACCATTTTTACAATTTGTATTAAGAAATAATGCAAACAAATAACAACTAAATTTTCAAGACGTTTAAGTTTTTTTCGCATTAGTGGTGAGCAATGGTGAGCAAGTAGAAGACGGGTAAAGATAAAGAGACGAGATAAACATAGAAAATCATAAAAGAAGAAGAGGAGGATGAAATATAAAATGAATAAAAAATAAATAGAAATTCTTATAGACCGAGTTCAAAGAGACTAACAAAAATAGCGGATAATATTTTTAAAATATGAAATCGATTTAGAGCTTCTTGTACAAAAGTTTTTAATCGATAAAAAACTTAACGTATTTCGGATGAAAATTCGAATGGAAATCGATGGATATCGAATGGATGATAAATTCTATGTGAGATATTATAACTGAGGAAGTAATTAAAATCAATTTTTTTTTTTTTTCAATCACATTTTCTCTGTACAATCTAATATAGTTTAATATAATGTTCCTTTAAGAAATGTTCCACATACTTTTCGTCCGAGGAATTTAGAAGAAAAATATGAAAAATCGAAAAGTTATTGGAGTACGCGGTTCTCTTTTATATTATTATACGTAAAAAGTAAGAGAGAAAAAAGTTAGCACGTATTTTCATCACTTTTAAATAAATAATCGCATTGTTAATAATTTGAATTTCGATAATTCGAATCGTGGAAGTATAAAAGTTTATAAAGTGCAATATCTTGCATATTGATATTTAAATGTCAGTTCCACTTCTCTTTTCTGAATTTTCAATTCAATACACATTGAAATGTTCTTCGAAATTTTTTTTAAAGAAAACCTCATCATCTTTAGCTCAACTATTTCTTTGTCACAAACTTAGCCCTGCAAATAAAATAAAATATACGTTACAATTAATATTTATATCTAAAATTCTGTCATTCTTTCGTTTCTCTTTTATGAAAATCAGAATACAAATTAAACAATTCATTATCTTTAAAAGTATATTTTTTTTTACATCCATAAGTCAATTTTTATAAGATTAGTACATTCCATTCTATTCGAAAATTCTGGCTTATAAAAATTTGCTTTCAACCTATGAATTAATAAAATAGCCTAAAAGGTGAATTTATTACTTCTAAATAAAACAGGAAGAATGTGCAATTTTTATTATTCAAAGTGAAGAGAGAGAGAGAGAGAGAGAGAGAGAGAGACGTAAGAGATACTCAAGCAGAAGAGGTAAAATAAAGTAGAAATCCTTACATCCGCTACGGAGTTTTTAAAAATAAAGTCGTAATTTTGTAATACATACGCATATATATATATATATATATACGTACATGTACGCGTATGTGAGCGCGTGTAAGTATAAGTAAGCAAACGTATTTTATTCCTTGAAAAATTATATTCATCGTAAAATCATATTATTTAATAGATATTTTATAAGATACAGTAAGCACGATCGTATCGATTTATTTGATGTGAATACAATAAAAAAATTTTTATATGACATTGTAAAGAGAGTTGGCAAAGATTTTGTTAAATTACTAAATATTTTTTAAAATCAATACTCATCGTATTGATTTAAAAATCTTCAAAGCATCTAATTTGTACAAAAAAAAATTTACTCCTCTATTATGTACGTTACGGTATTGTACGTAAGAGTCGTATGAAGCGTAACAGTGCACTGCGATGGTGGTAGTAATTCGGAAAAGGGCAGATCTGAGGCAGAAGAGCTGACGAGTCTGTGAAATCTTAAAGATTTCACGGCCCCTATTGGAAGGAAGATGACTTACTATGAACAACGAGTCAATGGATTCAGTTTAATGTAAAGTTTATGAATTAAATCCGGGAAATGTTGGAAGCGATGAAGAAGAAGAAGAAGAAGAAGAAGAAGAAGAAGAGAAGAAGAGCATCGAGATTTCCGGTCTGGAATGGTGACCCTCTCACACCACTGTACATTTGCTATCCGAACGCGTTAATGTTACGGTTAAACGATGCCGAACAAAGTTATATGATAGTAGTGAATTTTAATTACCACCATCTACTACATCATTAAAATATTACGTAAATTTAGCAATAAATTTTACGTCTAATTTTAATGACAATAAACGTAAACATTGAATATAATATAGTACTGGTATCGACTGATACATGCGACCATGTACCCTTAATTATCTACCAGTAAAGGCTCTGTTTATTCAACAACTTATTTGAAAGTACGATATTTTTTATTCATAATAGTCGTTCGTTTATAGATCCTTTAGAAATCTGAGCACATTCGAGACTTTTAAAAAATTATCATTATTTCAATCAAATCCTTATTAGAATTAAAATTGTACGCGCGGATATAATATTTTTCTTTTAAATACTTTTTAGACTCTTTTGCATTACTTGTGTACGCAAAGTAAGTGGCATTCGTTAAGTATAAGAATTGGGAAATGTAAATTTTATAAAAGGAAATTATAATGATCGATGGAGATAGAATATCCTAAATTCAAGAAGTAAATGATAAGGAAAAGGTTGTAAATCCCGTGAAATATAATAAATATCCATTCATGTCCCTGACGATTGAATCAAAGCTAAGAATCTTCTAGGGATTAGATAAACGTCCGTATTAATGACTCGAAATACATTGTTAATTTGGTAAATATTTTCGATATTTACCAATTTACCAATTTAACAAGCCGTTTCTACGCGACAGTAGACTCAATTTTTCTTTGTAATTATAAAAAAGCAAATAGTTACTTCGTACAATAAAAAAAAAAAAGAAGTAGATATAACTATTGAAGAACGAAATTAGCTAATTATAAGATAATTAGGTCTTTATCTTTCCTTCTTTATCGAATATTGCGATTCTACTATCTGACTATTACTTAGATTAAGAGTATAGGTTTTATTAACAACCGAATCGGATATTATTCTGCTAAATATGTAATTTAATTTTTCTTCCATAACTATCAATACTTTCTTGATTTAAAATTTCTATAAAAACCAATGTATTAAAAATATTTATAAAAGTGAAATTATTAATGAAAATAATTGTTTTAATCTGTTGCGCAATAATCAGGTAATTATTAAAAAAAAAAAAGCTCAATTTAATAATAATATTTATTGATAGATTAATAGATTTAAACTGAAATATGATATTAATAACACAATATTTTATTCATCGTGTATATTATATGAAAGATTCTTACAAACAGATAGCCTACATTTTTTATAATATTTATTAATGTTTTGATAAAAAAAGAAAATTTATAATTTACTTTTGTCAACTGTTTATCGAATTATCAGAGGATGGTTTTACTTGGCAGACATACGATCAGAGGGTTTTTAATCTAATCATTTCTCTTATAAAAACTTAATTAACGTTAAATCGGTTAGTTGGCTTATTGTACATGTCGGTAGCTGATGCTGCTGCTGCTGATGCTGCTGATGCTGCTGATGCTGATGTTGCTGCTGATGCTGATGTTGCTGCTGATGCTGATGTTGCTATTGTTACTCAACGTTCTACCGAGAGAACATTAAACGACAGATAGTAACTTTTTAAGAATTTATTATTAAAAGAGTGATCGATTCTTTCTTATATTTTACGGGATAATATTTTTTTATTTATAAAATAAGAGGGCGAAAGCAAGAACCGTATTTTATTCTTATAAACTCTGAATATAGACATTTATTTTTTGAGTAAAATACACGTTGCATCTGTCAACAAATCCTTCGCTTATGAGCCATATATTCTTTATAACTTCGTGAACTTTATTATTTTATCAATACTGCAAACCGGACGGATAATTAAATCAACAATCAAGAATATTCTTGATTTCTTTTTTTTTCTTTCTTTTTCTTCTTCTTCTTCTTCTTCTTTTGATACGTAATGATTCATTCTAATGCATTAGAAATAATATTGAGCTATTATATATATATATATATATATATAGAGAGAGAGAGAGAGAGGTTACAAATAAAATCAATAAATAAATATATTTTATCAAGTTTGGTTTTTAAAATAAGCAGAGACTAATTTTTCTGTTCTACAGACACTTTTCATTCCGTAGAATTCATTTTAAATAATTTCACACATTACGTGACCAATAAAAAATGTACAGAGAGTTTTATAAAAAAAACATCGTATTATTCAATAAAAATTCGGAAGATTTCTTATCATTTAATAATTTCGGCAATACGATAAACTTCTTGAAAATAGAAGTAAGTGTAATTCGTATTGTGAAGCAATATTCGTATATCCATTACTGGCTTGTATTAAATTGCACGTTTATTATTTATCGATTATTAACGACAGTTGGACGAAAAGCCCTGGAGAATATTTTATTTTTTTTTTCAAATCATTTGAGCTTGTAGGAGTGCAGCGAACATATAGGACAAGTGAAATGAAAAACGGGAAGTGAAAAGTAGCGAAATATAGAGATTTTATTTCGCTTAAATATAAAGATTGATTTGGCTATGTCTCGAATGTGTAACGGCCCTGCGAAAATTACTCCTCGCTAAATCCGAATTTACGCCTTTCAATACACCTTTTACTGCTTTTTAATCATAAATTTCATCAAACGTAGAAAATAGCCAAGAATATAGATCATAATTGGCCAGGGTATAGTATAGTACAGTTTAAACTCGAATTGACCGTTTAAAAGTCTCGATTCGTGATCATTACGTCGTCGTCGTCGTCGTCGTCGTCGTGCAGTATCTTCAAAATATATTTTTTAAATTTTATTAAACTGGGGAGTTACAAGTGCTCAGTTTTTTTGTACTTAAACGAGTAAGACCTTCGATTTTCTAACAAGCAATAGAGCACGGAAGCTTGAAAATTGGCTGAAATAAAAGGAGGAAAGGTTCATTTTTACGGTACAGGGGAGCCGTCGTAACTTTTGTTTGAAGAATGTAATAATAAATTTGCTGAAAAGAAAATAGCCGTTGTAATGATATCGAGTACACCTATTGGAAAGCGGA
Organism: Ceratosolen fusciceps; assembly: GCA_018883505.1. Lineage (NCBI taxonomy): Eukaryota > Metazoa > Arthropoda > Insecta > Hymenoptera > Agaonidae > Ceratosolen > Ceratosolen fusciceps. Next base: position 7,045,368 of record RCIC01000002.1, read on the forward strand.
TATTTATAACTTCTAACATGTAATTTTCAAATTACGACTCCGAGACTTAGATTGACTGCTTAGAGTTATTTTTCACCTGTGATTTTTTTTTTTATAAAACCTTCAGGAAAATTGACGAACGTACTTTAATACATGTTAAAATATATATATATATGTATGTATAATATATAAAATCTACGTTCTCAATGGCAGATAAATTTTGCGAATTGGGAGTTGAAGAGATAATTAAAAAAAAAAAAAAAAAAAAAGAAAAAAAAACAAATGTAGTTAAGAATACGTGTTGGCATACATAAAGTCTATACGGGATGTAATTATGCGTTCACTTGTAAATATTGTAACCTGTTTAAAGCAAACTAAGTTTGAACATTTAGCTTACATTATTTTAAATATAATTTGATTTAACTTTAGTATTAATTAAACTTCATCGTAAACTCAAGCTTCAGCTATACTGCGATTAAATATAAGATAACCCTTTGCGATTAAATCCAGCCAAATATGCATTTTATAATTCACGTAATAGACACAGAAGTTAAAAAATTGTTCGACTCTGACAGTCGAATCCTCATTGATTTTAAATAAAATTAACGTTCATCGATTGCGATAAAAAAAAAAAAAAAAAAAAAAAAGAAAAAAAAAAGTCAACGGTTAAACGTACGCTTAACCGGTAGAATACATACGATTGACAATACTCTCTATGTATTAGTCAATGCCAACGGTGCGCGATGTTGTAAATTGCACGTTTGCATTAACAATGACAATCGTCGCGAGATCTTTCGGCCATTAATACAGTCAATTTGAAAATGCTCCAAAGTTAATCAGGAGCTGATGTACTAACTACTACTTGAGTCAAGATCCCACTAGTCCGAGATATGGATTTAGATATTTCAGTGAAAATTTATAGTGATATTATTATAGGATCGATATTTCCGCCGAGAGAGTCATAATGTAAACCACTTTGGCAGCGAATAAAATAAATGCGGATATCGTCGGCATAAATTATACGTTCCAAGAAGAAGTTGACGACGTCAAGAGCCTGATTAATGAATAGGGAGAAAATAACTAAAAGACTATCCTTCCGATAGATACACTAATAATACAGGGAAGCCGAACTAAAGTATTTCCATCTTTCTCCATTACTATTTACAAGTACTCGGACGAATACATATATATACGAATACTATCCAGTAGCTAAAATATTATAGACCATTGGTTTTTTCGAGCATTTATTTATCATTCTACGGTTTATATTAATAACCAGAGTTTTGTAATTTTGACAATTTTCAAAAAGGTCAATTCGGTCTAATTTGATTTCTTATCTAACGGGCATTACAAAATATATACTTACGTACTATATAATTGGCAAGGAAAAGTCGGTGCAATACCGACAATAGTGCATTGCTATTGATTTATTTAGCAGTTGCATTGGGAGAACTACAATTAAATAATTATTCTAAGTAACGTCTTGACAAAAGTAATATTTGCAATTATTTTATACTGCTTGTAAGAGTGGGGGGTTTTTTTTTTGTTTTTTTTTTGTTTTTTATAACTAAAAATGCATAAAGAAAGAAACGAGAAAGCGTTTAGACGAGAGAGAGAGAGAGAGAGAGTGACGGTAAGTACGGGTGCAAAAGATATAAATAGATAGATAGATAGATAGATAAATGGATAGATAAAGGGGCGGAAAGAATGAGAGAGTAAGATTATTTACTATGGTTCAAGATGGTCCGTAAGTGGCCTTTCTCATAAATATATTAAGAAAAAAAAAAGCGTAGCTTTACAACTCGAGTAGCTCATATAATATGGCTTATTTAAGATAAATATTTCAGTAAATCCCGTCGAATTGGGATTTAATTACCTATGGGGATTCGTCGATCCAATTACAAGCCATGAAAATATTTAATTTTGTAAAGTAATTGAAGATATATATATTGAATAAGAAAATTATGAATCTCAATAATACGAGCTTATATCGCGATATGAATCTTTGCTGGTGGTACGCGCCGTCAAGTCAGTTCGACCGTGACCGAATTTCTGAACTATCAGATCTTTGTAACGAGTGCATAAATTACTAGAAATTAACAAAATATTCGTATCAAGCTTCGCATCAAAAAATATATGACCGCTCGCGTTAAATAATTTTCGTTTTTTTATTTATTTCACGGGCATTCGATCCTGAAATGTCGCCTATTAACAATTAATGAGTAATTCATTTATAGTTAAGTAATTGACAAAGATTAACTTCGGCCATGTATAATTAGCCAGGATTTAATGGATTTAATTTAAGCTCCTCGAGCGAATAATAATAATATATATATATATGACAAATATTTCACGTATATTTATTATACTTATAGTTCACAAAATAAAATTATAATACAGAGAAGCCGTCGAGCAGTTTTTTTTTCTTCCTTTTTTTTCTTCAATAAACTAGCATCTTTATCCTTCGTCCCGGCACTGCGTATGTATCGAAACGCATGTACGTGCGTTTGATTATGCAAACCGAATGACAGCCGGAGACCTTATTCGCTAATATTTACACGTCAATATCAACACGTGCAGCTACGTCATTAGATTATTGAATTGTTGGCCCGTGTATTCATGTAATATGATTAATGTTGCTCATGCAATTTTTTACATTGCATTAATAATGAATGTGGTACATAAATAAATAAATAAATAAATAAATAAATAAATAAGTAAATAAACATTTTTATTAATCGGACCAAGTTATCAACCCCGTCGTTCGAATCCGATCTATGCAGAAGATAATGCACTGTATAAAAGAGAGATGCATAGATAGAGAGAGAGAGAGAGAGAGAGAGACGACAGTCTCTCCGTAGTCTATATTAAAAATGATTTGGCCATGCACTCTTCGTTCAAGAATCATACGCATAGGTACTGACGTTTTTCCGGTCAACCGTTTTTCCTCTCTCGAAATAATCGAAAATCCCTAAAAAAAACCATTGCAGGGCATAATCGAATGACGGAACCCATAAATACAACACGAGGAGGGGGTGGAGGAGGGGGTGGAGGACGGGTGGGAAGAAAGGTCGCAGTGCTGCCGGGGCATTATATACGTCAACAAAATTGAATTCCGTCCGACGTCGTACTGATAATTGAAGTGAAAAAGAACGAAAGAAAGTTCTGAGCAACTTACTTTTTCTCTTTGCGCTGCTGCTTCTTTTTCTTGAAGGCCTTTTTCACTCGGAGAAGGAGAAAAGCGGCCCGATCGATCGTAAGGCTCGGACTGCCCTTATCGCCGCTCGACATCCTGTGACGACTATTCGTCTCAGCACCTGAATAGCAAAACATGGATTTTCGCATTAATGGACCGTATCGCATGCCTAATTACTCTTATTTTTTATTTATTTTTTTATTATTATTATTTTTTTTTTCTTTTTCATTTTTATTTTTATGAATTATTAAATGCCTCGGACGGGCTGATAAGCCGCTGTATTACATTTACACTTGACCTACAATGGGCTATGAAAATTTTAATTTTATTACGGCCTGGCTGCATAAACAGGGACGAACCCCGCCTCCTGCACTTAAACTCTTCTATTAAACAACTCTCGCTAAGGCTTTTTTTTTTTCTTCCTTTTTTTCTCTCTCCTTTTTCTTCTATTTGCCCCCTATAAATTACTTCACCTGCTAAATTTTACTTCGTCCACCTCCCTCTTACCCCTTCCAGCCCTGGAACTCTACTTAACTAAGTATTTTACTTCCTATGCGTAAAAATTTATAAATCATAAATGCAAAGGTAATTTTTACCCTTTCGATCGATGAAACGGATCGATAACAGTATTTTATGTAATACAGTGTGCCCAGTGCCCCTGACAGCTCCTTTATTCTCAATAAGCTTAACCGACAAAAAATTTATTATTAACAAGTGACTTTAAGTTACAATTAATTTTATAAATATAATATAGAAACTTCGTAAAATTTTCTCATGCTTTCGTTGCTTTTCCTTTTAATCAGAGGACATTATGCTCGAGTATGTCATTTCAATTGCTCCTTAATTCTTACAATATGCAATTAGAAAATGTTCCGAAAATATTAAATGAAGTTTCATTAAATTTATTAAATATATATATATATATATATGCATATAATAAACTTACTCGTTCAATTTTCAAAAATTTATCTACATACACTGCTGAAATATATCTTCAACACTGCATGAAAATTGTTAAATAAATTATTCTAAACCCTCCTTTAACTTCTTACTAAATGAGAGGATAAAAAATAATAACGTTGAATAATACCGTGAATAACGTTCGGCTACTGAATTTTTTACTTTGATTGTATAGTTGTTTCCATTATTTGTATGATTTGGTATTAATTAGCGCGACCACGTTAATTTAGAAAGACTTGTTTACTTGATAAAATCTAGTCTTTATTGGATTAAATATAAATTGAACTATTTTGAATTCTATTCGCAGTGAAACTTTATTTATTGGATATTGATGAAAATAATTTATTTAACTTAGGGTCAGCATTCAGAATTTGAAATAATTGAGTCTTTGATGCAAAGTAGAAGGAAATTTATTTACAAGGAAGCAGTTTCTTCGAGTATAAATCGTCAGTAGAAGAAGAAATAATTAGTTTTTGTTTTTGGTATTTGGCTGGTTGGAAAAATGTACTTATACTTATACATTAGACTTTCATTTAAAAATAGATTTTTTTCCTTTCATTTTTTCTCGTCATAATTAACTTTAAAATAAAGAAGCTTTAATGTACTAAGACTTGAAGAAAGTATTTAATCCAAGATTTGCTAAATATAAAGAAAAATCTACAGAAATACGAGAATTTAAGAAATTAATTATCCTAATTTACATTTTTTATAAATAATTACACTCGAATGTATTAAATTTTACATTTTGACTCGTTTTAATGTTAATTACCGTTCCATTAAATAACACATAAATATCATTTCTTATTACGATATTAATTCAAATCATTTAATTATATCTAGAAATAAACTTTACATAAATAATTTTAAAAAATATCGTGGATATGAATATTAGAATAACGTTAAGGCGTTAAATATTCTTACAATGTATGTGTATGTATACATATATATATATATATATATATATTGTTAAATTGTTGCATGAAATTAATCCAAGTTATTCGATATTTATTTGTTCGACAGGTAAACGAGCTAAAAATTTATTACAAAATAAAGTATAGTCGGATTATATCGAAGGAATTGTAAAGACATTAGCTTCTTATGACTGAGAAAACTTGTAGTCACGTAAAAGATTTAAAGCTAAAAAAAGCTCGGTAAGAGTCGCAGAAATTATTTGGGCAGCAATGGCCAAAGGCGCAATATATTTAGACAAGTATTTATATTCGTGATTTAAATCATTGAATCACGTCGAATTACTAAAACCGATATTTAAATTAAATGAGCTTGAAAAGGCAGTGGCATTTTTTTGAAAGTCATGTACACATTGAGTCGCGAGTATCCTTTGTTCTAAATGCGATTAGTTGGCCATTTTGAAGGATCGTTAGTATCTGCGGATCATCCGAATCGTCTGAAAGCAGTCGAATGATAAATGGCAAGGGAATCGGATAGTCAAGGCGATAAAGTGAGAAAGTAGATGAGACGATATCGTAGATTATTCCTAAGTGGCATGAATTTGGCTATGCATACAGAGGAAATTGCGATGGATTCGTACTTATTCGACTCCTAAAAAAAAAAAAAATCATTTCTCTACTTCTTTTATTACATTTCGTTTTCTTTCTCACGCAAGCGATTTATAAAATTCTTCTTTCTACTGTTTATTTTTTACCATCGGTTCGATTCCTCTCTTTCATTTGTCTATTAAGCCATTTTGTTTAATTCAATATTTATTTTTTTATCATATAATTTATGTTAGAATAACTTGCACAGAAAGAACTTTATAATAAATATAATAAACTTCAATCCTGTTAATTGTAACTGACGATCTGTACTTGCATGATTAATTTATTTAAATATATTAACATGCATTACATTGTTACTAGAAAATTTATTATTAAATATTATCTTACAAAGTATTTATTAAAACTCCTCGAGTATCATTTAATATTTGTTACTATTATTTTAATAACATTGGATACCCTCCATTTCATTTATAAATTTAAATCATCATTACAATAAAATATTAAAAAATAAATGAAAATCTCAATGTAAATCACGTCCGACATAATATTTTCTGTACATTCATTAATTTGGAATAAAAAAAAACAAAGAAATGTATGTTAATATTCATTGAATATAAATTCAAATGTTTTTATTATTCAAAACACTTTTGAATAATAAATATAATTAAGTAAATATATCATTTAAAATAATATTAATATAGCGTTAAATAAATAAATTATACAAATTGATGTGAGTTCTAAGTTTTTAAAGACAAACAGATATCTATATTACATTGGCCTTCAATTTATTATAATTTTTTATATTAAAATAAAGCAAATTATAAAAAATATAAAGTTTAAAAATTTCATATACTCTTGAACCATGTAAAAAATTTTACTGGTAATAAGTGGTCGCGAACTTGTTTTCCTGAAAGATTATCTTTTTATCCATAGACCATTAAGTATATTTATATATATATATATATATATATATTAAAAACTTACATTTAATTAAGCATTGTACGCGGAAGTAAATTAGAACAAAATAATTTATTAGTGCTTTTGTTTACACGTGAGAATAAATTACTAACTAACGACAATTTATTATAATTTTATGAAATATTGCTACATTAATAATACGAAAATGAAGCTTATGAAAGTATTGTATAACAATTTAATTAATTAGGGCTCGAATATATTTACTAATCGAATCTTTCGTCTTTAAAAAAAAAAATGTAAATTTTATTTAAATTTGATCTTTTATTCTTCTTGCATTGAAAAGCAAAGACTAGCTTTTATTATTTTGTAAACAACGCAAAAAAAAAAAATAAATATAAATTAGTACTGAATTAATAAATCCTTATCACATAGTGAGATAAGCGGCAATGCTGTACTTTGGGAAAAAATTATCGACAAGTAGTATTTACTAAGAAAGGTCATTGGGGTTATGAAAATGTACTCGTTTTTAAATATTACGCCCTACGGGATATCCGGCACGGGTTATTTTAGTAAAAATTCCTTGGTATTAAAAATATTTGTGTTATGTTAATTAGCAGGCATTAATGGGGAAACGTTACCAAAGTAAGACAACGTTGTAGTTTTAAGCAAACAGTGTATTTATTATACAATGAGGTAAGATTCCCGACAAAATAAAAGTTGAATATTGTTTTGTTAATTGTTAAAAATCAGTTTGAAATAACATTTGAAGAAGAGTATTATAATTAAATTGAAGCTGACAATGCACTTCGTATTCATATTTATACGAATAAATGTTAAAAATGGTTAGCGCGTGGTATATTATATATTATTTAAAAAAAAAGTCCTCGAGTTCTTTGAAATTATGTTAAATATTAACAATATGGATCGTTGAAAAAGAATTTTTATATTAAAGAATAAAAATTTTCAAATAATACAACGTCGATTGTACATGAGCTTCTCAATTAGATTTTTATACTGCACCTTTTATATAAAACAAGCCATAAACTTTTACCAAATAATAAGTAAAAATATTTTCCTCTCCTCAGTCGATTCCTTAATATCCGCGTTTGACGCTTTTATCTATAATGATCTCGTATAGATCCATACGGTCCGATATTTACGGACAGGGTCAAAACAATTTACCAATAAACCTCTTGCCTACTTATATTCATTGAAGATTCTATGAAGATTTCATTTATCGGAGATGAGGAACGATTTAAAAAATACGAAACCTTCGATTCCAAACCTAATGCTAATATTATTTTACGAAATTTATTAATGAAAATAGACAAATTTGCTCGGAATTATTAATTCCATCTATTCCAGCAGAGGGACGTTTCACGATTTAAGCACAATACATTTGCAATAAATAATTGTCAATAATTACGTGGAAACGTTTTACTACAACTAATGTATTCCTCATTCTAACCCCATCGATTAATTCGAGGATTAATTGGTTATTATATTTTTCTATAACGACAATCTTAACAAGTAATAGTTTTAAAGAAATTTTTTATACATAATTTTCTTAGCTCAACGGTGAAAATCAATATATTGAAATACTTGGAAGAATTTAAAATATTTGAAATAAACGATGTTTAAAAAGGAGTACGTAAGAAAAAGATTGAGTTTCTTTGTAAATTAAGAATTAATCGTATTTACAACTTAAAAATAGTTAAAAGTAATTATTTTAAAAATATATTGAAATAAATTTAAACCGTTTGCTGAATTCGTCTTATAGATTCATCTCGACTCAATAGATGCATCAGGGCATATTGTAGATCAATAGTGCTGCAGCTGAAGGCAAACTTACAGATAATATTTAAGATGCATCTCATACAAATTCTCTATCGAATACTAATATTAAGAAATATTTTTGTATTTTTTTTTTAGTTTTTGCACAATATCAAAATATTTATAAACCAATCTTATCAACGTACAATCCAGAGCTTAGAAATATAAAAATGGAAATATATATATATATATATAGAGAGAGAGAGAGACATTATTTCTATTTTCTTTTCAACCAGAAATGGAGTGAAAACCGGAATTTCTACAAAATGTTTTGCTATTATTTTCATCTAAATAATTGTAAATACATTCCTTTGAGTATTAAAAAGTTCCAGTGAGATTATTTTCTTTGTTTTCTTCTTTAAATTGTAACATTATAAAAACATTTGTTATACCTCTACAACTTTTAATTACGAAATGATTTCATGAACATTAAGCTAAACGATCACTAAATTCCGAATCATAAAGACTATCGTTATACATTTAGATTCGAGAGCCAGTGAATTAACTCACGATTAACTTAATTAGATTACAACTTCTTTCACATATTTCTTTTCCAAATAATTTAAATGTATATTTATAATTTATACGAGCAAAGTAGCAAACTTATAAATTAGATTTTATAAATTGTAAAGTTTAGTATAATAATAATAATAATAATAATGATAATAACAATAATAATCGTTGTTATTATTATTGCGTAAACAATTAACGAGAGTTATTATGGTTGTAATAATTTCTCATGGCACATATTACTTTCATTAATTCAATATATATAATAATGTGCATAAAAATAAACCCTTTTAAATGTAATTAATACGATGTAATTATTAAACGAGTGGCGAGCGCGTTAGTATCATAGTCGACCTTACGACACTTTTGACTCTTCCTTAATTCCAATGTGAATTTATTATGTATTTTAAAGCGCTTAAACAAACGCAAAGAAAACGCATACACGAACCCGGTGACAATTATTTAAATTAAAATTATTACAATAAACAATATTACATTTGGATCGCGTACGTGTGTATATATAATATTAGAAGGTCGTATTAAATCATAATGTAGGATATTTTAAAAATTAGCAAATTAGCAAATAAAACAATCTCATGTCTAAGGTTCGTCTTCCGCGTTATCTTAATAATTTACTTATTGGACGTATGCATTGCACTGAGGCAGTGAGTAGTAGTCGAACGACTCGATACGTAAACCAGGCTAAAGGAACGAAATTTATCAATAGCGTACACAATATAACTCGAAACCGTTAATAGAATATCGCGAATGTTCAATAGACACGCAAGAATATTTGAAGAAGGTATTCGACCGAGGCAGAAAATCCACCTGGCCAAGAGAATCAAAATATCACGATAAAATAAATCGAATCTCGTAACGGGGAAACGTCCTTACGAATAATTCTATCCACATTTATTTCAACCACGATTCAATAAAAAAATTAACGACCTAACGACATCCGCGGTTCACGGAGCTTTTCTCTCTCGCTCTCTCTCTCTCTCTCTCTCTCTCTCTCTTTCACACACACACGCACACGCACACACAGACACAGAGACAGAGACACCCTACCTCTTTATACTCGGTTCTTGCCTTCTTGTTGTCGTATAAATCACGGCAAAACCAATATCCTGTGTTTACTCCTGACGTCCCTGAAAAACAGGAAACGGTACTGCTGTACCGTAGACTTTCCAACCTTGGCCAATCCCTTAAACCTTTTTATCTCAATTATGTCTATATTTCTTTGTTTATCTATCTATCTATCTATCTATCTATCTATCTATCCATCTATCCATCTATTTTCCATTCAATTTATTCCGTTTCACTCTCGTCCTTCCGTGCATGTGTTCGTCGCGGAAGCACGTGCTCGACTTTACGTATTAGAAAGAAAATGTAAAGCGGACAAGTGTACTTCGAATGGCTTAAGCATAAATGGGGGAAGGTGCGTTCCGGGGGGGAAGTGGCCTCCTTCGAGCTCTATCGAGGCAATGAGAATGTTTTCAACCGTCACCAGATCGAGGCTGCTCCTCGTACCCGAAAAATCCACTTCCTATTTAATTAACGCTCGACTTCCGCTCGCATTGCCGACTTTTAACATTATTACGTTACATCCAATTACCCGCACTAATACTTTGCCGCTTACTCACTCTCCCCAATAACCAGCCCCCTCCTCCCCAACACCTATGCACGCGCTTCTTCCTCTCCATTACTTAGCGCTTGACAATAAAGTTTCACCTTAACCAATACCACGCATCTGACCTTCTTATGAATATTTATTTCTACGCTCAACGCTATTTTGCTTATTATGACGAACGATAACAATCGTCCCGTAATTTAAGTCCAATTTCGGACCTCTCGCCGGGGCACGTGCCCAGACGTTTACCCAGACTTGGCTCAACGAGCTTATTCATTCCGCACTCCTGGCATCTTTAAAGCACCGAAATTCTAGATCTTTGCTAGACATTAATAAGAGAGACATTAATACCTCCAATCGAAATTTCCCGCCGAATTCTCTCGTCTCGCTATTTCTTCGAGTACTCTTTCCTCCTTGTCCCAAAAAGTAAGCAAGGAATTTACTATGATTTAAGCGCGGCCTTCTTAACCCCTAGATCTTAACCGATTGCGTGCGTCACGTACTCGAGGAAGGACTTGTTAAAATACTGCTCTTTTCGCAAGCTTCATAGCCCCGGTCTTCATCATTTATAATTCGCTATTATTAGCTTTATGCCTTTCTACGGGCTATTATTTACAAAAAGCTTTTGCCTATTTGACCATTTACTATATTTGTTTAACGTGCTTTAAATTTTCATTGTACAATACAAGCAAACTTTTTATTTACTTTACCGATGATTCTCTCATAACAAACGGATAACGTCAACTTGGAAAACGAATTATAAATTTAAGTTTCAAAAATTAATTTGTGCTTATATATATATATATAATATTACGTGCAGACAGGCGTGGTACGATACATAAGAACGAGTATTTTTGTTATATTTATCAGAGAAAAGAATTTTATTAAACATTTTAAGCCAAACAAACAAAAACTATTTTCAAACTATTTTCAAATTTCATATAAAATATTTACAACTTTCTAATATTTATATTTTACGGAATATACCATTCTATTCTCATTTCATTGAATAATTTGTTTTTGTGACGATTATAGTTTTTTCTTCTTTTTTTTTTTTCTTCTTTTTTTTAAAGAATAAGAAGAAGCGAATGCGATTGAAAAAATAATAATAAACAACTTTTAATAATTAGTTTTTTTTTTGTGACAAAGTTAAACCTTCCTTAAAGAATAAATCACCTATATTATCCAATTTTTTAGATAAAGATGTTTATATCGGAATCGATGATACGCTCGTATATACATTAATTAATAATCGTGTCTTTAAAAACACGTAATTACAAATTTCATTGGTGACCTAATTCCTATAGCTTTTTGCTGAAATTTTAAACATAAATGTAATCAAATTCCAATTCGCATCGCTACTATGAAAATTCATATTTAAAATACATTATTCGTATAAAAATTGTAAAAGTTGTAAAAAATAAAACATTAAAATACCTTTTCATATTTCACGCCCCGTGTTTTAATTACTCAAAGCTTAATTATTTTACTAATGATAGTTAATTTTATATTTTACGAATACAATATTTAATTTATTATAAGATTCTTAATTAATTATATTTGTCTAAGTCGTAGTTAAAAATAAGAGAAATAACGATAATGTAGAGTATTTAAGAAAATAAGAATAATTCCATCCGCGGTATAAAATAATTCACTACTATAGGTATAATTTTAATTAATTTCAATTTTTTTATACTCGAATAAGTAAGTTAAATTAGCAATATTATGAGATCATTAAATTAGCATTTTTACTAAAAATGCAAATAAATTATTATAATCTTATTTCGCATTTCTGATTGTAAACGAAATTTCGCAGTCGGATATGATTATTTTTTTTTTTTTTTTTTTTTTTAATACGAAACATTTCTTTATTTGCAGGTTTATAATTTATATATAAACTCAGATCAATAAAAATGCAATTATTTTATAACTGGATTTGGACAAATTTGGACTTTTAATTTTATAATTAGAATATTAACTAAATAGAATATAAACAAATGATGAATCAAAGACAATCGATATAAACGATTGAAATATCATCGATACACGTTTAGAACGTAAATGCAACCTGAATACTCAGTAATTCAATTAGAATGATTAATTGATCTCTATAGTCAAATCTATTGTGAATTAAAGAAGGAATGGCGGATTATGGTACGGTTTAACGCCACGATCGACGAATCCTGAAGCGTATGGGTAATATGTGTCAAAAAGCAAGTAACTCTGGGAGGTTTTATTAAAGCACGAGCTTTATTTGATCCTATAAGCTTTAACTTATATTGGAGTGCAGGCAAAGAAATACTAATGGTAAAATAAATTTCTAACAATATATATATATATATATATATGTATGTATATATATAAAAGAGGAAACGGAACTGCCACGAAATCCTTCGTAATGCAAAGGATTTAAAGATACGCGATGTTCTGGAGAAATAGTAAATGTATGAGTGGATTTTCACTTTTTGTTTTCGTCTATCGTCTGAATGAATTTCTTCGGGGCAAAACTATTCGTCGGCCCTTGACTATTCATAATCCACGTAATGATCGCTCGAAAAACTGTTTAAATCCTTTTTCCTCTCATAATTGGAATACTTATTGAATAAGGCTGAGTTAGGAATGCAGCTGGGAATTACCATCGATAGATAATACTTTCGTTTATATTGATAATTAAGTTGAATGCTTTGCGATCGAAGGAATAATTTCAAACGGGCATTGAGAGCAAAAAAAAAAAAAAAAATTAAAAAGAAAACAAATTTTTTTTTTTTGTTCATAGTACGAACGTAATGACTGACCGAGAGATTATTATTGACGGACGGACTTGTTCAATATACTTTTTACAGCCCCATTTCTTTATCCAGAAATATGTAATAATATATTTATGATAATGCACATGGAGCTGCATTATGTTACTGTATTATTGTTATTAGAGGCATAAAATAAAAGAAAGCCACGTGATATATAATTTAAAGATAAAGGACGATGGTAAGTATGAGGAAATTGTCAACGTATGGACGAGCATCGTCTGTCTTTAACACGTGGCTATAAAAATACGTATGTGTGCTTGTGTGTACGTATATATTATGACGAATAATTGATGAAATAGCGGGTATTCTGTGAAATGTAAATTACGAAGCGATGAAACGTTTGGTTCGGCTGGACGAATGGCTTTTGGGAAAAAGTGACTTTTAAGAGAATAAGCAAAAGCCGATTGCAAAAGCCTAATACGACGACAGGTTTAGCCGATAAAATGGAATTGAATTTTAAGCATTTCTTTTGAAAATAGAACTCGCGCCGTGAAAATACGCATTGAGGCCATCGAGATAATGGCTGCTGAGACAACCGTTTTCCTTTGCGTATTTTCTAAATCCTCGTCATCGTGTAATTGTTACTACGCCCACGCGCGCATTGACACGCGTTAGCGAGGATCGATTTTTATCAAAAATTATCTTCAAAAATTATGCGACGATACAACGAACGGCGCTCGCTTTTCAATTTTTTTTTTTTACCCATTAATCGCTTCTTCTACCTCGCAAGAGTCGCTACTACGGTTATTCCCTCAAACGATAACGGATCGAGAGGTTTAAAGCGATTAAAAGTTATAGATGACGGGCTTGTAATTATAAAGTTCTGTCTGAGTATTGTAGGCGATACGTTGGAATGTACGTTAAACGTGTCTACGGAGTAATACGGAGGTATAGCGAGATTGATTCGGAGTCGGCGACTACGACTCGAGCCGGAGATTCGGCGTAATCGAGGAAAGGTCCTCAATCCGAAGATATCTTATTTCAATGCTTGGGTGGTTGGCGCCAATCGATAACGCGACTCTTCGTCAATTAGACGTAACGTGTGAGCTTTAAGAGCGAGTCGTCGTAGCTCGTCGGCACACGACTACTTTTTCCTACGAATTTCGAAAGAGTACCGAATACACGAATACATGAATACTCCGTGGACCAATGGCAATGGGCGGATTAGAAATTATTTTCGAACGGATCAGCAGTCGAAGTTAGCGTCGAAGCAGGAAGAATTAGTTTAGAGGGTACGTCGGCCGTGTGTGCGTTGCGTACGTTTGAAAATAATACGGAGCTCGGGCTATGGGAAAAGTGGCTCCGATGAAAATTTTACCGGCCCGATTGGATTTCGCGGTTTATTGAATCGGAAATTTGCACTATTTTATATACGCGCGTGAGCCCCTCCCTCGGCTTCGAGCAATGCCCCCCCGCCCCCGCCCCTTCTTGCCGTTTTCATCCGTTAGATGAAAATATCGTACGAACGGGAAATGCTATTTTCAATTATAACTTTTACCCGCAATACCATTTCCTCCTATCTAATTTCCCCTCGTCTAATCAAAATTCTTTTAGAATCAAAGCTTGTAACGCTATTAAAAATCCCTCCACGGAATTTCATTATTTCTAAGTATAGGATTGTGAGTACTTTTAAAAGTCCGAATTTTCAAACTCCTCCGCGATACGTTAATAATTTCTTTTTCTCTGCTCTTTTTTCTTTCTTTTCTTTTCTTTTCTTTCTTTCTTGTTTTTCTTCAACAGCGAGTCGTGACGAGCAAGTGAATTATCCATCTAATTCTAAAATGACTTTTACAATACTGGCACGAGAAATTGTCAAGCCTATTTATTTATTTTCATAAAAAACTGGTAATTATAATATTACTTTTGACTCTTGAGCATCAAAGCTATAAAAACTGTACGATCAGAATTAATTTTATTCCCCCGTATGTAATACGGCTTTAAAGTGTTTTTAAATAATAAAAGAAAATTCGAGTAATAATATTAGATTTATACTAATACTGTTGTTATAAGCAGTTTTAATTTTCAAATTGCAATCAAAGTACAAATTGTTTAAATTAAATTAATTTAAAGTTGTGCCTGCGATCAATAAATAAATATGTTCTTGGACCAATTTGGAATTTAAGTATTTATTATACTACAATAAAATTATCCTTAAGAATAAATGTAATATCGATATGGTAGTAATTTGTTCTTATACACGGCTAATGTAAAATTGCATACAAACAGATTTAATTTGGATAAATTTACTTTCACATTAAATAATATAAATTTATATTACGCCATTATGTAGATAATCGATACTTTACGAGAATAGAATATAATTATCCTTTATTTTAATAAGGTACTAACCGATTATTATTATTATTATTATTATCTTTCGGTTATATGGTAATAATGGAAGGTCGAATAAAAACTTCTCTCAAAGTACATATTTTGTCGTAGTTAATTTCGGGAATACATATATAATACGTATTTACGTATCCGTGCAATAATATTTGCATTGGGATATAGATGCATATGGCTACTTGATCAATTACTTATTTACGCATCAAATTTAATCATCGCAGCTGTTCCATTAAATCTACAGGTAATACTGTGTATTAAAAGGACAACAAATGAAATAAATAGCGTGAGACGTAAAGCTTATTCGACGGGTTTTAATTAAATCGACGTAGATTTATAATTTAATTCTACAAATGCAAAAATATTTTCTACATATATATATATAAAAGAAAAGAAATGCATTTTTATATACTTTCATGGAGTAATTAATGGAAAGACGTATAATGAATCTCCATGGGGATCAGAATAGCGTTTCCGCTACCGACAAAGGCTTACTTCTCGCCAACAAGAAATCTGATATCGGAATGCCGATAAAATAATGAGAATCGCTCCGTCGAAGGCGAGCAGACCTTATAAAGAGCTTTAAACAATTAGCTGCTAACCGAATAAAGTCATAATTATCCCACCTTCGTTCGTTGAAGATTGTCATAGATAGTCACTCCCCGTACGAGTTTGAATTCGAATCAGGACTAGTTTTATATGCATATATATATATATATATATATATAACATGGAGTAGGAGGTTCGATCCTTACGTTTGCTGAAGTTAGTGATGTTAATTACATTGAAAAGGTAAAATTAATAAGGAGGACACGTACACGGAGAGTGAGCAGCCGATCGATTCTACTGACAAACGACTCTTAGATCTTCCTTACTTTGCAAATTATGCGCACAAGTATTAACGATATTGATAAGGCCGAAAGCTCCGTATGGATATAAATGGCAGGCAACGTAAAAGCATTTTACAACTTCGTCATGTAAGATCAACTTCAAATTATTACCTTAAATTCCCATGATTATTAATAACACTTCCTTATCTCGAGCGAGCCGTTTTCGACATTTAAATTGTTGTACTAATTTCCCTGTTACCGTTTCGTTTTTATAAGCCAAATCTGCCTCTCCATCTGCCTCTCACCATGAATACCTTATGGCTTTTTACCTTCTTTTTCTTTTTTTTTTTTTTTTTTTTTTCCTTTTTAAGAGCAATCTTTACGGCGGAAGACAAAATTTTGTGATGTAATGTATGAAATGCCTTCATTAACTACAAAATTTTTACAGCAACGCGTGTATGCGCGCATTTGTATTTTCTTCCACATAAATTCACCTTCTCAATGACATTATTAAACAACTTTTCCACTTAAACGCATGCAAAGTAAAAGGAATGAAGCCAAATTCCGAATATTTTCTTATTACGGAATGTGAAATTTCAGATTCTAAGTAATTATGAAAAAATTACGTTCAATCACAATAAAATAAGCTATTTTTACTTTTACTTTTACCATCGTCACTTTCACACGAGATTAATACATTTTTACAATTATATTTTTACTTACCGCACGAGTACTTAAAAATCTTTTGTAATATTGTAAAATACGTAACGAACGATAATTATTAATTAGTTATTGATAGAATGTCAAACGCGTGATTATTATATTTTCCAATTAATTCACAATATTCGCAGCATTAATTAACGTAAATTAAATTTGAAGTTTCAGTAATTAAGAGTTTATTTATGTATTTATGTTTTTACTAGATTTGAATGAAGATGCCGCAGTAATAAATTAAAATACGTACGATAATCAATAAAATTATTAAGACTAGTCTACAAAATTCATCCAAATCAGCGAGAAAAATTCTAATTTTTAAACAACTACACTTGCCCGTGTCTAATCAATAAGCTGTCATACAAATATTATAAGCTCATAGATATCGAAAAATCCTTCATAAAGGTGATCAAGTATATGTATATATATATATATATATGTATACATGCCATTGAGCGTAAAATCATAACACAATTAACGTGCGAGCATAATTATAAAATGAAGTTATTAAAGGTGTAGATGTAATTGATGTATATGCACAGCAAAGTGTGTTAAGGTGAAGAATTTTGACTGACATAAAAGAATTTAGTACGTTAATTCGGGTTAATTTATCTTCTCTGTGTTATGACCTTTTCATAATAATACGTAAGAATACGTGGGCTTTATAGAACTTATGTTCATCCGAAAGTGTAATAAAATGCGATCAACTTTTCCGTTCATGCGAGATGAATATTTCAACGAGAAACTTGTATTATCATTCAAAGCTTAATCCTGAATTACCGCTACTTGATTAATGTAACTCTTCCGACAACGTATGGATTTACGCGCCGGCGTTCGACGATTTTTCTACTCTTCTACCGAGCCTCACGTATTTCTCTAAATGTGATGATAAATACATAGTTAGGTATTCCGAGGCATTGATATGCAAAACCAAGGACATTTAACTACGTATACATATTTATATATATATACATATAGTTATGTGTGTGTGTGTGTGTGTGTGTAAATGTGTATTTTTTTAAATCGCTAAGCTTCCGAAATCCCTCTTTAATTTGAAATTCGTTGTCTTTATATATTTCGGCGAATGGTTATTTAAATCTCCGATGGCTATTAAATTAAAGCCGATGCTCCTCTTTACCACTACAGCTAAAGCGTAGCTCCGCATGTGCTAACATTTATTCTTTAGGGGATTCTTACTGAAAATATCACAATTTATGAATCTCGATCTTTAAGAACTTTGGATTTATAACAACATCCTCTGAAAAAAATATTATTAATAGTACTTTATGCTCTGTTTCACTTTATTCAAAGGGAAGTTCTATTTTTTTAAATTTGAAAAAGAATAAACGTTAGAAGATAACTTTGCCTATTTTTTATTCAACCCATAAGAATTCGAATCGTCTATTATATTGCATTCGGATTTTTATAATTAATTAACATAAATACACATTATGTTTATTTGTCAATTGATTTAGATAATTATTAATAATAATAATGTAGATGACGTTCGAGTAATATAATAATTCTATGATATAGTTTTATTAGTATGAAGTAAATGAAATTGTTGAGCAATTATGCAATGAATATAATAAATTTATTGGCAAATATTTAATATTAATGATTATAATAAAGTTAAGTATTCGTATGATCGTGGTGATGGAAATTTTTTGCCGTGTGCATTTTATATAAATTGCATTATCGACATTGTCATTTATCAAGTGGTAATAAACAAATTTAAAATTAAAGCGATTTATCATTGTGGGCGTGCCGGATTTTTTTTAAAATCTAAAAATGAAAAAGTTACGTTCAGTAATAGGATTATGCAGAATAGATTGTATATCGTTTTACAGTCTTTTCTTCTGAAAAAGAAATTAATTCTGCATTAGAAACATTAGATTGTTCGCGCAGTTCATAAAGTTCTATGTCTACGGCAGCATTCATTTCTAGTTAATTGTTTTTATTATTGTGCTCCGGACAAATCTCAGCGCCGGCCATTCGTTTTAAAGGAAAGTTAAAAAATCTAACGATTCAGTCGGACGACTCAACCTCAACTTATAAAGCTAATTTTATTCTAATTATCTTCATTCATCGAAATCATTATCTGCTAAGCTTTCGTGACAATTGATTTGGAAAGTAATTGGACCGAATCTTTTTAACAATCGACTTGATCTTTTCACAGGGGAAACTTTCTCTTATTATTCTAACTTGTCGACTCATGTTGTTACACTGTTTTTTTAAATTACTTTACAGTATTATAACAATACAATATCTAATTACAAAATACACATAGTTTTTATTATATCAGATTTTAATGATCTCGAGCTTTTTAAAAAAAAACATTATCTACGAAAGATACTTTTACATGGTTACTTAAAGCACGATAATCTTTAAATGTCTTGAGATTTCATGGATGTACAACCTAAGTCGTGAATTTATAATTAGATTCACTTTGATCCATGACTCTGCTTTACCTTATCCCATAACAAATTTAATATTAAATTTAATTCAGATAAAAGCGGCTCCTTATAATTAAAACAAAAATCATTGATTACTATAATAAATTTCAATAATAAAAGCTTCTCCAATTATTGGAATATAAACATTTATAATAATTAAAAGGTAATTATTTACCTCATAATTGTTGAAAATCTGTTATAATTGAATAGACGACGCGTAATCATTAAACATGTAAAAAGTATATATATATATATATATTTGATCAAAGCGCCAAGATAAGGTTTTACTATTAGTTTAAAGTTTAGAACATTACAGAAGGTCAGCTAAGATAATTGGGGATTACTAATAATTAGAGTTTTTCGTGTACATATGTGCACATATATATACATATATATATATAACTTTTTTAAAAATAGTTTGCTCGCTGGTGCATTAAAATAAAAGTAGCGTATGCGATACATGAAAAATAAATATCTTTTTAATAAATTGCAAGTAATCGATAAATATAAATCATTAACGAAGCGAGGCATTTACTTATTTGGAATAACGTAGAAAAGGAATATTCTACCTTATTTAATGAATAATTTATAAGGCGAACTTTGTTCGCCAAATGTTCTCCTACTCGCGTAATTCAGTTAAATCGCTTATACCATTTAATTATCGCAAAACAATGAAGAAAACATATTAATCGATTTAAAAAGAAGATTACTTTTTTTAGTTAGATCGATCAACGATATCTGCTCGGCTTACATATGGCTTGTGTAATGTCACTAAAAACCATTCCTTTGCATACATTCACGTAGTGATAGAAGTTCGATTTAACCGGACGCAGGCAAAGTAGACACTGGGTTCGCACTCACGTTGAAGTCATAGCTTGCGGTACTTGAAATTAAAATTATAAGCAAATCAGTTGGCTGAAGGGCTGATTTGCGACAATAGAGAAACAGTGAAATACCGTGTCGGCGAAAGTAATCAGTGACTGTTAGGATTCAGCAAGGAGTGAAAATCCAGCAAAGAGGGATTAATTAACGATAGATGTAACGATAGATATAAGGGAGATAGAGTTAGAGAGAGAGGGGGGGAGAGAGAGAGCGAGAGAGAGAGAGAGATTCAGATAGTGAGAGATAGAGATAGAGAGGGGGGGAGAGAGAGATGGAGGGATAAAGAGATAAAGATGGGAGATTGTGTGTGCGTAAGAGAAGAGAGAGGGAGAGCGAGAGAGAGAGAGAGAGAGAGAGAGAGAGAGAGAGCGACGAGGGATGGAGCGACGGCGACGCGTTCCTCTCTCGAGGGTGCGATTCGGGTGTCGCGATGTTCGGCTCTCGACTGGGGCTTAAGCACTGCCCGTCGACGTTGTCGTACTCATCGATGCCAAGCGTCGCGACGACCACCGACGCCCGCCGTAGAGCACGCGCGTGCGCGTATGGGTGTGCGCCTGTACGTGTGCCCCCAGGCATCGATCCTTCAGGATAAACTCGAGTAACTGACTCTCGATCGCCGGTTCGAAAACAATCATTACGGAGAAAAATTCTTTTAACGATCGGTAATTCACCTTTCCCGCCGACCGAATAATTACCGGTAGACTGACCGGCGAGGGGGGATGAGGACGAGAGGGAGGAGCGATCCATTCCACGTCGACGGTCGAAACGGCGATAATACCGGGAAAACTAACAAAAATACAGAGAAGGATCCAAGGAGCTTCGATCTAAGCTCGATCCTTTGATTCGCAGGAGGAGCCGATCTGATTTATTTCCCAAAGAAATTTATTTTCCAAATCTTTTAATCATTTACTCAAAATACGCGACCTCCTGCTTTTTCTTTTCTTTTCGTTTCTTTTCGTTTCTTTCATTTTTTGCATAAAAACTTGCATTTCATTGAGCCGTAACCGAGAATGGCTCCGAGTAATGTTTTTTCAAAAATAACTTTACATTTTTGCGACTCTCGCGCCGAGGGAAAAGAACGAATATCACGCACCTTCGAACATGTAAAAAAAGGATATTACAGGATTATTATGTTCATTTACTGGCGCGCGATGAACGTAAATCTGGCTCAGGCCTGAAATGAAATAACTTCTACCGCAATTATTTCCTTTAAAGAACTACCCAATGTTATTATAATTTATAATAACTATTACAATGATCCGTTCGATCCTTCCGAGATTAAAATTCTTTACCAACAGCATTTGTCTTGAAAGTTATCTCGGTGAAAAATAACAATAACTCGAACTCGAATTCGAATTCAATGATCGTATTCCAAGGCAAAACGAACATCCGCTATACTTTGAAGAGAGCAGAATCATTGTTATACTATGACTTGTACCGAGATCCGGTCTTATAACCTAAACGTACCGATTCATTAGAAATAAATAAATAAATAAATAAAGTAATTCGGTCGATTCATAAATTCTATAAAAAAAGCATACGAGGCTATAAAAAATTTTTATATAACCTATTTTATATTTTATATAACCTCCGGTCATGTTATATATTTATTTATTTATTTCTTTATTATTTTCATTTCATCGTTGGATCAATTGCTGTTTTAATTTTAATACTTTTTGATATTGTTTTATTTCCGGGGGAAACGAGACACTTTGAAGAAATAAAATAAACTGATCATCGGGTAATTCAAATGACGGTAGCGGCCGGTTTAATTTATTCGAGTGGAAGCTTCAAAGTACCTAAAAATACGTGAACTTCCTTTCTTTTAGAAGCCACGGCCTTTCACCTCAGCTAAAATAAGAATGATCAATTGTAAAGCGTAGGCGCGAGATCTGATTTGACGCTTTCGCTCGGAAGAAGCGGCGGCTCCACCACCAGCGGCGGTGTAGGGCGGGGGTTAGAGGGGGGGAGGGCGGAGGGTACCAGAGGACGAGAGTCGTTGTCTTACGGAGGCGGAAAGCGGTAACTTTTCTAATCCTGGATAATCCAAGAGATCCAAGAAATCCAAGAAATTGGGTTGACAAGTCACTTAGACCTCGAAAGAATTTAGAACATACGAATTCTGCACCGGCTGCAGAAGCCGCAATAATAGTAGGTCGGTTAACAATAGCTATGTACATACAGCATCCTCAATCTCATCCCGTCATTGACGCTATCGAGTAATTGTTTCCCGATACTGTTTGTTCTTCAATGGTTCGCGGCGACGAATGATTTGCGTCGAAGATTCGATAAAGGCGCACACAAGCGTTTCCCCGACACGACACACGACTGACAATCACTGCGCAAGCGCCAGTTTAATTAAATCTGCGGATCCCAGACTATAATGACGAGGCCGACGAGGCCGACGAGGACGACGAGGACGACGAGGACGACGAGGACGAAAGCTATCGATGAATAAGTTGATTAAGCTAATAAAATATCCAAGGAATTGTGACCACGACTGATTTATGCTTCTTTCAGACGAGCATAATAATAACCCCGGGAGGTGGGGGCGGCCCTCCTCTCCTCGTAGCGTCGTAGCGGGGCTAAGGGGGGAGCTTCGGCTATCCTATCTTCCTGGCTAACAACGTAATGTGTGTAGCCCGAAGAAAACTGCTGACCAACAGGTAGCGCCCCTCTGTCAAAAGATTGTCTTGGCTCCTACTCTCTTTCGGTATTTCGTCTATTTCACTCGCACTCGCACTCGCACTCGCACTCACTCGCATCCTCTAAAATTCATCGACCGGCGAGAAGTAGATTTGCTCGAACGTCACTTGGACGTATGTGGTATGCCTCCCTGCCTGCCTCCCTGCCTGCCTCCCTGCCTGCCTCCCTGCCTGCTTGCCTGCCTGTCTGTCTGTCTGATCTCCTCGACTTTCCCGACACGAGCTATACCTCTCACTATAAATTTTTCCTATAAAAGCTTAGATATAAATAATGTTAAGGAATAGTAAATCTCCGTAGCGTATGCGCAATCAGGCACACGCGTACTTACTTACGCTAAACCATCCCAATTGAAATTGAAGTCTCTGTTTCTTACTTACTTACTTACTTACTTATTTACTTACTTACTTACTTACTTACGACAACACAATGGATTCTCCTTCTTTCTTTTTTTTCTTTTTTTTTTTTTTTTTTTTTTGCTGAAAGCAATGTAGGCCTTTCCTCTTAGTGAACACATTGATACGAATCTTTTTTTGTCGAAATCCAGCGATCCGGAGGTCTATTTAATACTAAGTGGTATTTCTCCAAGAGCCTCTCCATTTAATGAAGACAAGCGATTTAAGATCTTTGTCTACTTTTTCTTTTTTCATAAACTCTATTCAATCCACTTTTTTATTTTTATCTCATTCTCACTTTCTCATTCATAATTTTTTTTTCTTACATTTTCCTTTTTCCCGTCGCCTTTTCTTTCACTCCTTAATTCTCCTGCTCTAAGCTGACAATGTTTTTCTGCTTCTTCTTCTTCTTCTTCTTCTTCTTCTTCTTCATCTTCTTGTTTTACTATTCTCCCCCCCCCTCCCCCACCCACTCTCCACCTCACCCTCCCTCGTCCGCCATTAATTTATCTTTCTGTTTACTCATTATAATTTATACTTTAATCCACATCTTCTTGCATCGGAAAACATTATTTATAGAGAGAATTGTGATTCTATGCTTAAGGCAATCAGCGTCTT
Source organism: Ceratosolen fusciceps (assembly GCA_018883505.1). Classification (NCBI taxonomy): domain Eukaryota; kingdom Metazoa; phylum Arthropoda; class Insecta; order Hymenoptera; family Agaonidae; genus Ceratosolen; species Ceratosolen fusciceps. Next base: position 7,069,659 of record RCIC01000002.1, read on the forward strand.
GTTTATATCAGTATATAAAAGATTATTATTTATCTTAGTATTCTATAAATATCTGCTGAAATAGAAATAGAAATATCTCAAATAAACCATACAACTCTACTTCTTCGAAAAATTATAAAATTTAAAAGCTTTTTCAAATCTAATGTAGATTTGTATGACTAGTTCGTATTTAATTCTGGATGGATTTTTTTCTTCAGATTGCTTGACGTTAATCAATTTATCATGCGTAGGAAAAGTATTTTTCTTCAACGTGCACGATAGAAACTCTTAACGTTTGTTTATAAAGTTCAACCGAGACTACCGTATTCGATGTTTTTCCATTTTTCTATTGTAAATATTCATAAATTAACATTGAAATAAAATTAACTATTTTCATCAAAATCAATATCTTTATAATGTATTACTATTTTTAAGAGATCCAGAAAATTTTATTCAATTTTCAACATTTAAATAATTATTGCAAACGTTCATTTCCTTCATTTTAATCTAATTTGTTCGTTGTATTTTTGCTTTGTACTTAATGCATTCTAACTGCATATCCAATACTTATTTGTCACATTTACTCTTATCACGTAGATAAATGAATCATTTTAAGACATTGTTTAATTTTCTGTGGTTAACTGCAATAAATAATTTTATCCTTTAATTGTTTTTTTTTTTTTTTTTATACTTATGTTTAAATAATTAAGTTGTTAATTAACTAATTTGAAGCTAACATTATTGAAACATTAGTTTTCAATAACAATAAATATTGAAATCCGAATACTCTTATTGATATATTAAAAGTAAAAAATCTTTGTCTTGTTTATCAGTAATAAATATTGGAACCAAGAAAACTAAGTATTCCAAAAAGTAGTTACATACACGTGTAGTCAGCGCAAGTAAAATTTACAATTTTTTACATCTCAGACGAAAATCTAACATCGACAGGCGGTACTGTGAAAAGTATATGGACTTTTCTGTATATAAAAAAAAAAAAAAAAAAAATAAAAATAAATAAAAAAAAAATCCATTGTTAGTAATGCTTGTACGCAGATTGTATTAAAGAATTGCAGTGACTAATGATATCCGTATATAATTAAAATAAGAAAGTTAACGGACGTTGATCGAATAAATATAATTAAGATTATTTTAAAAATTGTGAAGAGTAAAATGCACTTGATAGGTAATCGATAAATATTACAGGTGAAAAAGAAAATCGATTCTCATGTAGATAAAATAAGAATGAAGAATCCTCTCGTCTTGAATTAATTTCTTCTTTTAATACGATAAAAAAAGCATTAGCTCGAACGTTATAATAACCTTTGCAATGATACTTGCGAGCTAAGACGATTAGACATTTATAAGGCTAATGCGAAGAATAAATAGCTCGTAAACATTGAAGTAAGAATGTGACGTTTAAATTTTTACGAGATCGCAAGAAGAAATTTGATACGTAAAATGATAAAAGTGAGAATACATCGCTCATACGAATGGCCACTTGTTTTCAAAATGACAAATGATTTTTAGAATAATATTTGGAATTTCCGAAATAAAAAACCATGTCATTAATATCGCAACGACGTAACAAACAGCAGAAGAACCTCTGGAAATAGAATGAAACTGTATTTTTCACGTGTCTGGTCTTCTTCTGTTTTTCTTGTAAAAAAAGAAGAAGAAGAAGAAGAAGAAGAAGAAGAAGAAAAAGAAAGAAACAATCGTACCAAATTTAAATAATAATAAATCGATATTGTAAAGTTATATATTTTATTATTGTTGTAATTGTCGTTGTCGTTGTCGTTGATACTGAATATTCAATATGATACTTTTGACCCATAGAAACTATAATTAAAAATGTTAAAGTGACCGATAAGCCACAGCATACAACAATTACACCCTTTAATATTCTTCTCTCAGGCTATGTTTGCGTAAATTAGTACAGATGCAGTTAGTACAGAACAAATATTGGTGATTGAACTTTTTTTTTCGAGAATAATACAAGTATAATTTTCAAATGACATAGCGTAGAAGAAAAAATATAACGTTACTCGCGAGTCAAGATGCTTTACTTGTATTATTTATTTTTATTTATTTATTTATTTTTTTTTTTTTTTATGACCTGCTCACGGCTGAATTGTAAAGAAAACTTTGGCGTGCATGTAGATTCGCTTTGAGGATAATTTTATTCGACAGAGTTTATTAATCCATCGTCTATGTGTCAAATGTCAAATGTCAAATGTATTTGAAATATCTTGCATTGATTCATGTCCTTGTACTTCATTGGAAAGCCAAAGATAAATCACATGAAAATATTCCTACGTACATACAAAACGTTAATAATAATTCCGAAATTTTATTCTCGAAGCGGATATTTTCATTAAATTTCGGCACAATGACTTATTATTTCAATATAATAATACATTAGCTCTTGAGTTTACGATCGGACGCTTTCACAAAAATATGTTTCGAGTCCCTTATTTTCTGAAAACTATAACACGGATAATAGCGGCTTAATAAAGTATAGCTGGATACTTTATTTTTCTGATAAACTCCGGCAGGACTGAGATCATAGCCTCCTCACGATCCTTGTATATATCATCCTACCATTATCTTAACAGTTACTTTAAATATCCGTTTTATTTATTATATCTATATAAAGCAATATTCTCTATATAAGTCTTTAAATTAAAATTAAGAGATCCTTTTGGCATTAGAAGATCTTTATCGATAAGCCAGAATTTATAAAAAAAAAAACTTTTTTCTAACGATATCATTTTATAAATATTAAAAATATAATATTTTATAAAAATCTGGCGGATTTTAATAATAATATCTTATTGAGAAATTCTATCGATAATTTTATTTTGCGTCTGTTTATCTAACAACCAAACAAAAAGAGACCTAAATTTTATATTTAACGTTAACAAGACTTTTTAAATAATTATATTTTCCGTGACTTTGTAACACCTATACGTGTTATTATAAACATTTTACCATTAAAATACACGTGAACTTTTAATTATGTAATTATGTAATTGCTCAATTATTTAAAATTTGCTAAAATGTTCTTCTCGTAAAAAAAAAAAAAAAAAAAAAAAAAAAAAAAAAAAACTGTAAATTATGAATATTTTATTGCATTTGAATATTATTTATATTTTTTGCGATAAAATAATAATTAAGCCATTCAACACTAAATGAAGTAATTTTTAAATAAAATAGAATATTAAATTAACCAATCAAAATTATTGATAAATTTATATAATTCTATTTATTTTTAAATAACTTTAAAATAGCGTTGTATATGAGAATATTAAGTAAATATTTGGATAAAATTTTTGCAGAACTATATATTTTTAATTCATTTTCATAATTATTTAAATACGTATGCCAATCAGAGAATTCTTGAAAAGTTTAAAATACTATTAAGAAAATCAGCTCCTATCGATCAAATTATTTGAGGTACTAGTTATTAAAATTTTATGCCTTTAACGGAATACTTACTCACTAATCAAATATTTAATGCTAAGTATTATTAAAAATTATATTATTTGATATTAATGTTATGAATACATGATTTTTCTAATGCTCAAATTTGTCAAAAGTAAAACATTTCAGTTAAAAACATATTGTACAACAGATATTTTAATACACAAAATTCATCCATTCATCTCACCATTCATTTGTGTTCGTGAGTCTTAAGAAGAAAATTACATTTCTGCTTTCGGTACAGAGATAATCTTATCTCTTATCTGATCTTTACATCATTATTGGTTATATTTTAACCCTTTCGCTGTAGAATAAGTGACAGCACTTGTTAAATAAATAAATTATTTATTGATTAGGAAACAGTCTTCGTATTGCATTATTGACTAGATTCCATCTGAATAATAAATATGTTATGACAGTAATCGATATGTTTAATTAGTTTAAAGGGAAATTGATAAAAGACAAGAAGAAGAAGAAGAAGAAGAAGAAGAAGAAGAAGAAGAACAAAAAATGTTTTAATATATGCAAATCCTTAAAGTATAAAAGTATTAAAAGTATTATTAGTATTTTGCTGTTGGTTAGAAGCACGAGATGGGACATCGACCACATCGACCACATCGACCACATTGATATTATATTATGCTATTCAGTGACATGTTCTGCTTATCCGAGGAAAAGTGTTAAAGGATGAAATTACTTATAATGTATTATGAATAATGTATTATTTATAGAGCATCGCCCGCATTTGAAGCGATATTAGAATATATTGATATTTATAAGTTTATGTAGAATAACAAAACACGATGAATATTAATATTAAATACCGAGTTATTTATTAAGATATTTATAAGACGTTTTGAGTAATAATTGCTAATGAGATTAAACCAGAGACGCCTTTAAATATGTCATCCTGGCAAGAAGGTGACTAAACGCGTTAGAGAGAGAGAGAGAGAGAGAGAGAGAGAGAGAAAGAGAGAAAAAAAGCTTATATAAATAGCTTTCATTGTGACAATGGGAGAAATGGGTGAGCGCGGACGATAGGATGGGAAAGCCGATGAAAGAGGAAACCTATTAGAGGAAATTTAATCCGAGCTCACACGGTTTGAGTGATTTTCAGAAAAACCTTATGCGTGCCGTTTGAAAAATGGACTAGTGAAGGTCGTTTCGCGAATCGGAGTCTCCGACTCCTCCTTCGAGCTCGTAAATCAAAGCCGAAGCTCCGCAGAAGCTCCGCAGAAGCTTTGCGTGCTTTTTCAACGACGGAGTGAAAATCATTGATGAGTGGCGCCCGGGTACAGCGGAGACGCTCCCAAGCCATTGAGCCACTGAGAGCCCGACTCCGAGGCAGAAGACATAACCTCTCATTGCCGTTTGCATCTATTTGCGTGACATCCTCGTCCCGCCCTAACCGGACAACGGTATTTACCGATAGCGGTCGTGCCTACGAGCCTCGGGCATGCAACGCAGACTCGGGCGACAACTCCCGAGAGCTACTTGCCCGTAGATTATGGTAGCGCGACCCCAAACGTGTACGGGGCAGGGCTCGGGCTTGGGGAGCGGGGCGGAGAAGAAAGCTCGACCGAGTCTGTGCTCCATTTTTCACGACCGATCGTCCGGCAACGACAATGACTCCTCTACATCACCGCAGCGGCTTACTTAATGATGATTGGATGAGTTAGTGAAAAACAGATAGATGCGCTAACCTGTGCCTAAACGTTTCTTATTATTTTCGTATCTCCCGCTCTCTCCCTCTCTCTCTCTCTCGCTCTCACTCGCTCTCACTCGCTCCGCACCTCGCTCTACCTGACCGTCATTCTAATATATTGTACACATGCATAACATACAACTATGCCCATATCTACACCTACATGTCCCCGTCCCTGTTTTCTATCTATTCTCTCTCTCTCTCTCTCTTGCTCTCTTGCTCTCACTGGTCGCACACTCGCTCCTTTAAAATCTATCTTCATCAACTTTTCTCGCTCTCTCGTTCGCTCGTCCTCTTCTTCGCTCTCTAGTCCCCGCTTCACCTTCCCGCTAGTCTCTTTCCTATCTTTCTTGACTACGATCTTTCTCTCCTTTTCTCCCAAATCGCTTTCTCTCTATCATTTTCTCTCATCTAAACACCTCGAGACAGGAAAGCAAAAGAAATTCCTGATCCGAGTTAAGTAAGTTTGTCGATACAATGTGTTTCAGTAGTGAATGTTTTATAAGTGTTCTATAAGTTCTTAATGCAATAAATCATAAAAAAATTTTTAACGTAATACGTGAAATTAGTTTCAGACATGATTTTCATGCTAAATCGCTTGGGTGTCCATAATTGGAATCACATTAGTTGACACTGTTTTGCAAAATTTTGCATTGCTTTCTCTTCTGGTATATAAATTATAATAACTCTGTACAATATGATGCCAATATGTAATATGTAATTTTTAGGTCGTCCACTATTATTATGAACGCTTTATTCCGATAAAAGATTAGCCCTACTTCTTATGTTTCATATGCCAACTTTTAATTACTCTTCTCAAGTAGTAATATTTTTTTTATTTTTTTTTTTTTTTTTCTGGATTGTTTCCATATGATAAGATAATTGTTACGTCTGGATAGGATTTTGACAAGTAAATCGTGCATTCTTGTGTTTTCAATGCTTTATCATGATATTAATTTATCTTTTTCTAGTTTTTTTTTTTTTTTTTTTTTTTTTTTTTTTTTAAAGTCCCTTTTATAATAACAATAATAAAGATCAAATTCATGCCTGAAATATGACACACAGGCATGCACAGAACTTGATTTTGTATACTAAACTAGTATTTTTATTATTATATAATAAAATAGGTAATTAGTTGCAAGTTAAAAATTCCAAATTAAAGTTCCTTTTTGTATTTATCGTACCCTGTATTGAGATTTTTTTCTTTTTAAAATTTTTACAATATACTCAATTGAAGTAAAATAATTATTTCTCTTCGAATACATTGTAAATTTAAAATTATTTTTTCATATGCGCAGTTATAGTTATTAAAAATTACGAAAAATGGATAGTTCAGAGTACGAACTACTGAGAAATATGACACTGCTTTTCTTTTTTGAACGACTGATGGACAAGGGTGGTCCTAGATCCTTACACGATTTGAGTTGTCAGTTTGGTGCTAAAGGCTTCACAAAGGAAATGAGACAAATTGCTGGTGGTTCTCAAAGTGGCCTTAAGAAATTCTTAGCTCAATATCCAGCTTTGTTTGAAATTGATGGTGATTATGTTTGCGTAAACACTTATCAACCAAAAGTTGAAGAAGATGATGGCACTAAATTAAGCAAAAAGCGAGACTATGCCCAGGAGGCAGTGGAATATTTTACAAATAAATTAATGCAATACGGTGTGGGAACCGAAGTGCCCATTACAAGTCTCTTAGGACACAGATCACAGGCTTCTCCAGAGGTTAGACATATATCAGGACAACGTTTTCGAGAATTTAAAGATTTTCTTACAAGAAATCCAGAAGCCTTTGTGGTGACGGATGACAATGTCATTTTAAAGCAATACGAAGGTATGAAAGCAGCAGAGCCATTTAAAGAACTAGGTATGTTTTTATGAAAATAATTTTGTCTTTATTTTTGTCTCGTCGTTGTCTACATATATTTTTCATTTTTTTTAGAACCAGATATATTTATTGATCCAGAATTGACAGCAAAACTACTACATTTTTTAGAGAGTTGCGTAAGACAACAAATTTATGTTTCGGTAGAGCAATTATTTAATTTAGTTATTGAAGAATTCCCAGAGGCCATGACTATGTTTAAGACACAACAAGATCTTTCTACATTTCTAAAGATGACACCGGATATTTTTATTGTACAAAGTAACGTTGTATCGAGAAAGGTAAAGTCCTTTGAAAATGATTCTAATACAGAAACGGACGATCAAATAGAGAAGAGCAAGAGAAAAAAAACTCGTGACGAGACAGACAACAAAAATCAAAGCAATCATTTATCGTTGAGTCGCCAAGTATTAGCGCAGCCAAACTCTGAACCCGATAGTCTTACCTCTAATAGTTCTTCTTCTCAACCAAACTCATTGACTTGGAATGCCATTGAAGTGAATAATTCAGTATCTCCTCCTGTAAGCCTTCAACAACAAACATTAAAGCAGCGAATCAATAATTTACTCATGAAAACACTGGCTCAAAATACAGAGAGAGATAGAATTTTGCAGAATGCCATGATAGGCGAAGCTTTAAAATCTAAAGTCTCTCAGCAAACTAAAATTGTGGGGAACTTGAGGGAATGTTTGCAAATAGTAGATGATATTATGCACCCTAAGAAGCCAAGCGCAGATGGAAAAATTATAGTTTCACTAGATAGCGAAGGAATCAACGTTGGGCCTAAGGGTAAGCTAACACTTTTACAAATAGGCACGATGTCCGGACACGTATACATATTCGATTTAGTTACTTGTCCAAATATCGTCTATTCTGGCAAATTGAAGCAGCTCCTCGAAAGCGAAAGTGTCATCAAAGTAAGTCTATCGCGATATCTACTCGGTATTTACTATTCCAATATTTCTTAATCAATAATTTCATATCAATCCCTTTTCAATCAGGTGATTCATGACTGTAAGAACGATAGCGCCAATTTATTTTATCAATTCGGAATAACCCTCAAGAATGTCTTTGATACGCAGGTACAAATGAAAAATATATATTTTACTTTTTAAAGCCATTCGCTAAGAAGAAATTGTCTGACGATAATTAATAAAAAAAACAGCTACTTGACGTGAATAATTAATGTTTGTCTCGCATTTTTCAGGCAGGGCATTGTGTAATAGAATATCAAAAGACCGGGAAACCAGTATACAAAGTTAAAACTGTTCACTTGAATACGTTGTGCGAGTCATTCGGTGCCCCGTGTAATTTTCTTAAAGAACAATTAAAAAATATTTATAGAAGGGACTCGCGTTATTGGGCTCGGAGGCCATTAACCAAGGATATGATTGTCTACGCAACCAGCGGCGTTCAAAATCTCGTGCCTCTTATTTATAATGCCATGTCTAAGTAAGGGAAAACAAAAAATAATAATAATAATAATAATAATAATAATAATAAAAAAAAAAAAAGAAAAATAGTACTCGCTTTGATCGTTAAGTCGATCGTCAAGTCGACCGAATGGTTTTAATGCAACTTGTTTTTTTTTGTTTTTGTTTTTGTTTTTGTTTTTGCCCACTCGCGCCCGCTGCCTTTAGATTAATAAAGCCGGAGATGCAGAAGCTGCTCACTGAATTATGCGAGGAGCAAATATTGATGCACATAAACTCAAACGAAGTAAAGTCACGGAAGAATCAACGGAAGATCGAGATGGAAGTGGCCGATCTGCGGCGGAAAATGGACGAAACCACTGGGAAGAATATCGTTCTCAGTAATCGGGAAATCCGACTTTTAAGATATTTGGAGCTGACGAAGGAAGAGAAGGAGAAGTTGAAAGGCAGCTACAAGGTAGCTAAGAAGCTTGAAAAATTGGAAAACATGGGCCAAGATAAGAACGACTGCAGCAGCGACGAGGACGACGACGATGATAAAAATGACGAAAGCGAATACGCGAGCTCCGACACCTTCTCATCTGAAAATTTTCTTTCTGGTACGTTCCGCTCGAAGCCCATTAATTCACCAACATCTTCTTTTTTTACATTACTCTACATTTTATTTGTTAAATTAAATTCTTGCGTGAACCAAATAGCTCTAGGGATGACTCGTCGCTCGTCAAATTTCATTATTCATTTATTATAAATAAAAAGCAACCAGAACTCTTTGCCTTCCGTCTCGATACTTCGAAGGACGAGAGATGGGAAGGGGGATGGGGACGTACGGGGCGAAGCCTTTCAAAATATTCGAGGCCTCAAATCTACAGTTTCATTACGATATATACGATACAGTACGAAGTAGAGATTATTCGAGAGGATAATACCGTTCTCCCCGTCCCGTCCCGCCCCGTCCCGCCTCGCCTCGCCTCGCTCCGCATCCCGTCCCATCCCATCCCATCCCATCCCATCCCAAATCTTCTTTAATCTTTCGTCTGTATGTTTAATGACGACGTGCATGTTCCGGCGGCTAGCATTCTAATTGGTGTTTAGCTTGCCCGATAAAGGAAGATCGGGCCTATCGAATTGGTGGAAAATCCTTTCGCGATCGAAACCATCGTCCATTGCTATCCGTTAGCTAAAATAAGCTGCGAGGGCTTGTTAGCTTAGAACGCATCGTGACGAGCGCTTCTTCGCCAATAATAAATATTCTCTCGTCCACCTTGGTTCCCAGGTCACGCGAGCACGTCATTCGGCTCGTATACGCGATACACCGACTTCTAAGAATCGAGACGACTCCGCGCAAAGTATCTCGCTACGCTGCTGCGTACGCGTATTATCGTACCCGATACGATACTCCCTTGTGCTCGTTCATTCATCTGCTGTTGTAACAAGTCGATAAATTTATACTGCTTACGTAAAATAATTGCTAATGCAAAATGTTGAACGTTTCAAGAACCCGAGCACTGAGGTGTCTGTCATATTACTTCCTAATCGAGCAAGGATCTACGGGTTTTGGCCAATGGATCGATGAAAATACCGATTCCGACAATTTCCCATCCCTTTGTCTTATCTGTCGGTTACGAAACAATATAATAATAATAATCCTACGGTGCAACAATCAATTACCGTCCCTCGTCGTTATATATTATATAATCCCTTATATATTATTTTTATCATTGTTTTTATCGTACTTCTGGTTTTGTAGGAATGCAAAAAAATTTATTTTGTTATTAATTTCTTATCAGCAATTTACGTTATAATTCAAATGCAATTAAGATAGGATTTATCAAGCGTAGATTGATTATAAATTTTTATTATATTTTCAAGCTTGTATTATTTCTTTTGCTTTAGCGGGGTTAAGCAGTAAAGTTATTCAATATTTATCCTTCCATTGTTTATTTTATGTCTTACTTCATTTTTATTTTCTAACGCAATGCTTCCGACCGAATTTGTAATATGATCCTTTTTTGAAAAAAATTAATGATATTATTCTTCGGAATTTTATTAATTTAATCCAACCATTTTTATTTTAATTACGAACGCTTTTATTATATTAAGATATTATTTTCATAAAGCCGAGAATTCGTATTATATTTAAAAGGTTTAAAAGCTCCGATAATTATTATTATTCTCATATATAAAATTGTATTTTATTTTTTTCTCTTCTTACAAAACACCATGAAAGTTCACGTATTTCATGGTTTTTTTTAGGTATTTTTGAAAGGCGACAGTTTCGTTTGACGTATAAAAAAAAAAAACAAATGTACGTTTCGTACTTTTACAGGTGAAATGGTGCCTCCCAGGAATTTGGAACCACCAAGTTTAATGGAGTCAATGCAAATGGTGGATGAAATTTTGTCGGACGGTTTGATGGACGGATTCGATAAGATTGAGCGGATCGAGGCGATATTGTCGGCAGTAACGGGATCTTCGAACGACGTTGATAATTCGGAAAACAGTAGGTCTTCGCCAATTAAGTATATGTGTATGTGCCAAGGTAACAAAAGCATTTTTCAAAATGAAATGAAAGTGCAGCATAAGGAAGCCGCATCTCAGACTTTTAGTACTGGGGATATAGTTTACACCAGGATATATTACGCCGAAGAGGAGAAGCAACGTGAACAGTTGCTGAATAGCTCAAAAAATCGGGCTGCAGTAGAGACCTAATCTATTCAAATAAATTCTTTACCGAGGAAGAACTAACTACATTAGCATTATACCGTTTTAAAAAGTGAAATTAATGTATAAAGCCTTAATTATAATTAACATTGATGCCTTATTAATGTGACAGACTGCTTGATACACTGACAAAGCAGGTATCGCTAGAGATAGTATATACTAGGATAACTTTCCCTGAGGAAGAGGTGCAATGAAACAAAAATAGGCACTAGAAATTATAAGAATTTCTATTTTTGCCATTAAGATAAATTAATTTCAAATCTTTTTAAATAGTGACGCGAATTGACTATATTTTAATTTTTTAATTTAAAAGAAACTTCGGCGAAGCGTGCTTTTATTCAATTTTATTATCAAACATATCACAAGATATATCAAGCATGATCAAGAGTTTAATAACAGTGTAAATAATTAAAAATAATATAATTAGGAGTATTAACGATTCTAAGATGACGAATAATATGTACACGAATCAGTTTATAATTTAATGTTGAAAACATCGCTTTATAATTTTAATTTACTTATACAGTAACAGAACTATTTACACAATGTTAAATATAATGCATTAATTTATATACTAAAAAAGTAATTGTGAAATAAACATATTTTTAACAAGATACTTTCGAGTGAACATTAACAAATATTCAAATTACACATAACATTCTTTTTAGACAGACCTTAAAATGTAAAATATATGTACACTTAAAATATTTGTTGTATCTAATTATCATTTACAGTTTTGATGGAAGCTCATAGTTTTAGACAACACGTTCATGATAAAATCTCATCACTTCTTGAGTTATGTTAATACCACTAGCTAATGTGACAATATAGGCCAATAATGTTACTGGTATTGCAGCTTGGAGTATTACATGCGTTCTGTGAAGAATTTCTACATCTAAAAATTTTAATATCATTAATTTTATTTTCTAAATTTCAAAATATTATAATACCTACTTGCATATCCTAAAAATGTTATGTAAATATAGTAACCGACTGCAATAAGCCAAAAAGTATTGCCAACAAAACGAGAGAAAAAATGATCATGACTAATCAAAACTAAAATATAAAATATTACTTTATTATACGAAATATGTGTTCAAAATCTCAGTTATTTGGAATTACTTTATACTTACTATTATACAAAAATAGTTGTACAAAATGTAATATAACTAAGGCTGGAAAGAATGCATTTAAGTGAATATCGAAAGCATACCCCCATTCTACATCTTGAGTACGATCACTACGTAAATATTTATTTGTAATAAACCTGAATCATAAAAAATGTATACATTATATAATGCATATATATATATATATATATATATATATGTATATATATTATTTATAATAGTATATTATTCCAACACATGCAGTACTTAGGTTACTCGTATCAATTTTTATAGTTAAATTACCAAAATATAGAAGCTACTATAACTCCCACTCCAATGCAGTCTACAAACATGACATATAAAAGTAACTTTATGAATTGAAGAAATCCAAGCCCTAGTACAATTGCAAATCCAATCGATGAAATACACAACCAACACTCAAAAAGTACAAAAAATGCAGGGTCATCTCTGGCAAACTGCAATTTAGTTTCTGTAATTCAAATTATATGTGTCACAATTTAATTCAAAATAATAAGAGATGGATACGTACGTTTTCGGCTTTGGAAATTTCTATATACTTTTTGTGGGCATGTAAATAAATAAATCATTTGCCATATTGCAAATTCAAAATCCATTTGCTCGAACTTTAAGAGTTTTCTAAGATATTTGTAGCATTTTGTTGGTGCTCCAAAACAATCTTGCCTAAAGTGATAAAACAAAGAAACATATTAGAAAATAGATTTAATACAAAATTTTGATGTCATGATACAATATTCATTTATAATATTAAAAAATTGCTCAACAATAACAATACAAAGGTATAATATGCCAATGCTATTGAAGGACGAATAAATTACAGTTCGTAAAAAAACAAAAAAAAACCTATATCTTATAAACAGTCGTCGTGTCATACCTATATGTCGCAGGCATTGGTAAAGAAGAATTTGATCTGACAGATATAGGTGAAGCGCAACGACTCACTGGTGGTGACGTGGAATATTTCATTTCTGTTTTATTTCTATTTAATGTAAAACAATTAATCGTTTTAACCAATTCTTATAAATGCATTTTTTATAAATAATGTAATTGTTAAACATTGATTTGAGGTTATTAACAAAATTTTTATTAAACAACGTGCTTAAAATAAACTGCTTTAAATTATTAATATATTCACATCCCTACCTAATTGCTTCTTTTTTTCAAAAATTGATTATTGACAACATCCGAAGAAATGTTATTGTTTTTTTATAGATAATACACATTAGCCACTTAACCAAAAGATTTTCCTATTACCTATCAACCTTCATTCCTAATTCCGAATTTCTTCGTCTACGCTTAATTTCTTCAGAACAGCGGACTTTTAAGTTCTGAATAATTTTTTAATTTAAATTTTTTGCAATTAATAAAATATTTTTGTAATAAAAAAATAATAATTTTTTTAATATTTTATATTCGTAATTAATAGGAACATCGTATTTCTATTAGATAATAATAAAAAATCGAAGATAAAATCTTTTTATATGAAAATAAATAGTAAATATTTTTTACATTAAAAAGTAATGCCAGTAATCCCAAATAGCACTGTTTTTGTATGTGTCGGTGACTCAAAGTCAGTAATACATTTAATTTTTAAATCCTTATACATAAATCATTTATTTATTTTTTTAGTTATTTTAATGCAGTCTTTATTCACCTGTATATCTTAATTTTTTATAAAATATCTTATATTATATGACAGTTACGAGCATCTATGAAAATGTATGAAAATATAGCTAAATAAGAGCGTGTATGATCTATATGTTTGCGTTTAGTTGTAAATCTACAAAAAAAAATCAAAATTTAATAGTTAAAACTATTTTGTCTTTCGGTAAATAATTCTATTAAGTATATATTTTAATTTTTAAATACATTTTTATTTTTTTGTATAATTTTTTTTAACGATCATGATTAATAATAACTGGTTAATATTGTATTTAACTTTTTACATTAGTAAAATTCTATGAATTTATTCAAAAAACTTAAAAAATGCAAATAAATCGAAAATTGTTTGAAATGACTGATCTTTAAAAATAACTTATAAGTTCCATAAAAAGTTTTTTTTTCATTGTATGAATCGCAGGCTGGCATTCAGTTTTATAAATAATATATTGAATTCGTAATATAAAATATACGTATAAAAAATTACAAATTAATATTTATTTATCTTATACATATATAATAATTTAATTCTTCTTCAGTGAATTTCTAGTAGATTTCTTATAGGTAATACATAAATAAATAAATAAATAAATAAATAAGTAACTGTCAAAATCATGCATTATTTTTAGAAAATATTCAAATGGAAAAAAAGTTACACATAAATATGATTTATGAAACTACTAAATTATATACGAGAAGCTTTTTATTTCTTTTATCTTTAAAAGAATCGCATATCGGATAAAAAAAAAAGACTTGAAAATGAAAAATTGTTGACTTTTTACGAATGAAGATTTCGCCTTAAAATTCTTTTCATATGTATTATTTTTTTTATAACACAATAATGTAAATCAATTGTGAAATTAATGATCCATGAATACAAATTCATATATTAAAGGTAGAAAGAAATGTGTGAATTGTGCAAATTGAACGTTTCAGCGAAGTTCTTTAATCGTGAAATAAATAAGCGTAAAAAAAAAAAAAATTATCATTGGATGCTAAAGTAAAAAAGTATAATTTAAGAATATTAATTATACATACAGGAAATTTATAATTTATGTAATCTAGATATGTAACTATTCAACATGTACTATCTACAAACAAAATAAATATTTTATTTGAAAATTTTTCAAGTCATTATAATTAAATATTAAAATAATAATTAAATATTAAATGATATCAATCAAATTAGAAAATGTATATCGATTTGATAAATCATCCACTAAGTAATATTAATTTGAACTTTATTGTTAAAATTATTAAATTTAAACACAGTAAAAATTAATTTTTATTTAGTAATACTATTAAATAGTATTACATTTCATTTGATACTTTCTCACATATTTAATTAATCTTAAATCTTACGATATATTTTTTTCATATACATAGCAATATTATTCAAAAACTAATAAAGTACAAAAATACATACTTTCAATTCGTACACATGCACTCACGCACGCACGTAGGCACGCATGCACGCACGCACGCACGCACGCACAATTTGCAAAATTTATTCTATAAATCCTTATCAATTGAAAAAAATCAATATAATAAATTACTTTAAACTATTTATTTAAAAGAAATATAATACACACCTATTTAATTTAATAAATGTATTAAATTATCAATTTTTAAAATTAAACTATTGTCTCTTAATTTATTAAATTTCATTTACACAATATCACTTTTAATCTGAAATATATTTAATAATTATAATAATCACAATATTAATGATTAAATATCGTATATAAATACAATATTAAGAAGTATAATATATTTTATGATTTTTTTTTATGAAAGAATGATTTATATGATTTATTGAAATTAAGACTTGTAAGATAAATTATTGCTTTTAAGTGAGACAATACATAATAGTTTAAAATAATTTTATCTTTTTTTGTTACTTTTACTATTAAAAACGTAAATTTAATATTGCAATTGATTATGATTATATTATAACATTACTACACGCATTTGTAATCAAAGTAATGGTTGTATGCTTTGCTTGCGTATGTTAATTTATATGTGAACAGGCGTTTATATGTGACTTTACATATAGAAAATATATATATATGTTATTAATTTATAAATTTTAAAGTATCGAATTCTTTGGCTTATTTCAAATACCTTCGAGTAAATAAATTAACCGAATAAATAAGTAATTAATAGTTCATTGATAGCTACAGACTTTATTTAACAAATTGCATTGAATATTCGAAACTTTTTAAAATAATAAAAACTTTATTCTTTTATTGGATTAATAATGATTTCATATTTCTAAACATGTATTATGTTCCAATAGGTGAGACTTAATGTAAAGTCAGAAATTTTCAAGTAAAGTAATTTAAAAAAAATACTGAAGCCCGTTACACAAGATATATTTTAGAACAATTTATTTTCTTATTTAAAATGAAAGATTAGTCACAATTAGTCACAATTTAACAAACAAATATATACATTCAGTGTATATAGAATTCATTGTAATTACTCTGTTTGTTCAAATGTATGGATCTATGTTTGAATATTGGGATGCTATTTGAAAGCAAACTAAACGTATTTTATTTTAAGATAATATCAAAACATCTCGAGTGAAAAAAATTTATGTTTATATATTAATAAACAAATATTTTGTGTGAACATGTTTACTTTCTGAACATATATAATTTTTTATTTATACTTCACAATTTTTTTTTTAAATATTTTTAAATAACTTCGTATTGATGTCTACATTAGCGATGGACGAACGACGAATTCAAATAAATGACTCGCAACAAGATAATCGAAATAGATCTATTTCGATTTATAAGCGAATTACTTTATATTGAATACTTTCTATATTATTTCTATCATTGCGGCAAATAATCCATTAAACAGTATGCACTAGTATCTGCTACTTTTTAATGAAATAATTAAAAATATTATGTACAAAGTGAACCTATAACTTTTAATCAATAATAATTGTTCTATTGATCTAGAATTAATATCGTTCTATCACTGTTCTGTAATCTTGTTTTCGTAAACAATAATCAGTTTTCAACTAAAAAGGGAAAACATTGAAGACAAAAGATAATGTATTAAAGTAAATTTATATAAGGATGTAGAATAATTTGATTATTTTCAATTCTCTTTATCTTTGATATTATTTATACAACGTACTAATAAATAATTAAGAAAATGATTGTCTGTTTATTTTAATGTAGACACTACAATTATTATTTTTTCACGTAACATGAAATTATGATTTATGATATAAAAATGATAGAGAAGCAAAGTAAATGTTCGACATTGTAAATAGATGTTACGTTTGCTCTTGTCTTTTCAAATACAGCGAATTGCAAATATTCGATATGGAGAATTATACTATCGTTGTTTTATTCGTGCTAGCCAAACACGTATAAAGATCATTTGATGAAGCACAGATGGCTGAATATGAAAATAATTTATTCGCTATTACGATTAAGGAAAAGGGTAAAATTATTTAAGAGATAGAAGGATAGTAAGTAAACAAAGGCATTTCTATGACATGTATACACGCGGGCGCGCGCGCGCACATGAAAAATCATAGAAATTAAAAGTATCCCATACGCATTGCTTGCAAAAGATAAATAAATTAATATTTTCATTTATTTTATAATTTATTCTTACATGGTTTTCATTTATACGTCATCTTTATATATATATATATATTTTTTCTATTTTAGAGGCTGTATTGTTTACTTTATATATTATATAGAACAAACGATTATACAAGGTTTTCCGATCTGATTTATTGAGTAATACAATTTTTTGTTTTCGACCTCGAATGTTAGTTGACGCACGTGATAAATTTGAATTAAGAAAGAAAAAAATGATCCGAATGTAAGTCATAGTAATTCAGTCTAACTGGGATCGTAAATTACAGTTCTTCGATTACATATTCTACATTTGTAATAGTAATAATAGTCATAACGAGGCAGAGATGCAGACGTACTTATTGAGTATTAGCCGATTTTAACGTTGGAACGAGCGCCGAGGCTTATATTAGCTTATAATTGTTGTATAGCCAAGAGACGATCGGGCGGATCTCGGGAGGTCCAAATAGGAATTCCATAAAACTTATACGATCCCGTAGCCGTTTGGAAGAAAGTACGGCACGTATACGCAACGCCGAATGCAATTACTTGCCCGGCCGTCTTCTCGGCTTATTGTCAAAGAAAAAGAAAATAAAGAGAAAAGAGAGAAAATAAGAAAAAATAGAATAAAAAAAAAACAATAAATAAATAATAAAAAAAATGAAAAAAAAAAAAAAGCTTCGTTGGGCGATCTATGGCCTCCGGCTGGAGGTTAACGGGCCGGAGGAGCTTTCCCCGGGATAAGCGCAAGTGTAGCCGAGCATTTGACCGGCGCCTTGTCTAGCACTGATGAAGCACATCTGCCGCTCGCTGCATCGCTCGTTCGCGCAGGGATTCGGCACGAATCGTTGAATGGACGGATGTAGGATGCGCATGCTTTTGACGACGAGCCATTCGTAAATAACCGTGTAGCTGCTCTCTTCGGGCTCGTGTTCCGGGCCGCTTATGCGGACGCTCGTTATCGTGCGCCAGGCGTCGTCGTAAAAGAATAACTGGGAGTTGTAAAAGGCGATGTTCGTCGCACCCAGAAGGTTGTAAACCTTGCCACGCTCGTTCTTCAGAACGACTCGCTTGTCCGAGCCGTCGTAATTCGCGCTCTTTATCTGGTGGAACGAGTGCTCGGACCAGTACACGCGCTTATTGTCCAGATCGAGCGTTACCGCCGTTATGTAGAAGTCCGATTTGTCCAGCACGTCCGCTGGTAATTTCCCATCCATGCTCATTCTCACTAGCTAGACGTATTAAAAAAAAATCCTCCATTATTCATACGTTTCGCAAATTAAAGAAAGAAAGAGCACCCAATATTTTTTTTCTTCCTCTTTAAAGTAAATTGAATTATTTCATAATAAATCAATGTTTCTTGATAAATTCATCGGTAATTATTGTAATAATCTTTCGATTGTAATTATCATCAATGAAACGAAGTTAATGGAGAAATTGCTTACAATTGTCTCGATTTACGTTGTAATTTAAGACTATTGATCAGTTATTGATCACAAAGGCATCTAGCGTCGCTTTGTCGTGCGTGGCTTACCCTCGTGTCGTCGGCAATGAACATGTATCCCTCGCTGGGATCGATGTCAATGTCCATTGGGTTCTGGAGGAAGGGCTTGAACGTCGCGGAGTTCCTACTGTCGTCAAGATCGAAGACGTGGACGGTATTCTCGATACTGTCAACGACGTAGAGTTGGTCGGTGACGTGGTCGACGGCGATAGAACGTGGTTTCCATACCAAGGGACTGCGCTCGACGAAGAGCTGCTTGTTGAAGGACTTTAGAGACCTGAAGTTAAGAGGCCGGGAGTAGATCCGCCCGGTCGATAAGTCGCTCCAGTACATGCTGTCCCGGGAAAAATGGTAATCCACGTCCCCGATGTTCTCTGTCCGCTCGACCATCCAGCGAACTGAACTGGTCAGGTTAATGCGGCTTATGCCGTGAGTTTCGGCTATCAGCATCTGCGGCACGGACGTCCCTCTTTCCAACATGTATGCATCTGAGCCATAAAATTAACGTTTAAGGCTTTTCTTAATCCTCTAAGGCATTTTACAATGGATATTTATAGAATTGTAATTAGTAGCCGCGTTATCAGTCATGAATAAAACCCACGTTCATCCTGATTATACGGATTGTATCGTGCGTATATGTGTGTGTGTGTGATAATTTGATAGAGTAGATATAAATTATGTTTATCCGAACCATGACCATCGATTCACCGATAATGAATACGGTTATGTATATGATATTTAACCGTGCTTTTTTATTTTAATATCGACCCTTAATTTAGTACAAGCTTATTCAAATAAGATAATTCTTATTTAATTGTTTATTAAATGCAATTTCAGATTCAGCTTATTATTTATATTTTGAATAAACAAGTTATCAAGTTGAAGGAATACGATACGCATTCCATGTAATTTTATTACATGATAAATCTATTATCATTCTTTATATTTAAGAAACATTATTACATTAAAAACAAATTTGCAAATCAGAATTAATAATAATTCTACAACTACAGTTTATACTTGAAGTTTAAACTTTATAGTTTTTTCACATTGAATAATATTTATTTTACTATACATTCAGTACGAATGTTTTCATTGTATTAAGAAATTTACTTACCATCGGATTCGTCTATTTTGGCTTGAGCAATACTGGCAACCTCATTGGCAAATTGAGCGATTCTTTGGTCTAATAATGCAGCTATATGAACATATTTTTTCCATTTTAATATTATTGACATTACTGGACATTTTTATTTACAATATATTAATTTACATTATACATTATATCACTTTTAATTTAAAAATTGAAAATATCTATAAAACATGTAATTAATAATAGAAAATAAAAAAAATAACAATATTTATTACATTATTTATAGTAATGTTTGTAATGTTAGAAAAATTTGCGACTGAAATGAAATGGATGAAATGAAATGTTAATTGCAGTTATGATTAAGTTCGCATTTCAATTATAATAATGTACATGATTTATTGATATGAATTTTCATATTAACGCGAAGTTTTACATTAACAGTCACTTTACTTTCATTAATAATAATGTTAATAAATGCTTTATAAGTTTTTCTAAAAAAATTTACTCCATTGATTATTTCGTTAAAGATATGCATTTACATTTACTGATATGAACAAAAAGTTTTAATATTTTAAAAGGCTGATTATTACAAATAAAATCATTTCGTAAGTTATTTTTTACGCAATAATTAAATAGACTTCGTCTCGTTTCCCTAAGTCTGACTTATTTATTTATTTATTTTTTTTTTTTTTGCTAAAGTAAGCGAGATTTTTAGCCGAACCCAAGTAAGACAATAAACCCGACCTCTTACCGACTGACCCCGGAAGTGTTTTCCACCCCCCCCCCGAACATACAATCACTAGGTTTACTTGAGAGCTCCTGACACGTTCGTATCGGAGCCAATCCCATATGACCTAAGCCAATACCCCGGAAGCCGATGCCATTACCCGACCTGCCTCAACGTCCCGCTACACATCCAGCCTCCACCAGAGACCAGAGAGTCTCTTAGGACTCTGTAGATGCAGTACATAAACATCACGTAACGTTGACTGTAATTTCTTCTTCTTCTTCTTCTTCTTCTTCTTATTCTACTTTTTTGCGTAAAATTTTGTAAATAATTTAATAAACGAATTAATTATTTGTATTATTAAACGAATACGTTCCCTTTCACGCATCCCCAAAATGAAATTATTATTATTCTGATTATTATAACAAATAAAATAGATTATTAAATAAAACTGTTGGTTGCAGTCGCGTTTAAAAAATTTGTCTTTAAAACGGATTATAGTCAGATGCACTGTAATAATTATTATAAGTAGTGTAATGAAGGAATCGCAATATATCGAAAGTAAACTTAAATTAAACATTCTACTTACGATCATCTATTTCTTCTGAGTAGTCTGAATAATCAGCTACGGAATTTCTTATGCAGTAAGCTAATAGTAGTATTACTCCAAATCGTACAGACTTCATTAGGAATTACCTAAAGCATTTTTAAAACTTAATACCTTCATTAAAATTCTTATATATTTAAACAAAATCATTGTAATAAAAACTGAGAAAAGTAAACCTCATTGTTATTAAAAAATAAATTACAATTTTTTATAAGAATTCTTAAATATCTATGAATGATACATAAATATACGTATCTATGCATTAGTAATAGCTCGTAAGTAGTATGTATTAAAAGATGTTTTTCATGCATAAATTTTAATATAAATATACTTTATTAATCATTCGTATAATAAGTATAAAAGACTAAAAAAATGAAAGACAAAAACATTTAACATAGGCTTTCTGTGACAAACTTTTATAATACTATTTATTAAGTGCTGTTTCTATATTTATGTACTGCGCACGCACTTTAAATGTCTTATAATATGATGTAAATAGAAACTTTAATGGATTATTAAGAAAAATATTTCAAAGTCTTTTTTAGAATTCTGCTTACGATATTATAAATTCAGAAGTATAATTATATTATTCCAAAGAGCGTATACTTAAAATAACTTTCTTTATATAACTATCAAAATTATGTATTAAAGTGACTCGGGTACGTTATTTTTTATGAAATATTAGTCTACTTAAGCCTCTTTTTTTTTTTTTTTACTGATTACATACATGACGTGCGTGATTATTGATGGGCAAAAAAATTATAATGCCTTCAGAGTTTAAAAGTTGAAAGTCGCCACGGAGCATTAATAAGTAGTTGGGAAGCATTAATATTATTATACGTATTAGAATATTGTAAATTTATAAACGTCTCCGTGAAAATACTTATATTTAAACGGAAAAAAATTCGATTTCGAATCGTAGCTCAATAAAAACATCTTATTAAAACGTAGAGCATAAAAAGTTAAATAAACACTTAGGTATTTGCACAAGCGCAATTAATTTAAAATTATTTCTATTTCGATTACGTAGATAATATTGGATATTACTAAATATTACCTGTTACCAATGATTTTCAATTAGTTTGATGGTAAGTAACAGTTTCGGTTGCGAGAACAAAGTGAACTTATCAATTCGGTAACTTTCATATATATGTCGAATTCCGTTGAACACGTGTATTTACAGGACATGAAAATTTTTTTAATTATTCAACAATACAACAATAATTTGAAACTTGTATGATATCATAATTTATTCCTCGTGGTATAACTTATTGTTATAATAACATATTGGCGCTTAAAATAAACATTGAGGAAATATTTTTTTTTTTTAAAAATGGGCTAACAAGAATTCATTTTAATCCTTTATGTAGAGAAACCAGCACAACTGAATAAATAAACCGTTTCATAAAATTATTTTATGTAATATCGGTAATCGTGCATTTCTCACAATTGAATTCCATTAAAGTTTCGTGAAATAACATATTCAAATATAATAATCAATGATGTTCGATCCAATAAATAACGATTATTAAATTACTTAAATTACATTCAATGTTGGATATTGAATTTAATTAAATAATGTTCTTATTTGAAACAACTCCTCTCCGAACAAAAGAAGCGAATGAACAAAGATTTTTTTTATAAAAAAAAAAAAAAAAAAAAATTACAATTTATAATTTCAGAATTTCAAATGCGATAAAAGTTAGTTTAAATGAATTCTCTGTTTTATTCGATTACGTTTCATCCTTTTAAATTTTAATATTTAAAAGTTTTCCATTTAAAAGTTTTACAATTTTCATATTGTGTTCATGGAATTTCTGAGCTTCTTGTTATTCGTATTTGACGACAATAAAACGATAAATACGTATGATATATATATATATCTTTTTTATCAAATCGAATTCTATTTAGTTAGTTCGTTATTTTGAGGGTGGGGAGGGGAGGCGGGAGGGAAGTTCGAATAACTCGAAAAAGTACATTATGCCCCCGGTCTCAGGAAGCTCTTCTATTGCGAGGATGTTTATTTTCTGAACGAGAAGAAGAAAAAGGTTACCGAAGAGAGTTCCTTTGAAGAAACTCGGTCTACAGTTATCGGGTATTGGGGTTATTGGCTCATTTACGGGACCGTAATGGGAGTAAAATGCAATTCTTAGAAATAATGTGATCAAGGCCATGCAGCGGGTCGTACTTGTGAGTACCTGCGGCCAAGTTCATTGACACGGCTGTCGGCTACGCTTCCAAGACCGCCGAAAGGTTTCTTCATGGTGGACCGGGCAAAGGGTTAGACTAGATCATTGCATTGGGGGTTTTGATGGCGGTGGTCATTGAGGCCTAGAAGAGGATTTGGGAGGATTTTAGGAGGCGGCACCGACAATTATAATATTTGTAGAGCATGACAATGGATTTTTTTTTGTACTTATTTAACTTATTCTTTTATAATTTATTATTCAAATGTTTTATTCATTAATTCAATTCTTTCAATTGCGACTACTTTTTTTTTCTTCTTTTCTTTCTTTCTTTCTTTCTTTCTTTCTTTCTTTTTTTGTTGCTGGACAAGATAACGACGCTTAATTAGCACATTTTCACGAATTACGTATAATTCCGTTATCGTTACTAATATACTTTTGCGTAATCATTAATAATATGGCGATGCTCCCCTCCTGATACTGCCCTCCTGCAAATATCTAAGAACTTATACAAGATAATGTGAGAGAGCTGGTGATGATTTGAGGCTCGAGCCCGGGGTGCTCCCTCCCTCTCGTGGAAAATACCTCTGGATACTTATAATTCTAACATATTTTGTGAAGGAAATAAATATTTTCCCTAATGAAAAATGACAAACACGCGTCTATGTATTGAATTACGTGTTGCTTTAGCTAACAATGTAAAATAAACATATAGATATTTATTTTTAGATTAACGAAAATTCATGTCAATCACAGTCGAAGTAAAAAATTCGAGATCTGAATCCTTAATTATTAAAATTTTGTAAATTTTTATTAGGTATAAGCAGTAATATATGTAGATAGAGTTGTAAGGTTTTCAAAAAAAAAAAAATAAATAAATAAATAAATAAATAAAAAATATTTATCGCGCAAGATAATAATATTTGATAGGGCCGTCAATTATAAATAAAGTAAATAATAATCATTGCTGAATCTCGAGCAAACCCCAATAACCCATTATCAAAATAAATTTCAAATTCCAAATAGTAGACACAATAGAGGTAGAATAGTAAAAATTGGTATTATAATATACGAATCATTCTGGAATAATTAATTATATTTACCTCGGCTATGTTATTTAGCTTTGTTTTAAAAGATTATTTTTTTTTTATTTAAACGATTTCTTTTATACTAAGCTTATAATGAAAAAATTACGTTAAAAATGTTTGCGTTAAATAAAAAATAAAAAAAAAAAAAAAAAAAAAAAAAAAATTATAATGTTTAATCGTAAAGATAAAGGAAGGAGTAAAGATTTACATAACTCGTATGAATTTATGTAATCATTGAGCAAACACACAAGGTATTGCAACACGAACGTAACCTCTTGACACTTTATGAAATTTAATGAATTTTACGAAAAATCAACTTAATATTAACAATGATATCGGATCAATAAACGATGAAGGCAGTAGTAAGGAATCGATGAATCGTCTGATTGCTTGTAATTTAATATGTATCTTTAATGTATAAATATATATATATATATATATGTATTGTATAAGTAGTAGAAAACATGGCGAAACCTGGCTTAGTGGGGCCAGTTCAAATACACGTCGAAGAATTGATTACAGGAGGCGTCGTCGTCGTCGTCGTCGTCGTCGTCATCGAATGATTGAGTATCCGGATAAGATCCCTCGAGCATCCGATAGGGAAAGACATCGTTTGAATATCATTGTAATCCCGTGGGCTTGTAATATCGATTGTAATTTCATGACTTTTACACGCTATGCGTATTCTGGGTTCTCCTCTTGCACTTGTAAGTGGGAACGTCGCATGGGATGAAGGGTGGCTCCTGCCAGTGGTTGTCGATGCAGGTCCGGCTATCGTGAGCGAGCTTCTCGCCGTAGGGGCAGGCGCAACGGCTAACGAGGCTCCCGTTCATTTTGGGATACGTGAGGCAGAACTTTTCGCACATGTGCCCGGGAGCGCAAGGGTTGCCGGGCTCGATTCTCTGGGATCTGCGACCGAAGATCTTCAAGCTACTGATGCCACCGACGGGTGCGACGTCCAGCCTGTCGAAGTCTCTAAGTGGTCCGTTCTTGTTCAGACGGATGATGGCGTCGTTGGCCCCGGTCACGGCGAACACCTCGTTCTCCCCTATAGCCAAGTCATCCAATTGCCTCAGCTGTTGCGGCACTAGCATTTCTCGAATGTCGCTACCGTCCAGGTTCGCGTGATGAATGTGGATTTGGCCCGACTCGTATATCGCTTTCTAAACCGACAGTATCAACCAAATATGTACATAACCACGCACACGCACACACATATATATATATATATATATCGTAAGCAGCAGTTTATCGGTAACCAGCAGAAGTAATGGTAATAATAGAGAACGTAAGGAATCGGGTAAATATAACTACTACTCACGCAATTATCGATCCAATAAAGTCTATCAGTAGTGAAGTCAATTTCTAATCCATCGAGGCAGTTAGGCGAGTCGACTTGGACGATGACACGAAGGTCCGAACCATCCAACGCCATTCGACTGACCATGTCGTTATTGGTGCCCGTGTGAGAGAAGAAAAGGTATCCTCTGTTCGGGTGTACGACGATGTCTCTGACGAAATCGACAACGTCGTCGAGCAGAATCTTGCTGTATGATATGCTCTCTGTGTTCATGACGCTGAGGGTCGTCATGTCCGAGTAGTAGTAGGTAAAGTAGTAGAGGTTCTTGGTTACCCAATCGTAGGCGAACTTCCCTACGTTTTTGCTAAGCAGATCGGGCAGCATAACTATGTCTTGCTTGGAGTCCATATCGATCCTGTGCAGTTGATCCTTAGGGTAAAGACTCGTGTAATAGATTTCTCTGTCCTTGGCGTCGAAGTCGAGCCTGCTTCCGGATCCCACTTGGAAATTCGAGGGATTCAGGGCGTCGATGAAAGTCGTTTCTTTGAAATCCGTGACCAAACCTCTTATGTAATTTGACTAAGTATTCACAATAAAACATACCCTTTTATCGACAACCGCACATTAAAATATCAACACAATCATATACTTTTTCGTTAAATACAAATTCTTTTAATATACATGATTTCGAACGTCTAAGTCTTATTTTTTAGGATAAAGTTTACAATTCTTTCAGCATGGGCATAGCAATTTATGATTTATAGTAATAAAACGTATACTTACTAGTGTAAATAGAAGAAAGTCTTCCACACGAGCGCACGATCTCTTGTCGGCATTGAGTTTGTAGCCGATATTACAA
The DNA here is from genome assembly GCA_018883505.1 of Ceratosolen fusciceps. NCBI lineage: Eukaryota > Metazoa > Arthropoda > Insecta > Hymenoptera > Agaonidae > Ceratosolen > Ceratosolen fusciceps. The sequence goes on from RCIC01000002.1 coordinate 7,096,647, forward strand.
GCGCATCTAAATCCGTAACTATTCCGAGAGGATACGCATAAATTCTGACATCCCCCGTTATTAACCATACAGGGGCTTCTCGGGACCGGCAGTTCATCCTTGCAACTAACTCCTTTGACAGTTAATAAGTTCTTGGCAAAAACTCTGGACGTCCTTTCGTTCAAATCTATAACAATGGTATTCTGCGCACCAAAATCACGTATATTATATAAACAACAGTGCATATGCGTAGATATAGTCGAGTTCTCGTCGTTCTTATGAGTCTTTTATTGTTCGCAAAGACTCGTATGATCGATAATAATAAAAAGATCATTAGTCAGTGCGTTATACATTGGATAATAAAGATTGACTTGGTATAATAAGAACATTTCAAACCTTGTTCAAGTTATCCGCCCAATACAGCTTGTTGTATAGGAAAGCTAGGGAGGTATGGGTTTGGAAGCCGACTTGCTCGTCGTCCTTGTGGTAGTGGAGACGCCTATTGCCACCTTGGTAATCGGAGCTTTCGACCCGTCGAGACTGCGAACTAACCCAATAGACGCGTTTCCCCTCAACGTCGACCGTAAAGTCCGTAATGCTTATGGGGATCCCATACGACTGGCGCTTAGTAATGTAGGCATTATGGGGCTGTCTCTCGTTCTGGAGCTCCCCATATATGGTCACTCGGTTATTGCCATCGAGGTCTGTTCTGAAGATCTGCGATTAAGATTAAGATCTTGGCTTTCATTTGGAATACGTCCACAAAAATCAATCGAACCCCGAAATAAATCGCTCTTTGAGAGCTCTTTGATTTTTCGTATCGTAAGGTTTGGTTGTTCTTCTGGAGAAAATAATATCGCGAAGAATTTCTATTCGATACTCGTGCTCATCGGTATATTCGATTTAATTTAATAACTCTTACGGACAAACAGATCAAAGCATTTTTATGTGCTTTAAAAAGAAATTTATATATATATGTAAAACAAATATGTTTTCTGAATCAAAGCTATATAAGTGTCAATAAATATTTAAAAAATTAGAATATGAAAATCGTCAAACAAGGAACAATAAAAAAAAGAAGAAGAAGAAGAAGAAGAAGAAGAAGAAATTGTCTCTTCGAATTGAAAAACATTCATTTATTTTACTATTATCTTGATTCTTTTTATTACTTAAGATATTGTGGAATAAATAATCAATTCTTAAGTTATACGTCTAGCAATACCGAAATGTCTTTTATATATGATTGAATTATTCTGTAAATAAGGTCGGACGAAATATATGTCTATAAAAAAAAATATTTACTATCCGATAGATATAATTGTTTATGGTCTATTATTATTTATATTAATAATAACCTTTTTGTAATTGTTATCGAAGCTAAAGTATCACATTTTATTGTAATTAATTCTATTCTTCGATTCAATAACCGCGTATACGAACGTACGGTGTATACGAGTACAATACATTTATGTGAAAAGATTGTATTGGCTTATATCTCTTAGTTTTAATTACTTCCCAAGCAAATAAAAGTATTTGAATTGTTTATGAAATACGCCATTATTATGATCATGCAATTGTAATTATATCTTAGCTCAAGAGTCTTAATCTCTTGTTTGATTTTATATATCAACTTGTTTGATCTTTCGTTTGAAAAGCTCAGACCAGATTAAAAATAAGTATAATCATATTTGTAAAAAAAAAAAAAAAAATAAAATATATATATATATATATATATAATAATTATAAAATTAATGCAATGAGAATGTAATTAATGGATACACGAAGTAATATCGAGATTACGATTAAGTTGCAAGGCTTACTAATCCAAAAATAGTACTAACCTCGTATTTATCGAGAATGAACAAGTATTGTGCGTATGGATCAATATCGATCCTTACGGCATCGACGACATTCACGCCAATAACCACTCCGTGTTTGTTCGTCCTAAGATCGAAGATATTCACCGTTCCGGAGAAGCTGTCTAGGACGTAGAGTTTTTGGTTAAAGGGATCCAAAGCGATACTGTTAGGCATCCAATCGTTCTGTTTGTCGATAATAATGGACGACTGCAAAGTGGCGGGTTCTATGGTTTTCACCTGTCTCGTGTTAAGGTCTGTCCAGTAGAGAATATCCCTTTGGAGATCGTATTCGAAGCTTATAGGTAAGGGGGATCTGGCCAACATTACCCGGTTCGTAAAATCAGGATCATACTTGTATATCACAGAACTCTGGGCCACAATTAGATTTCCATCCATTAAGCCACCTTTCATTGACAATTCACATTTTATTTTGTTTTTGTTTTGTTTTTTGCTTTTGCTTTTTTTTTTTTTTTCATATATAATATTTCGATATTTCGATTTATTATAGGAAACGTCGATCAGTGTAGCCACCTTACAAGCATTGATTTGTCATACGATTATTTATTCGTATTCAATAAATATATTCTACTTACGTCCTTACTAAAGCGAATTAAATTGCTCGCTACCAGTACATTAATGTATAAAGTCAAATCAATCGTATAAGAATCGAGAGGAATATTCATTATTCCGGTTATATAGACTTATATAAAAATAAGTAAGAACGACGTTACGCTGATCGAGGTCGTGTCCTTAATAAAATAACTAAACTAATGAGAAGACAGCTTATGCTTTATTATTAACGAGAGATGAATCGAATACAATGAGAGTTCATTATCCTTTTTATGAATGTATATGTATGGAATTAATGCAAGGACTTACTGCATGCCGATGAAATTCCTACGCACACGCTCACAAGTTGAATAATAATAAAGAGACGAGTCGGGCTCAGTCCCCAGCTTATTCTAACAGTATTCATTTTCAACTTGGCTAAAAATAAATTTTAACATGTCTTAGTAAATACGTTATTCTCGGTCTTTTTTTCTTTTCTTTTTTTTTATATAAACACTTTTCGTTTTAATAATCAATTCTTCAAAGTCGGTAATAGTTCATGCTTTGAACATAAATATATATATATATAAAGATTTCTATCTCAATCGATTAATTTTAATTCCTTAAGATCTTGGCCACATTTATAAATAAGTAAAAAAATTTCTGTCCGCAGGAGGTGAATAAAAAGACACATTGTATTAGATAAATATTTTTAATATATAAAAACTTGTCTAAATTTCAAAAGACAAGACAAAAATTAAGACAAGAAAGACTAAGAAAGCGTTGAAAAAAAGAATATAAGATAACATAAGAATATAAGGTATAAATAACTATTTATACAAGATTCTATTTATATGAAATTTCTATTAAAATCTGTATATAAACGGGGAAAAAAAAACAAAAAAGGCTTATTGGCATGACTTACCTCTAAGGATTACTTGTTATCACTATCAAGGCAACAGAGTAACTGCGCTTCTTCTCCATGCCTCTCTATATTTAAACCTTTACGTTATCAGTCGATACATACACACACATTTTCGGCAACAATTGAAAATATTCTCATAAGTTGGTTCAATAATTCACAAGGCGTCAGACCGATGGCAATTTGAGCACGATCGCCAGTATTAGTCAATTTTTATTTGATCCCTAATATTTCGCAAACGCCTAGCCTCACTCAGACATAACGAAATTTATAATATAATGCTTGAAAATGCTTGTGCAGTTATAAAAGTCAACAATTTATAGATTTGGTTGTTGAACGATTTTTTTACCCCAAGTATTGCGAGATAAGTTTTAAGAAATTCGTAACGAAATTCATAACGAATCGTACAATAGTCAAACGCAAAGGACATAATATTTGAGCTCAACTATTATTATATAGAATATCAAATACTGATAACTTATTTATACACTGGAGCAAAATTATTTACATTACTTTTATTAATAAAAAAAAAAAAAAAACAAAAAAAAAAGGAAGAAGAAAAAACATTTACTTAAATATTTACTTAAATAATATTCAAATAAATAAATAAGTAAATAAAAAAGAAGATGTAGTTGTTTTAATTAAAAAAAAAAGAACGATGGCTAATGCCTTTTCGAGTATTAATTTTAATTGTAAAGCTTAATTACAGATGATTATAATTGTTTTTATTGTAACGAATCTTTACTATGCACGGCATATGAAAGATTTAAGTGGACTTTATAACTAAACCTTCTAAATTTAAAATTCGAAATGTAAGACCGACTTTCCGAAAAATATTAAAAAATATTCGTTGTATTTTCAAATTTTTAATTCCAACAATATTTAGACAGACAGTGTATAAATTAAATAGGAATATATTTGTATATATTGGTATTTAAAAGAAATAATATTTGAAAGGAACGATATGTCAATTAAAGTAGAACATATATAAATATACAATAAGAGCTTGTAATAATAAAAATCCAATTTACATAATTATAATTATACAGACTGTATATTCGCAATATTATTATTTAATATAAACGATTGTTTTATAACGACTGATGTAATGACAAATATTGAACATTTAAATAAATACAATTTTTATTAAGAAAAATTCTTATAATTAGAATAAAAGAAATTAGCTTATACATGTATATAATTTCAAAATTATTTATAGCAAACAATTGTACTTATTTATAGCGTTTCTATTACAATAATCGTATCGATTCGACATAATTTCGATTTTACAGGAAAGTCTAATATATACGTAATCAAATATTTTCATATTTTCGAAAATTAGTTTCTTAATATAGAGCATCATAAGCTATTGATTGATGTATGTCTTCTTAAATCCTGAATTAATTATCGCTAATACTTACATAATAAAATAAATATTAGATAATTTTAATTTCATTATGGAAATATTTTTTATTATTTTTTTTGTTTTTGTTTCTCACATGAAACGTTAACAATATAGTCATGAAGCTTATATGAGGTTCAAATAATTTACTTTAATTGCCAATAACCAATGTTTATAAAAGCCCATTCAATTTGCTTTACCTAGTAAAAGGTAAAATTTTCCCTCTCTAATTCTAAAAAAGAAAAAAAGAAAAAAAAATTCTTAAAATATATGCGCGTATTTCATTTTTACGTAAATCACTCTTTCACTCTTTTAAATGCAAATGCTTTTAAATAGAATAATAATTCCTTTTAAACCGTGTATGCATATTTATCTCGGACTATTACTCATCCCATGCAATCCACTTTTTCCCATTGGTATGTTTTATGGTATTCATCCTTTTCATTCCTCCATCATTTTGTAAATAAAGCAATTGACTGGATGATCAATTTTTCTAAATAAATCTTTAAAAAAAAAAAAAAAAAAAAAAATAAAAAAATGCCGTATTCTTTTACTTATACAACCTTATACAAATCCACAAAACTTCTTTGTTAATTCAATTAGTATTAATTAATTAGTATTATCGTCATTATTCATTTTCGTAAAAGAAACCCACAGCTACATGTATCAAAATGCATAAAAAATTACTTCATTCATTGAATCAACATTTTGGCGTAATAAATTCATATTCCTTAAATAATAAAATAATTTATATGTAATAATAATAAAAAAGTTTATTATATTTTCTTAATAAATTTAATTATCTTTTTCCAAAAGATAAAGTACTTAAACAACCTTATCTTTTTATTCAAAACTCATCATAATATTTTATTACATAAATAAGTTTTGTAATTTCTTCAAATTGAAATTAAAATGAAATTTTTCTATTCATTTTATAAAAACAAAAAAAAAAAAAAAAAAAAAAAAAACCAGTGCCAAGCGTTAATGTATGAAAAAATTATAAAATACAAATTATTCCTTACTTATTACACGTAATTTTATTAGATATTATCAAAAAAAAAAAAAAAACATTATAATTATTTAGTGAAATTTTTTAGGTTATATTATTTTTGCATTTCATTTAAAAATAAATATTAACTAAATGAATTAACACTCCTTTTCTTATTCAAAATTAAAATTTAAAATTCTTTTTGTCCCATATGAAAGCAGTCTTATGATAATTTTAATGTAAATATTAAGAAATTGTTCTATGAATATACTAAATATTCATGTAAGATCTTCTATTTAGTTAAATGCATTAACAGATTTTACAAATTTTCGAAGATTAAACAAACAAATATATTATAACTAATAACTCATTTGATAACAAAAAAATATTAATAACTCATTCGATGGAAAGATTTTAATTACTTATTATCTAAATTATGTACGCAATTATGTCACAGTGTAAATATTTTATACATTAAATTTATAGTATTATTATAAAACTTTATACTATCGAATTATGTATAATAATATTGAAAATCAAATTAATCTAAAGATTGGTACCAGTATGTGAAAAATTGGTGTTTTGTAAATTGATCTTAACTCCGAATAAATTTATGAGTAGTATTTATTGCGCTATATATTAATTATTCGGATTATTAAGCTTGTTAGTTAATCTTTTAAAATAAACATTTCTTTTAGATAATGTGCTATTTGAGAATTTACTTTATCCTGGAAAACATACGCGTTATTGTTATTATATTTACAAAATTTATAAAAGACTTTGATTTATAAAATTTGATTTTTCTATTTTAAAAAGTAAATGGAAACGTAGATACGAATTAGCTTATAAGATTTTAATTTCTTGTACCGAGACGTCTTGGAGCGATATAAATTCCCAGCAAGATCCGCAATAAAGTAATGAGATGATTTTTTTAAGGCATCGAAAGCATCCGACGGCCGAAAGATCGCGCGTTTCCCTCCGTTATCCGCAACCTTAATGATCGATATGCCGTTAGGAGATCCACGGAACCAACGGTGGTCGTCTCGGGTCAGTGCCTGGGAGGGAACGTTGCCCGGTCGATCCTTGGACGCTTCGCCAAAACCTGTCTGATCCTCTCGAATGACTCGAATAGCGACGATCAGCCGCTATTTTTTTTTTTTTTGGGTATATTAGTAGTGGTACCATTCCATGTTCACAAAAAATGAATGCGTGTAACGTAATTGGATCAACGTCCAGATTGTAATAAGAATCGAATACGCGGTCGAGTAGAATAATGCTCGCGTCGTATTTTTTTTTTTTTTTCCCGTTGCGAATGTTTCTGATCTTCGCGAATGTCCCCATTCCATTGATTGCTAATGGCAAAGTATTAGCTGAGCTTGCCGATTCAACGATCCCTGCGTTCCGCGTTTCACCGGCTGCGGGTCACGCTAATAATCACGATGCATCGCGTTAACAATCACGATTTCCAGACCACCTGCGTACTCGAAGGTAAAAAGGTTAACGTCTGCTTTGAAAAGAACTCGTGCATCCCTTGAAACTTTCATCATCTTCGCGCATCCCTCTCCTCGACCAAAAAAAAAAAAAAAAAAAAAACATAACACCTGACTATTGATGGTTAAATGGTATTTTTCTGGGCTCTTTGAAGCTCACGTGCAATATCTTCGAGCCACGATCATTTTTTCTTTTTTTTTTTTTTTTTTTTTTTAATTAATCTCAATCGTGTCTACGAGTACATACGAAAAACAGCTATCAGTACGTCTTTTGGTTTATTCGAATGTGTTATATTACACCATTCAGGTGGTAAGCTTATAACGGTGGTCAACGCATCGTCAAAGTAATCATGCACGAATTAGGCTCCCGTAAGTCAACGTTTACTTAAAAATCATTTAGAAATATTAAGAAATATTATTTGAACGTCCGAATGGATAATTAAAGTCTTCGAATACTATTTTGGTATAAAGAAAATTAAGTTCCTCGGGCATGCGATAAATTTGAAAATTATTCAGCCTATTTCTGAAAGGATCTAGACGATATCGGCGGACTTACTAAATCAGGTCTTTACTAAAATTAGTAAAGTCAGCGAGATTTTTAGCCGAACCCAAGTAAGACAATAAACCCGACCTCTTACCGACTGACCCCGGAAGTGTTTTCCACCCCCCCCCCCCCGAACATACAATCACTAGGTTTACTTGAGAGCTCCTGACACGTTCGTATCGGAGCCAATCCCATATGACCTAAGCCAATACCCCGGAAGCCGATGCCATTACCCGACCTGCCTCAACGTCCCGCTACACATCCAGCCTCCACCAGAGACCAGAGAGTCTCTTAGGACTCTGTAGATGCAGTACATAAACATCACGTAACGTTGACTGTAATTTCTTCTTCTTCTTCTTCTTATTCTACTTTTTTGCGTAAAATTTTGTAAATAATTTAATAAACGAATTAATTATTTGTATTATTAAACGAATACGTTCCCTTTCACGCATCCCCAAAATGAAATTATTATTATTCTGATTATTATAACAAATAAAATAGATTATTAAATAAAACTTTTGGTTGCAGTCGCGTTTAAAAAATTTGTCTTTAAAACGGATTATAGTCAGATGCACTGTAATAATTATTATAAGTAGTGTAATGAAGGAATCGCAGGAGAATTAAATTTATTTTATAATTTTATTTTGTATTTTTAAATCTAAAATCATCTACTATCTATTGTTTAATATCTTTATTTCTTTTATTACAAATGTACGTTTATAAATATATACATGATTTATTGATACATTGATATCTAATGCTTTTTATTATCGTTCACTAAAAACGAAGGTCACGTATTGCTACTAATTAATATCAAAGTATTAGATTTACTTAGAATTTAAGCTATTCATTGTATTTAATCGTTAATTTCAAATTTATTTTATAAAAGTAATATTTAATACGTTAGAAAATATATAGATTGTCAATATTGCATTGGTTGCGTGGACGTAATTAAAAATCAATTGAAGTTTATGATCTTATTGGTCTTCGGTTAAGTTCGTTAAAAGTGCAATCAAAACATAACAATAAAAATTTGTAAAAAATATAATAGACAACTTCATAGTTTTACATTATAAACATAACCTAAAAATTTCTAGGAAACGGGTATATAAAAATATGATCGATGAACGAAATTTTCGGTCCTCCTACTATGAAAAGGTAATTATATAAAAGTTTAGTATTAAAAATTCATTATAATTCGACTGTCACAATAAAATTAGTGTTGTCGAATTAATAAACTCATATATTTTCTTATGAGCTTCTGAAATTAATATAAATATCAATTAATTAATTTTTATAATTATTTATTTAAATGTTTTTATTATTTTCGTAATTATAAATATTAATATAATAGATCAGTCTAATGTTCTTTTTAATTAGGTTGGTTTTCGAAGCGTGGAAGAGAAAAAGTCTCTAGAAATGTTGTTGCGAGATCGTCCATTCGATAAAGCCAAATTAAAACAATTCTGTTTAAGATTCACTGTACCAGTAATTTATAGAAATTTATTATGGAAAATATTACTTGGTATTATTCCTGTATATGAAGAAAGCCATAATTTTGTTATGGCTCAGCGAACATGTGAGTTTATAGATTTGAGGAAAGCATTGAGAGATGCAAAAATCACAGATGATTCAACAAAACCTCATCAGATGTTTTTAATGATGTGGCTGTTAAGAACTAGAACTGCTAAGATTGACATAAGTTCCCAATTGGAAACTGAATTATTAAAGTAAATAAACTTTCTATTAAATTCAGCTTTAAAAGATGACAAAAGATTTTTTAAAGAAGTTTTTAACTATCCATATTGATATAAATTTTAATATTTATTTTCAGTAAAAGTTCACGTTATTTAGAATATTTTTTATTTAATAGATATTGAATTATTTAAATTTATTTGTAAATATAAGATCGATTTTGTATGTAATATATATTTTATTTTATGTATCTATAATGTATTCATATAATATTTACAAGGTTACATTATTTAACATGAAATACTATCTGCATAATATCTGCATGACATTTTAAATAGTCAATATTTTCTTGACATTTATAAATTTAAATTATAATTATAATATCGAACGTTTTCGTATTTAAAAATGACGAATTTTCTCTGTAAAAATAGTATATTGGTATAAATGGGATTTCAAGCTTCAGATAATTTTGTAATTTTTAATTTTAAATCTATTCGTAGGGCAATGAGTAAAATGGCAGAAAGTCTGTGGAACATTAGTGATGCAGATCATGAGCAAGAAAAGCTGGTAGATGTGTATTGGATACTCAGTGGTTTTTTAGATCAGATAAAAAAATTCAGTGGAGAAATAGGACGATTGCAAGAATGCACTTGTTCAATGTTGGAGCGAGAAGACAAGGAACTCTACAATCATTTAATAAACATTGAATCTCTACAAACTTTACCATTTGAGTACTGGTATCATTCATGTTTTGCCGATACTATAAGTAATGGCTCAATAACTAAGTACGTACTTGAATGAATATTGGATTGTATTTAAATTAAATAATATTATTTAATGCTGAATTTAATATATAATTTAGAAATATTATTATAGGCTATCAATGAAATGTATTTTTTATATTGTAGAATATGGGACAAAATAGCAGTTGGAGCATATAGAATTTTAGTTTTTGTTACAATTGTGATGCTGACTACATTAAGACGATATATCTTGCGATGCGAAAATTTGGAAAAAGTTATGGAAACCATCAATAACGTTAGTTAAATTTAATTCCTCTACATAAATAACTTAAACAATTAAGAATTTTAGAATATTTATATAAAGTAGGAAATTAATAAATTTCATTGGAATCCTATGCATTGAGTATTATCGCTTATTTGCAGATAACAGAAGAAACATCAGAGGTAATAGTCAACAAAGCGATAGAAGGTTGGCAACAAAGCGGTTCCGTAATGATAACATCTCAAAATCCATCACCTCATGTGCAAAGCTCGTAATAGAATATCTTCGATTTACTGTGATAATAGTACTACGAAATATATTGTATATAGTTTTAATGCTGTTAAGCTTTATTAAATTCAATAATAATAATACTAATAGTAAATAATAAATTCTTTTTCTTTTTTTTAATTTTTTTTTTTTGAACGATATTAAATAAAATGAAAATGAAATTGAAATGCTTGTACGTTAAGGAATTTCCGATACTTATATAAGATGTAAATTGTATGTAGTATTCAATCATTATTTAAAAATAAAATTATATATTTTTTTATAACTATAAAGATATATAAGTTATAGTGATTATTCTCTTAGAAGTAAATGTTATACCAGCAACAAAAAAAAATTAACTAATTTGGAATTCTGATTGGGAAAAGAGTAGAGTGAATCCATTATATTAACTTATTAATATTTTTATCTTAAAAATAATTCATTTTTATTTAATGCATCCATTAGTTCATACATATACATTATACAACTCAACAGTTTCAATTGAGCCTCTGCTTATTATTATTATTATTATTAATCCTCGAATTTATTCAATTCGCTTTATAATACAACAGTGTCACATGTATTATACTGCATACAAATATAAATTACTCGATAGTACCCTAAGAGCAAACGACATAAACGAAGTCCTCGATGCTACTTTTTGGTATTGTTATTCTACATGTAATTCAGGATCGGTGAAAGCTGTATTATTAATTATTCAATACAATACTTTGATAAATCGAGTTTTCTTATGAAAGCTGCGCCCGATCCTTTTCTCATTTTATTGAAATCTTTTGTAAACTGTACAGAGGATAAAAGATTTTAACTTCAAGAAATATATAATTAATTAATTGATCTTGGAGAGTTGAGAAAGAGCGGCTTTCGATCTTTGCTAACAAAGCTCGCGCGTTAATTAAAAAAGAGTTTTAATTAAGTCGAATCTTCGTTTATGTATTGACTTTCATAAAAAAAAAAACAAAAAAAAAAACAATTAGTTATTACAAAATATATCACACAAATCATCGATGCCAGCGAAAAATACAAAAACAATACTCTCACTCTCATTCTCATTCTCATTAATAATAATACATAATAACGCAATATAGTTTTGCACTGACACTTTTTCGTTTCGCTTTAATACAATTTCTCACGCACGATGAAACAAACAAAATGATAATAATAAAATGAGTCCACGGTCAATACTTGTCAATCTTTGGCTTCCTCCAGAGATCCATTATTCATGATTTTTTTTTACTCTTTAAAACGCCTTTCTTCTCTCCCCCTCCCCCGCCCTTTATTGCATATTTAGTCCTTGGATTAACGACTATCATTTTGTCACAAGTCACAACTCAATTCTGTATATCATATCTTTCTCACGTTTTCTTGATCAAAGTGATCTTTTAATCGGCGCCCGCCGTCCTCTCCTCGTTAATTAATCAATTGCCCCGTTAATTACTAAAGGAAAGAACGGGGTTTGTAATTGCACCCGAACCTGCACGATTATAAAGAATAAAGAATAAAGAAATCTATTTTAAGAAACTTAAAACTGAAACGGGCTTATGAAGATTCCTGGCGATCGCACGTTATAAAGGGCACAATAATTTACAATCGACGATTAATACCAAGGGATGGAAATGCCGCGATTCTTTTCTTAGCTATGAATTTACGATATAAGCTAAGTAGGAAAGGGAAAAGAATGGAAATTATTCTCGTTGTCCTCGTCGCTTTCAATCTAAAGACAATAATTCTCCCTTCGAGCTTTTCTTTCATTCGTTCTTTATATATATATATATATAATAAACTGTGCGAGATCGAGTAAATTTATTGGATATAAAAATACTTACCGGGCAAGTTACTCTACATACTATTGCTCGTTTAATAGATTCGAGAGTAATAATGAAGTTTTTAATTTTATAATTTTATGAATTTTCAAAGCCCATTGTTAATTTTTAATTTTTCGGCCCGTAATTCACTGTAATCCTTACGATTTATTCACGGATAAGACTCGATCTCTTAATTTTTGTAGATAATGAGAAATACTTTATTCTGAGATTTCAAATGAAAATAGGGACGAAGAGGATTAGAATAGAGAAGGGAAACAACCAAGTAGTGCGCGAGCGCAATGGATCTTTAAAGATAAAGATTATCCTTAAAATGCTGAAATATCATTACCAATTGAAAAGTTGTTTTTTTTTTTTTTTTTTTTTTTTTTTTGGAGTATCATTCTAAACAATTTTTTGTAATTGCATTTATTTTATATAAAGTAACATTATTCTTAAAAGTAATGCATTTAAAAATTTTAACTAACTAAAGACGAATATTAACGTACTTTTATTGGTAAGAATTGCATTACCTTGTTAATTCTTCAAACTCTATTTCCATTAAATTTAACAAGCGCCCGATAAACCTTTTATCAGATAATTTGAAAGAAACTGGTTTGAGAATCAAATCATTATCAGAACTTTCGTTTTATTTAAATATAAATTGTGTGAGTTCACATTTTTTTTTTTTTTTTTTTTTTTTTAAATTTATGTACAGTTAATTTAATTTATAGTTTAATTTGTATATTTATCCGTATGTATATTTTCAACTTTTTACTAATTATATTAATATTTATAAATTTATAAATATTATAAATTTTAAAGCTATTTTAATGTTTTGTTAATATCTTTCTTTTTATCTAATTCAAAATAATTCCAATAAAATTAAAAACATATAAAATCGCATGATAATGTTTTCTTCTTCTTCTTCTTATTCTTTTTTTTTTTTTTTAAACATTAGCAAGTTCTAAGTACTGATAAATGAATAGCAACTTTAGTGTAGTATTATTACTATTCAAACCATAGTTTCGAATGACACTCAAAAAAGCCTTATTGAATTATATATATATATATATATATATATACGTAATTCATTAGTTTTATATATTTTTAAAGAATTTTTGGTTCCCATACATGCAAAGTATCACGCCAACTATGGATTATATAAAAATAATATCTTTTCAATTTACATACGTGCACGATATTATTTATTGAAAAATGCAATATCCGCACGACGATAAAGAAAATTTTTTTTGTTTTGCATTCCATATACAAAACAATTGAACATTTACTTCATAATAAAGTTATTGTATAAATTGAAAATTATAAGTTATATACAAAATAAATATCGTACGTGTTTAGCGAAGACTAAAGTGGATCTAAACTGTTCCATTCATTGATGCATTACTATTCACAGCTTAACGCGAGCATCTCTTATTCATAAAACAAACTTGGTGAGCTTAATTATACTTAGTTTACACATTTTTTTTCGGGTGCCAATATACATATGTTTGTTTCACGTCTGCAACGGTTCGATAGCGTCCGTACATATACTGCAACGGCTCAAATGAATCATTAATTATAGCAGCGACGGTATGTTACGCCCAAACAAATACAATCCATAACGCACATGCACACCCACCCGCCCACGACTATAGCGTGCGTGCGTGCGTGCGTGCGTGCCTGCATGCATACATGGCGTGTGTGTGCGCGCGTGTGTATACAAATACATATACTCACTATTGTAAAATTGGTTATAATATTTTAAAAAGTTTTTATTTAATTAAACGTTCTTGTTATGTAAGTCGTACCTTAATAAAATCTCTTTCATATGAAAAACATTGTACAAAATGAAATATTTTGATAAAGCACGTAGACATTTTACAATTTTTTCAACAAGTATTTTAATAGTAAATCAGGGACCGCCAAGACTTTTATATAAACTTACAGTTTGAACATTATCCTGTCAATATAATTATTATCTTATGTTTTACACATGCTTTCAAATAATAAATAAGTTCAATGTAATATTAAATTAATTAATTGATTATTATTACTATTCACAATTCATTTCTATAATACAGTAGCTGCAAATCGACCATTCATCACTCTTTTCATCATTCGTAATAATATAAAATATGAAATACCTGTCGCTGTCGAGCTTAGATTTTGAGCCTCTACTGTTCTTTATTTTATTTTCTCTTCTTTTCTTTAATAAAAAATAGCTTATTTATAACAAACCAGTATTTTCGTTTAAAAATAAACCTCATTTTCTTAGGATATGTACAAAGGTTCCTTAACACTTTTTTTTCTTTTGTCATTATCACAACATATAAGATTACATTATCATTTTTCATTATTAATAATTTTGAGAGTTTTGTTTATTTTTCATATATTTCTCGCCAAGCAGTTGCAAACTATTTTATTTTATTTCCTCGACATCGTCTGTGGTGGTGTAAAAAATATTCTAAAATAAAAATATAATGCTACATTTCCTAAAGAACCTTCATGTGTTTGCCAATTTTTTTTTCTTTTCTTTTTTTTTTTTTGTCGATTTGTAAACTTAATTCGCAGCGCAGTTTCTTGCATTGATGTCTTCAAAATTATAAAAATATATATATATATGTTATATATATATATATATTTTTTTTTTTTTTTATTTAAGTATAACAGTAGAGGCCTCGAGCTTCGACAATTCTTTTTCTTTGCACCAAGACGAAAAGATAATTAATAAAATTATTATAAATATTCTTATTTCCTTTACATCTTTCGTTCTTGTTATCCTCTTTTGAATATAGAACGAGGAAACGACGCGTGCTTAAGAAAAAAAATATATTAGTCGCAATTTTCATCCGATATCTCGACGCTTTTGTGCTCTTGGCAAGCTTATTAACAAAATAACTTATTTTAGTTTTATCACTCATGTTTTGTGTAAGTTTCTCTCTCTCTCTCTCTCTCTCTCTCTCTCTCTCTCTCTATCTACCTACCTATCCTACCTATCTATCCTATCTATCTATCTATCTATCTATCTATCTATCTATCTATCTATCTACCAGTTCTCAGTGCGTGGATGAATCTGCGTGTGCGTGTATATGTATGCTTTGGAGGAGTATGCCTGTGTATCTTTATCAGTCGAACTAAAGTTTTATCATTCTGATCTATGCGACATTCTCACTCGACATTCTACCATCTATCCCATTCTGAACTCTTGTTGGTCGTCTTTAGTTTTGTCTAAAAGCAAATTATAGAGTGACAATAAACTGTGCTACCAATACTTTACTTATTGGTCCGCTAGACTGCATAAAATTTCCAATTTTAGGACGCTCCTGGAAATCGTTAACAATTTACCAATACACGTTAACATTTATATTATGAATCATTGCCAATACGAACAGATACTTATTTCCCCAATTAAATTCTCTCGTTTTATTTCTTTTAAAACTTAATGTCGTTCCAATATACTTTTTAATGAATTTTCTATTTTCAGGTCTTAATTTAAGTTAATTATCTTAAATAACTAAAATATTATGCCAATTACAGAAATAGTAATTAAAAGATTAATTATACTTAAGCCGGTGCGCTTAAGTATTGAATACCCTTTTAAAAAATAATTTAATTTGGCATATAATGTTGTATAACGTCCAGTTAGCAGACAAACCAGTAATAATTATCTACAAAATTCAGATTAATTTAAACGTAAGCTTATAAAATGTTTTCTACATTCTATAATCGAATAATTTGCCGAAAAAACGAATCTTAATAACCAAAGACGCCCAACAATGTGCTAATATACCAGCTATATAAATTTTTTCTATATTTTTTTTCTTTTTATTTTTCTTAAATTGTTTTCTTTCACAACCTAACGATATATTATTTATTTTTAGAATTATATGTTTCTTTATTATTTAATTGAAAAATCTTTTGGTTATCTTCTAGACATTTTATGCTTTATATTTTCGAAGCAGAAGTTACAAGTTCCGGTTTACGCAAAATGTGCAGAGGCACGTAGGAACAAAATTCATTTTATCAATAAGTGATAATTACATTTTATTAATCTAATACAGTATTACTTCAATCACTAATAACATACTTATTCGTGTAATTGTACATTAAATCGATTTATTAATTATATCAGCCTTCGTGTACAATTTTACAAAGATTTATTATATCTATTGTAATGAATTCTTCAGATCGAGGTAAGAAGGTAATTAAAAATTGCTATCAATTTAACATTAATTCCGTTACATACGAAACATTCATTGTTTAATAATTACAAATGAATAAATACAAGATGATAATTTTAATATAGACAGGGAAAAACTTTTGGGAGTTATTTTTTATAATATTACTATGGCAGTTATAAAATGAAGCGTTTTAAAACTTTATCATATAAATAAGATTTATTTATCATTTGCTGGACTCTGAACCAGACGTTATTTCAAAAGGAAAATCGTCTCATTGATATGGGAGTTTCACCATTGCCAGGACAATTTTACTTTCAATATTTTCAAAATTTATATATAATATTCGTTAAGATAAAAGTTTTTTTTTTTTTTTATATGTGTAATTATCTTATTCCCGGAATGGTACCTAAAATAAGGACCGTCCGTTATAACATAATATTCATGTTATAACGAAAGAACATTATAATTTATGATTAAGTCGATCTTGTTTTCAACAGCACAAGCTGTTCTAAGCATTCGTATTAGTTTTAATCGCTGATGAAGTAAAAGTAATTTTAAGCGTGATAAATATTAATTGTATAGCATTTACACGGACAAATCTATAGGGAACTGCCATATTGTTAAAACATGCGATTTTTTATTTAGTTATTTAATTGTAGAGGCTGCAAAAATTCAAATTATTCATTGAAAAACATTAAAAACTATAATGCTATTGTTTAATAAATTGGAGGGGGGGGCTGTTGACAAAACATATAAAAATTTGTAATTAAGTTCATTTGAATCAATTGTCTTCGAATGATTTATTTCTGATAATCGAAAAATGTATTTTCATGACATTGGACCTGAAGAATTTATGCGATTATCTTTCATTTTAACCGTTTTCTAACGATTATAGCAGAAGAATATTGTAATATTAATCCTATAGAATTTGAAGAAACTTTTAACGAGTACTCGACTATCAAATATTGAACTTTTACTTACGAATCCTATCGAATGAATAGAATTTTATAATTTCTTTCCGGGATAAATAAATAATTTTTTAAGCTTCTTTGACTAATTATTGCATGTATTATAAATTATTATCCTTACCTGGCAGTTTGTTTGTTTTTCTTTCTTTCTTTCTTTCTTTTTTTTTTTTTTTTTTTTTAGAATAAAATAGATACCTGAATAACGAGCCTAAAGAACAAGATATCTCTCTTAAAATATATATATTTTATTATTACTAAACGATTCTTCATCGCTTCGTAATCGATTTTTATTAACTTATTATTAACGTATATTACTTTGCTAATGGTTCGATATCAGTAAGGAATTTCCATAAAGTTGAAAAAGTTAGCAATAGCGGACTAGCTGTCACCTCTTAAGACAATTTCTCATATGTTGGGATTAAATAATATTGATTGAAGTGTTTATTAATAAATAAATCGTCATCTCAAGGCATCGGCTCTTTCATGTTCCCGCCGATATTTTGTATAAGCTTAACAAGGATCTTAACAAGGTCGATACATTAATAATCTATTGGTAAATAGAAGATTATTATATAATTAATTGATGATAAAATCATAAACGTGGCCGGATGGTGGTAATGAATTCAACGACTGCGTGCGTCGATTAACGATGCAAGAAGTCGAGTATTATATTATTGGGGAGGGGGGGGGAGGCTCGAGGGCAATAATATGCTGAAAGTACTGTCGATACAGCAGTCTTTTCACAAAGATAAGTAATCAGGCGTTATAATAATATTACGTTCAATAATTCTTCGCGAAATTGTACACCTAGGCCTTAAAGGACTCAACTGAATCATCAAGTTTTCGTTAATATTGATCGTTTACTCTACAGTGCTTAGGATCCTCGATGAATTCTTATCAAGTATTATTAGTATCCGTCGGATCGCTTAGTATCCCTTAGCTTAAATTAAGGTGGCGATGGCTAATCGAGCACACGCAGAAGCAAAGATCAGTCAATATAATATAATATACTATACTATACTATAATATAATATAATATAATATATAATATAATATAATATAATATAATATAATATAATATAATATAATATAATATAATATAATATAATATAATATAATATAATATAATATAATATAATAAAATAATATAATATAATATAATATAATATAATATAATATAATATAATATAATATAATATATAATATAATATAGTATTCACAATCGCCCGCTTACGACAATACAATAATACAATAATAAGCATGAATGAATGCCTTAAGGTGCCAAGCATATTGCCACCTGGCGAATCTTGTTCCCAGTGCCCCGCCATATGCCACGCGTATAACGTTATTACTCCGGGTCGCTGCATCGACTGAAATCGAGGCCGCGCGTTTCCACCGTCGAGTCAGTCGAGTGCATTTTGCCAAAGAGACGATGACGACGATGATCGACGATGATCGAAGATGATCGACGATGATCGAGACACTTATCGTCGTTCCGTAGCGGCGATCGCGGGACTTAGATCAGGTTTAGGATGATAAGAGGGGCGCCGGCAGCGAACTCTTATGCTTGGCCTGTTGGCACCACCTGACTTGAAGGCTCGGTTAAAGGGCCGCGGAGTTACAGCCCTCGACTAGTGGGGACAGCGGCCCGATCTTACCTCTGCCGCCGCTGTTTATCCTATCTGTCTCGTAGTGAACGTCTAGTGAGAGGCCTGCGAACAACGTAGCCTGGGGTTAATCGTCTGGGTAATTCCGTCTCTTTTCGCGCAGTATCCTATATTTCATTAAATATCCGTTCGACCATGTCTTTAACCTCCTATCTTTTAAAATTATGCCAAATCGAATGGAGTTGCGTCTCCGAGCGGCCTATCTCAACAAAATAAATAAATAAATACTTATTGCAAAATAAGTTAACAAGGTCGCTAGGTTTGCTGACGAGAATTCTGCCGAGACTCTCTGAGACGACACTCCTTCCTCACTACTCCTTACTGATGGACCCTCTTCCCCTTAATCTCGCTTATTCGTCTCCTACGTTACGTGTTAAAGACAACTTGTCTCGTTCCATTTTAATATCAGAAGTTTACATCTCTATCTCGTTGTTCTCTTTCAGTCGTACGTAGTATAAACTTAAAATATTACCGAATTATCGGTAACCTGCTATGTAATTCTAAATAATTCTAAATAATTTCTATATTATAAAATGCGAAATTGATATGAACGCCCTTGAAATAAAAGAAACTCTCTTTTTGACGAATAAATAATAATTCTTGCTATACTGTACGATACATTATATTATTAAAATAAATATGAGCTCGGAAAAGTATTTTCACTTCATTGTTAATTAATAATATAAGAACTTTGGTAAAGAAGATTGCATTATTATTATGAAGGGATATGATTGATAAGTCATGAAATTAAATAAGTATATGATATCGAAATAAAGTTATTAAGCATAAATAGATGTTAGCACACTTTCCTTATACTGCATTGGAAAATACATATACGTTGACGCTGACTTATACTTTAATTATAGTTGTACAATGAAATACGTAACGATAATTGTCCGATAAGTTTAATGAATTTCTACAGTAATATATGTGTATAAAAAAAAAAAAAAAAAAAAAAAAACTTGGCGATTCTTTCGCTGTCTAATGACTAGTCTATTTCTATTTTTTTACTTAATACATTTTAATAGCATTCAAGAGTTTTTGTTACCGTCACAAGAAACGTTTCATCTTGTTTCATAAAAATCCATTAGACTTTGGCCCACTGCCGATTATTTTCTTTACATGAATCTGAAACTAAGTAGAAATTCGGGAACTTAACTTATGTAGTATTCCTTTAATTAAACTTTTCCGTTGGAAAACGAAGAAGAGCGCTTCAATAATATATATATATATATATATGTATAAATATATATATATATATTTCTAATTATAAAATTTATGTACTTAATAGTTCATTACTTAGAACTATATTTACAATATAATTTTAAGGTTTATGATGATAATAATTAAAATTATATTATATTCTCTTTTTATATATATATTTTTTATATTATAATGTTTTGATTGAGAATTTTTTTATTACTTTAGATTCTCAAGGACCATTATGACTTTCTATTGATTTTTAATAAGAAATTTAAAATAAAATACTTATAAAAATCTAGTATTTTCTAAGGCAAAATATATGATTTTGTATGATTTACAAAATAACGAATCATTATAAAACTTGAAATGTAAAAAAAATATATATATATATCATAATGAATTTTTCTTTTCTATTATAGTTTTTTTCTTTATTTTTTTTTTTCTTAATCCTATAACATTATAATACTTGAAATAAAAGTAATAATTATTATAAATTATTCTATACGTAAATGTGTATAAATTTACTTTGGAAAATCTAAATATCCAAAGATATCAATTTTTAATTATTGTCAAAAATATTAAAAGGATTTAATATATTCGTTATTCATTTTTATGGTTTTTAATTAGAAAAATTCGTAATTCATAATGGTTTCAATTTTTACGTAATAATTTTATTTTACAATTTTGCCAATATCGTGAAATTTTAAATGCTTTAATTTACAACTAATGAAAAAGTAAAGTCAGAATATAAAAATTATTTATTCATCACAGCGATTTACATATTTACAAATAAAGTTATTATTAAAACAATTATTATTTACATAAGTAATTAATTGCTAATGCAGTTAGATTTGCATTAATTTTTTTACTATTTAAAAATTAATTCCTCTGTTGTTAAATAAACACAAAAGTTTTTTTTATATATATATATAATATACTTTTTAATACGAGCATCCTAAATGATTGTATAATTTTTATCAGTTTAGTACTTAGACGGACTATAATAAATAATTTATTTTCCATTACTTTAAATACTTTGTTGTAAAAGTGAATGTAATTGTCGGCAATAATAATAATAATAATAATAATAATAATAATAATAATAATAATAATAATAATAATAATAATAATAATAATAGTGATTAGTTGTTACAACCTCCAATAAATAATAATGGATGAAAAAAAAAATAAAATGATGTAGGTATAATAGCATCATTCGATTTATTGATTAAACTGAGAACTGAGTTTAATAAAAAATTAATCAATCGCGCATAAATAAGTAAAATTACCAAAAAATTAATGCGGTTGTGTTTAAAGATTATTATTCGATTAAGACCCACCACCAGGATTATCCTTCTCAGTTTGTATGGTGGTAAGTTGTAACGTACATTTTTGATATGCGTATTTACCGGAAGGCCTCCGGGACGTAGAAGAATGATGGAGCTGTCCTGTTATCATCGGGGTTGATTCCGGAATAAAAGCAGCTACCAATAGCGCGCAAATTACCAACAACGCGCCAAATACAAAGGGAGGTCCCGGTACCAGCTGAAACAGCACCAATCAGCATTATCATTATTTTCAGGACCTGTCGCACATTTTACCCTACGTTAATTATGGATCCCTATGATCCATACGGTACATAGAAGAGCATTAATCGACACTCGAAGGAAGGATAATTAAGTTACGCATTGGATTCTCCTATGCTTATAATATACGAAACTGTGTAGCAGTCTGGGGGGTAGGAGGAGGTATCGTCGTTCGTACCTGAGGCATGATTTCCAGGTGCGTGGCAGTTCCGGTATTATTGTTATCCTCGAAGAGAGGCGGCTTGAGGGGCAGCGATGGACTTTTCTCGTTCAGATCGACATGGAACAGGTAGAATATGACGCCGAACATAGCGGGTCCGAGACCGTTGCAGAGACCCCGCATCCCCGTGACCATGCCCTGGGCCAGGCCCTGCTTGTCCGCATCCGAGTGCATCGAAACGAAGGCTGAGATCGCTGGGTACGTGATTGAGGAGATCGACGCCAGAATACCAGCTGCCCACATCATCCTGGATCGTTCCAACCATCCCCGAGCACACAAGCAAATATTCACGATCAATTTTTTATTCCGCACATTGGTTTATTTTTTAAATTTCTTCCTCCCGACTTTTACAACTATTATTATTATTATCACTACTGTCGTTGTCGTCGTTGTCGTTGTCGTTGTCGTTGTCGTTGTCGTTGTCGTTGTCGTCGTTGTCGTTGATTCTTGTTGGGATATTTTGTAAGGATGGTATTGATTGGATAATAAATAGATGGTACATCGGTTTGAATGAAGTGCATTTGACATGCGTATTCGGTTAAACGGAAGAGTTGCGGTTTGCGCAACCCCTTATAGATCGTGATTCTGGTCGGGAAACGTGAGCTTGCATTACTTACCATGTTTGAGAGCCGAATCCGTACCACATGAGTTGGAGTAGCTCGAAGAGGAGCCCGAGCATAATTGTGTGCTTGCTGCCGAGTGTCCTCATGAGCGGCCCGAGAACGATTTGGGCAAAGACGCTGAGGATGCCGACGACGGCTATAAATATTGCAACCATCGTCGCCGAGAATCCCATAGCGAGCTTCAGGTAAACGAATATACAGCTGTATTGGCCAGCCTCTGGCAAGTAGCTCAGGAACACGGTGACGCACAGCATCAGTATCGTGTGATCTTTCCCAACCTAATCACGTAAACATTTATACTATAAACATCGATTGATTTTCATCGTTATCCTATCATCATTGCCTTTGCTCTCGTTGCTCTTTTACATAAGCATTTCTTATAGGTTAGAAAATAATCGCTGCCTTAACGAATTTATCACTTACTTCCCGATCACGTAATCATAAAACAATAAAGCTTTTTTAAATTCATATTATATATATATAAGTTTTTTTATTCAAAATACATTCTTGCATTACGTATTCCCAACTCTATGTCGACGAGAATTTTCGCATTTAATCTTAAAGTTGTTAACGGCTAGCTATAAATAACCAAGGATCTAGAGATTGTTGATATCGATAAACGATGAATATATTCGAGAAATAGTCGCTGCTCGTGACTATTATTTAATTCAGCGCATTGAAAGATAAGAACCAGATAAAATTATAAATATTCCAGGTAAATAATTTTTGCAATATTTTTGCATTGCAGTAATTTAAATTGATCAAATTGATTTGCATTAACGAATTCCGTACTATTTTGAAGCGGCATTTCGATTGCGATTCAATAACACAATAATACCATTAATAATAATAGTAATAATAATAAAAATACTAATAATACTAATAATACTAATAATACTAATAATAATAATGAAGTCGTAATAAATGAATTTCGGCATAGAACAGCACATTTAGGTGAATACAAATTAAAAAACAAACAAACAAACAAACAAACAAACAAAAAGGAATCAAAAACTCACTTTGCCGAGGGCGGCGAACGGATCCGCTTGCTCCCAGGATATCGGGGCAGGGGGCCTTGCTTTTTCCGGCAGGCTCTCCGGCACTGCTACGAGAATGAAAAATACATCCAGAATAGCAATAGCTGTGGCCAGCGCTACCACGACGTTCTGCCCGTATGTGCTCATGGTGAAGGCCCCCATCGCCGGGCTTATCACCATACTCGCTGCAAAGGTCGCCGAGACCTGTACAGATTAAAATTTTCTCTGCTTTACACCAGAATCTTTATCCTTCGTATCGTAGATTAATATTTTCTTACGTAAAATGGCTTCTGCGTATTAACAATTAAGACTTTTACATTATTCGTAATTGCATTTGTACTCTTTGTACAAAAAATATTGATTAATTTAATTTCTTTATTGAAATTTCATTATGAAAAAAAACAGAAAAAAAACGTGTATATATATATATATATATTATTTACGTTATTAAGAAATTGTCACCTGGAAAGATCAACACGTGTAACTAATTACTTCGACCTTCCTCCATGTCTCCAGGGCATCACTGACAAAAGTGAAATAAACGGCTCTTTTTATTCAATTGTCCTTCCATTGAAAAGTTCAAGTTGAGCCTAAAGCTCATCTCCAAACTTTCACGAGTCAGT
This sequence comes from Ceratosolen fusciceps, assembly GCA_018883505.1. Classification (NCBI taxonomy): domain Eukaryota; kingdom Metazoa; phylum Arthropoda; class Insecta; order Hymenoptera; family Agaonidae; genus Ceratosolen; species Ceratosolen fusciceps. The sequence goes on from RCIC01000002.1 coordinate 7,121,278, forward strand.
GCTTCACTTATTAAACCTATTTTAGTCTACGTACATATCATATCCTCTTAAGATTCCTAATGACACGGCATTCATTCGTAATCGGTTCTTTAACAGTGGTTTCAGCAAATCCAATTAATTTTGCAAGAAATAATTTCTCATATAATAGAAAAGGACGAGGCGTCGCTGGATTTTACACTGGACTGTTATTGATTTCAGTCGTAATGAAATTTTATTTCACTTATTTATGTATATAAGAAGCTTATTGCGATACGTAAATGTCATAACCTTGCATACTTAAGCGAAAATAACGTCTATTAGTGTTGGAACAGAACGAGGACAATTTTAATGAAAAAGTAATTCCCATTACGTTATAGTCACGAAAATTGCTTAAAAGTATGATTTAACAAATTTTTATAAAATGTAAAATCACAGCTCCTTTTGGTTTTTAGTTAGAATTATAATAACAAATCTAACATCAAATTATCAATAAAAATAAATATACACTAGATCAGGTTTGCGCTCGTTATCTACTTATATATCTTTCGTTGAAGATTATTGGATCACTGTGGACAACAATGGATCTACTAAGCATTCAAGCAAATGTAAATAATGTTATAATTTATACTTAATGTAATTATAAAAATCTTAGGAGCTACAACCAATATAATTATAAGCAGAATATACTTTTATTGCAGTTACTGAATTTCGAATTCATTTTAAATTTCTTATCGAATGTCTATGTTTAGCAATGAAAATACGCTTCAAATGATTTAAAGCAGATGTTACAGTTTTTGTTTAATTATATCTTCGATCTTCGACTACAATACTTAAAAATCCGTAAAAATATACTCGTAGTTTTTATTTCAATCAAGTCTTGTACTCTTATCAGAATTTCATAGAAAAAAAAATTAAAAAAAAAAAAAAAAAAACATCGGTGCATGTTATAACAGTCGTTTAATACTCAACGGATAATATATTTTAAAGTCTTAGCCTTAATATTTGATTCTATTTATGATTAAGATATTTAAGCGGAAGAAACGCATGTAGAAACAGTACACGATCTTAATAAATTTATGATGAACTTAATAATAAAAACTCTTAGCTGCTTTATCTCTATTTTATTTCTAATTCATGAATACATGATGAAGGCAAATAAATGCTTAAAGCAAAATTCTTCTCACAAACATCTGCTTTTCCGGAAGATTAAAGAATCTTCTGGCGATTGATTATGCATTTTTTTAATAATCGAAACCGATTGCATTTATTGTCTTTTAATAGAGACTTATGATTTGAGAAATAGCCGGAAATCAATTGGGCAAGTACTGAGGATATCGAACTTCGGTCAATCAAAAAAAAAAAAAAAAAAAAAAAAAAAATAATTCTCTCCGGATCCTATAAATTAGTTTATATTACATTTTTAACGATCGTTCGACTTTTAGCTTCGAATTCTTAATAAGTAATATAATTGCAAATGCAATTAAAAGAAATAGAACGATTTCCAATAACTTTATATCCTTTTTGGAAATTTGAGAACGATTTCAAGAGACATTAAATATTCAGATCATTTTTGCAATTTGATTATATAATTTACGTATAGATCCTTTAAGATGCAAAAAAAAAAGACTCAGTTTCATTACTACTGAGCTTTGGAATATAATATATATAATTGCCATAGCTGATGGGGCGCATTTTTTCAAGCCAGCCTTAGTCAAGCTATTTTTAGGCTGGATTGTACATTAATTCAATGTAAGTGGAAATCAAAGTCGAAGGAAAAAGTAATCAATGGTACGAATATTATAGCCTGAGAGCTTTAAAATGAAACAGAAATGAAAGAGTTGCCATGCAGAGTTGAGACACATTTTGGGGAAAAAGCACGCTCGAGATCATTAAAAAAAATGATAGATTATATGTCAACGTCTAATTGAAATGTATAAATTAAGCATAATTATTGTGCAGTTAAATCGAGGAAGGAATTTTTGATTAAAAATGAGTTAATATCAATGGATTTTTAACAAACATTCAAGATAAATGATATAATAAAAAGATAATAAATAAAGCAATAAGAAGATACGTATATAAGAAGTACATGTACACTTCTTGTTTTGTTTTTTTCTGTTTTTTTTTCTTCTTCTTGCTATTAATGGACAGATAAAGTGATTGAAAATGGAAAACCTGGATCGAAACCAAAAGATTAAATGAATTTGATCAATAGTAGTTTCAATGAAAATCTATTCGATTTTTGAATCAGTATCATGAAAATAAAAGTCTACGAGTATTTATGGGCGAGGCATAAATTAAATTTTTCATTAAATTCTCAAATTTCTGATAAAATCAATCGCTAGATATTTCTATTATTGCCACGATAGTAAACAAAGTAAATTACTACCTAGGTATATAAAATAATTAAAAATCAAATTATTTGAAGTGCGTCTAAGGAAAGACAAATTATCAATGGATGACGCAACCCGATGAAGCACAAGCAGAAACACAGCGTCAAATTGATTCGTTGATGATAAAATGATTTTTTCATTTAACTCCTTGAAAATATTTACAAGCGTGCGTTTATTTTAGTTTAATTTATTTAGAAATAAAAGCCATTCGGTCGGTTAGATTACGTTTGAAAAAAATTGTCCGAGAACGTACAATACCAAGTTCACTATAACTTTGAATTATTATAAATCGTAGTAATCGTTCGACGTTATTGATTCTGCATTAATTAATTGCACGGCCATTGAACGAGTGCGTGTCGCAAAACAAGGAGAGCGTATAGTATAAGGGACTGCTTGGAAAATAAATCCGATCGCCGATTTGCCATAAAGATGCTCCTCCTCGGCAACTTCGATTCGTTAATAAACAAGACGAATCGCGAGAAATATCATCATCGAGACTTTCCATAGTAATTATAATTAATAACGATACATTAACTTACGCTTACAAACACGTAAATTTATGAACACGCGCGATTAGTTCATTATTATTGTTGAAATTGTTTTAAAATAAATTTAAAAATACCACCCCTGTATAACGTTCATTTATAGCCTAAGGCTAAGCCTTTTAACTCCCAACCGCCCGCTCAGCCTCTCCCCCCCCCTCCGCCCTCGCGCGGGAGCCCGTTAGCCGAAGAGTCGCGTGCTAGAACTCGTTGCGCGGCACAATTGGAACGATCGCTCGTCAATTTCCCGTCGTTTAACTCGAAAGCTTCTCTCTCTCTCTCTCTCTCTCTCTCTCGCTATCTCTCTCTCTGTCTATGTATCTGTCTATCTATTTATCTCTGTCACTCGGTCAGTGCGCTTGTAATTGTTTCGAGAAAGGTCGACCTTGGGGGGCTTGGCTGCACAAATTCGGTGCTTCGGAGGAAGTTCGCTTTATCATCACGGCGCTGAGATTACTTAATGCACAAATACAATGCTCCGGGCTCACGTATAGAACATGCCCAACTGGCAAATGCCGAGACGGCTGGCTAACTCCGCGTAAGCGTACATTTCGGCAAATATTGGACGAGTGCCCAACCGAACGAAGCTCGCTAAAAAGGTTAATTAAATAATAAAGAAAATAATAAAATAACGGGACTTACCCTTCCGTAGGCCTTAGACCTCTGGCTCTCCTCGGTTATGTCGGCTACGTAGGCAAAGACGACGGAGAACGTGCAGGCGAAGACCCCGCTTATCGATATCATGGCAAAGAACCACCAGGTGTTGATGCTCATGAGGGGTATGGGTGCGCAGGTGAAGGCCACCGTTATCAGGAGAAAGAACTTGCGGCCCCATACGTCGGAGAGGGCGCCGATCAACGGCGCCGAGAGGAAGGAGAGTATGCCCTTAATGCCCATTATGAGGCCGTTCATGAGGAAAGTGTGGTCTGGGAAGGTCTCGTTCAGTACCGAGATCACCGGCATCGTCAGCAGGCCCCACGCGAAGAACTCGAGGAATATGACGACCAGCGCGTGGTACACCGACGCCTCCCCGACGCCCGAAGTCTGCAAATATAGACAAAAAAGTAAAATATCGTCCATCTATCTTACGTTCCCTCCAGCTGTTGCGTATTAACGTAACCAAACAAATGTAAAACTAAAGCAAACGCAAGCTGCTTTAGTGCTGCTTAATTCTTCTATCTCCCTCCGACCAATTTATTCTCGCTCTATTAATATTCAAAGGAACATTGGGAATCGTTAAAGTGTAACGAAATTCCTAATTTAACAATTTCCAGTAAATATATTTTTGCAGGGATTCGGCAATTGCTCATTACCGGCAATGTATAATCGAACATAAAATTACTATTACTTCCATTACAATAATTATTTTGCGATTACGTGTTTTTTTTTTTTTTTTTTTTTTTGTAATCGTAGCTTTGCAATTCATCGCAATGGATACGTTTCTATAAATAAATTAGACATTTCAATTAGAAAGAGCTTTCGTCTCCACTTCGAACTTCACTAACTTTTTTACAATTTTCTAAAATTAGTAAATGAAAACGCATAGAATAAGATGTAGAATACGATTTCTTTCGATATCGCAGACAAAACATCGCTTTATTTATAAATGATTATTTAGGTTATAGAAATAATTATTTAGGTATGCATTATTTAGATACTAGAACTTTCAGGACCTTGGAACAATACAATTAACATGGCGACTGAAATATTTTATAATTAAACTCCGTAATTGAAAAAAGGGCTTATGCATTTTGATAAGAATTTGCAAATAGGCATATTTCATATTAGTTTATATTGTATTCGCGCCGATGTACTGCATCGTACTGCATTAAAATCAATGTCTGACAGTAAATTGTCAAATAAATACACATATCAAACTATATATATATATATATTCGGTTATTATAACTAATAGAAATAAATAAAAAAAAAAAATATAAATAAAGTTATTCGATATAATTAATATCGGGAATGGAGGAATGCAATATGCGACTCTATAATAATTTAAAAAGCTAACCATTCTATCAGATATTAATAAAATTAATATTCTAACGTAATGGATGCATTGGTTGAATCGAAATGTTTTTTCGGAATGCTCCTCTGGATGTACTCGGTATGTGCGCTTGATCAAGAGCTTAATTATAGATTATCCATATAGCACCTATGCAGCGGTCTTTTAATAGATTCTTTACAGAATCACTATACTTAACATCCTATCTCATATTATCAGTTTTTTAATATCGTTCTTATATAAGGATTGTCGAATTATATTTTCGAAGGAAATCTTCCGAGCAATTATTTCAAAATATTATTTGAAAAAAAGTTACGATTGCATACAAATCTACAGGAAAATCATTGCTAAATGCGACTAATCGGACCTGTCAATCACTAAATCTCGTGCTTAAATTGTAACTATGACAATTTATTTTTGCTTTTAAATATTTAAATTTTTCCATTATGACGTAAATTAAGTTAGATAAAAGTTATTGGTAAATTTCTATTATTAACAGTGTTAAACGTAAGCTCCTAATGTAAATTATCCGAAAGACGAGTCATAATTACAATTAACTGTTCATTATCCGTTCAACTTCATTTACGAATCTCATTACCCGTTGTGCTTAAAAAAATCTATAAAATAGATCGTATAGAGTCAATTCTTTCCAATAGTTAATACTTTGTTACTTATTATTATTATTATTATTAATTATTTCTTAATTCAATAAAAACAGGTTTAAATTTTAGTTTCATTTAATTTACTGTCATCGACGATCCTTATAATTTTAGGGAAAGGCAAAAGATATTCCATTTGTAACTTTGCTATTCATTCATCGTAACAGAATGCAATAACCGTACAATACATGCGCGCCCGCGCAATATACATAAACAATCAATCTGTTGTAATATTATAGATTCTGTATATTTAAAAAAATAATAATATTAATTTAAGTGTGTGCAATATTTTATATAGAATTCAAATAAGTTGAATACTTAAGTATTAATCTAACAATAAATTTGAATAAACAAAAACAAATACTGCTTTAAATCCTTTTTTTTTTATAGTATATAAACATTGAAATTCAGGGAAACTAAATCTATGCTCGCATTTCCAGATTTATTGTCGTATATCGTATAAATTGTATTACATAATGTCTAAATTTATAATTTATATTGAATTGCTCGATTGAATTCCATCGATTTCCAATGTTATTGAAATTAAGAGCAAAATAAAATAATAATAATAATAATAAGTCACACACTCTTTGAAACTTAAGATATAATATCATTAAATAAATTACACGAATATGACTCTAACGTAACTTTAAAAAGAGCATAAAAAAGGTAATGCGAATTTTATTTGCATTTTTAAGTTAATTAAGAAAATTCATGCAGGAAAATTCGTCTCGTAGTACTCAATTATTCACATTTATAGCTGAAAACAAAGTAGTAGCTCTACTTCTTCTTCTTCTATTTCAAACTTGATTTCATTGTAAATGACGAAAAATTTAATTAGCGTTACTCTAATGATATACGATATTATACCTTTGGTATATAATTTAGAGGTACGTTAAGTAAAATCAATTTGAATTTCCGATCTAATAACTAATACGTTTAAAATATTTACGCAAAACGTGTCATTTGACATTCTATAAATGTGAAGTTTCAAACATGTTACCCAAACGTAGTAACCGTACCTACACATACTATCATTATGATATTTCATAATGTGTACCTTTCGTTACTTGCTCGTACTATAAAAATAGTAATTAATAAAATATTTGACAGATATTATTACTCTACAAACCTTAGTGTCGAGAACAACCGGAAGTTGACAGTATAAAAAAAAAAAAATGAAAATTGTTATAGATAATACAAAAAGTAAAGCATTTTTTCTACTGGCATATATTTCTTACTAATACTAATTTCACGTGCTTTCTTAACGTTACGTATTTTATTTAATACACGCGAGGACGCCGAAAACTATTTAATAATCGATACATTTTAGTAAATAATAGATGAGAATATAATTAATATAATCGAAGAGCATCAAATCATCATTGCTTCTATTATTATTACTATTATTATTACTATTATTATTACTATTATTATTATTTAAACAAATTGGGAGAAAATTAAACCGGATTTAGATTTCGATACATTCAAATTTATAAACAATTTGTATTTGTAAATAAATAAAAAGTATCAGCGATCAATTTGTCCGATGCTTTTTTTAATCTGGATCTTCGAACTGTATTGCATTTATAGGAAATAGAAAATGATAGATAAATGCTAATTTTTCTTAAATATCTGATATAGCTATTGGCTTTTAGGCTTAAAGCGTTAAGCGTATGAGAACGTGGAAGTACCTAGAAGTTTTGTGCTAAAGTAAAAATTATATCTGTACAATTCTTCTTAATAATGGCTAATAATTTTACCAAGTATTAAGATAATCGGAAATTTATGAATCCGAAGAATTATAGGATTAGATTTGGCATCGATCCGACAAATACGGATTATTCAGAAATTATTTACTTCATCAAAATGACACAATGCTTTATTAATATAAAAGAGGGGCTGATAATTAACTTAATAATATTTTGTCCGATTAAATAAAATCGTAAGAGGCATCTGGCGATATTAATTTAACGCCTAGAATAAGCCGCAGAAGTGCAGGTATTACGAAATTCCGAGGGCTTCGCGAGTGAGGTCATAATAAAAATACTTCCGCGAGCTTTTACACCAATAACTGGAGATTAAAGTTGTAGTTTAAGAGTTGAAATGTGGATTTCTGAAAGCAAAGTGTAATTTTACTATATGACGGGGACGATAACGGGGGGTACGTATGTATGACGCAGGCGGGCGGGACGGAGGGAGGCGAGAAAGGGCATGCGAAGGGCGGGAAGAGGAGGAGGAGGAGGAGGAGGAGGAGGAGGAGGAGTAGGTGATAAGGGAGGGAAGGGACAATTGTCGATGTAATTGCGAAACGAGAGCTGCGTATTGGCGCAAGGGTGGGTAGGGTAGGCCAGGTCGTAAGCTAAAAATCGGTATCGAGCGAGCCGCTCTACGACGACTATAGCTAGCGTCGCGTGACCTAGAACGGGGCGGTAGCTCGCGTTCCTAGCCAGCTGACCTTGAGATGTTGATAGCATCTTTGCAGAAGTGTGCGGTTGGTGCCGACGGGCACTGCGGCTTCCTGGCCCGCGGCATTATGCAGATCCGAGCAGGATGAGCCGAGGCCCTCGGCGTCCAGGTTTGTCGCCCCGGGGGTCATGGCCCCGCAGGAACGACCCTTTCACTTGAATCGCTCCATCATCCGTCACGTGGAGCGGGTAGGGCGGCTGCTAACGTGCCTCCGATGAGCTTTCGGATCGTTGCCTCTCGTTAACAATAAAACCCGACCACCTAATGACCTCGCGCTTTTCCTTATTCTGTTTTGGCTGCTGATGCTGCTGCTGATGCTGCTGATGCTGCCGTTGTACCCGCTGTTCTAGCTGACGACGAGGACGACGACGGTACTGCAATCGCGACAGCCTCCCCATCGTCCTCCTTACCAGCACCGAGCCCCGCGCTATCTCAAACGTAAGAAACAACCCCGAGACCAAACGTCTCATTGACGATACTCCGACGACAAGTCCACCCACCACCACCCACGCACTAATTTCTCCAGGCGCACTTCTGACATTATCTCTCTCTCTCTCTCTCTCTCTCGTTAACACTCACAGTGAAATTAAGGCCGCGCGCACATAATATACGTTATTGGTCTCGCACCCTGTCGAGCGAGCGTGTCGGCGACGATACTCGGCCGCTGGTGCCCATTAAACCTGGTCACCCGCGCAATCGGCCGACCGAATGGCCGCGCGAGTCCAACAATTAATCATTCGGGATACAATATTACGAACAATAATCATAACAATATAGATCGATACTGATAATAACGCGGAGGCTTTCGGTAATACTGGTAACGACGGGTGACGGTTGACGACAACATCAACAAAGATAAGGGCAAGAGAAACAACGTGTGGAGGGATCGGCGTGCCACACGAGCCCGCGCTACGAGGATCCTCTCCGAGAAGGATCAATAATCGCGGGCCATCCTTGTTGGTCGCGCGAGCGGAACTAGTATCAGCAGTAGTAGTAGCAGTAGTAGCAGTAACAGTAGTAGTAGTAGTAGTAGTAGTAGTAGTAGTAGTAGTAGTAGTAGTAGTGGTAGTGGTAGTAGTAATAGTAATAGGGGCAGCAGCAACAGCAGTAGCAGTAGCAGCAGCCAGAGCGGGAGCGGGAGCGGGAGCGGTAACAAGCAGAAGAAAAAAAAGCTCAACAACGCGTATAGAATAGGGAAAAGGGAAAAACCGAACTGGCGCGACTAGAGCTGAGCCGAGTCCACGGAGTGAAAGAGTCTCGCGCTCGCGCACAACGCGTCGACGGGTACCCGCGGCCAACCCGATACCGTCTCTTTTCTCTCTTCCCTCTAACACGAAGGCCGCTAGAGCTGCGGTGCGCGCTGCTCTTCGTCGTGACGGCGGTCGGGACGCCGTGGGAGAGAATCGCTAGCAAGCAGCGTCGCTGCTGCTTGTGTTGCTGCTGCTGCTGTTGCTGCTGGTGGTGGCGGTGGTAGTGGTGGTGGTGGTGGTGGTGGTGGTGGTGGTGGTGGTAGTCGTCGTGGTGCTGGTGGTAGTCGTCGTGGTACTCGTGGTGGTGGCAACGGTGCGCGCGGAACAACCGCGACGATGAAAACGAGAGTCGGGGTATTCGAAGCTCTCCTCCTCCACCTCCTCCTCCTCCTCCTTCTTTCTGTACATTGGTCGAGTTTATGCGACCGCTGGGGTAGTATAGATACCGCGACTCCCTCGGACTGAGACGGGAGGCCTCATTTGGGACAAAGAGCGCGCGCACCTTGGGCTCGCGTCACCATGCGACTCACTCCGTCAATGTCACGGCTCTCTCTCTCTCTCTCTCTCTCTCTCTCTCTCTCTATCTGGGCTTCTCTTTCTACCCCCTGGGCAGGCACGAGTCACATTTCGCTTTCCGTCCCCCATTCATAATTTTTGTAGAAACTGTCCCGACGAGGGGCTTATCTTCGGTATCCGGAGGCGATGCCTATAACGATCGTCTATTTTCGTTGAGCCGTTCGCCTAGCAGCTCTGGCTTCAGTCTGCGCGTGCTCGAGCTTTTCCGGAAAGACCGGGGCCCGGTAGGAGGCCGGCCGAGCTTTACCACCGTCCGTCTCCGTTGTGGAGGGGGGAGCCTTATGAGGACATAGACTTTATAATTAGAGTGAGGCTCGACGAAGAAGACGTCGTCGGTGCGTGCACACTCGCGCGATCATCACCTTGGCAGCCTTCCTCGATCTCCCCCGAGTCCCACTCCATACGTGCCTCTACCCTGGAAGAGATCTTCTCCTTATCTTAATGATAAAGCGCGAGTCATCGGTTAAAAAACTCGTCGTTGTCCAGGTGGACCAGTCAGGGAAACGAAATAGGGAAAAAACGTGTAAAAATTAAGAAAGTCACGGTGTTTCCCGTAAGTTGTATGCGTGCGAAGCTTCTTTCGTTTCCTTCTTAATAATCCAAGTCCAATAAGAGTCGAACGTAACTTTTGTATAAGCCGTATTTATCTATGAATAGCTAATAATAGGTCCATGCAGGAGCCCTGTATGAATAAACATTCGGACATGTACCGAATGTACATTTAAGGATACAGTCGGACCAGTTAGTTGACTATTCCGAATATACGAATATAATAATTATGACGAATTCTAGCGATTCGACCCTCAAAATCGATTCTTTTCAACTCGACTCGCTTATGTATTAATTATTTAAGCATTCGTAGTGAGGAATAAGTAAGTAAAATATAGTGTTCTTGAAATATTCGAATGCCTATGGCATTAAGTGCGTTTGTTATCTGTAAATAATTAATTAGAAATCGAAAACGAAGTGTGCTTTCTATATATATATATATATACATACATATATTCTAACTTGACAGGCGTTGTTTACAATTGACGTTATTTACAACGATTGTTACAACTTACTGCTTACAATTTTCAAACAATATTGTCCTAATACAATCCTAAGGCTTATTTCTAAAACCTTTTTTTATTATTATTATTATTATTATTATTATAATATTAATGCTCGTTGCATGCGTCATTTAGAAATGAAAAAAAGAAACAAATACATATTTAAGTTTTTACAGTATTGAATGAGAATATGGGTATAAGTAAATGAGGGCAATTATTACGGTTTCGATCATCGACTGTGAAAAACATTTCTTTCAAGTCGAAAGGAAAGATATTTCATAATATTTTAAACAACTTCATACTGCCTCTGCCCCGTTTAATAATAATCTATAAACAATAAATAATATTTATCACGATTGTTAGTGATAGGTCATGTGCAAATGAATGTCTTTAATTATTTGTAGTTCGTTATTGTTTTCTTTGTTTCGATTCAAAAATTAAAATGCTCCTTTAAATTGCTCACGCAATTTTATTATAATCGTACGAACGATTCGCAAGAACAACAAAAATGTTATTCAGACGACTGATTACTATTTACGATATCCTACAAAAGCGTAAGTTCCTGTTATATTATTTGAATAATGACCTAATATATACATAATTAAATAACAACACGTAATAATTAAACGTGGTATATATATAACAATCGAGCCTTCGAGCTATTTAATTAATGTAATAGATTATTTAAGGTTCGACTGGTTATGAAAATCTCCTAATACAATTGATTACTTGTGCGAGGGAATTGTTTATATCGAGGAGGAATGCCCGAAGCTTATCATCGGCTATATAAACTCGAGCCATGTATTTTCGATTCTCTCTCAAAGGCGTAAATTATATTTCACGAATTCGTTCGGAGATTCCCGAGAACCGTTCGTAATTCCCGATTTCTTTGCAATAACAACAACCACTGATGCAGGAGACTAATACAGTCGCCGCAATTATTATTAACATTAGTAAATGTATGTCGGCAGCGACGGCGGCGACTTATTTTTACAATCGGCTGAGGAACAATTAAAGTTTTTTAAATAAATAAATACCTTGCATTTGAAACACATGGAAGACGAATCCAGAGACTGGGGGACAGTCGAGCCTTGTCAAAGACAACGTAAAGAGCCTTAACGAGGTATGTAATCGTGAGTACCGGTAATCGTCAGCGCGGCGACTCAATCGTAAGTGCTTCTATAGATAGGAAATCTTGTTACAGTGAGATTTGTAATGTGATTGTCGCGCCGTGTAAGCTATCGGGGATATTTTTAAATAATATTAACGCGCGAAAAGGAGATCGCTGGAACATGGGATGATACAGACGAAGGCGAGCCACGGAATTTCGAATGAGGAATACCGCTGAGAGTTAATTTTCTCAAATAATTGACAAACTCGTCGGTAAGAATATTGTATAAATTTATAAGTCTCAAAAAATCATCGCTAATAACAATTGTTTTTTAAGTATAAACTATTAAAAACTAATTAAAAATGATTTGGGGCAACTTATCTTTTACAGAAATTTAAAAAATTTTTTAAAATCACTCGTGGTATCGGTTTCGAGTTTTGGAAATATTGCTTTAATGTCGATTTGAATTAATGTCGATGATGTAAAAATATCTAGGAAGCAATTTCGTCTATCGTAAAGTTACGTTAGTAATTGATAAGAGTTCAAATGCGGATACTTTTATTATAGTCAATTAAAATAAATTAATTCGGATTTTTATTTATTTACTTTTTTTCTTTTTTTTTTTTCTTATACATTTATTATCTTTCGTATTAATCAATCGATTAATTACTTCTAAATATTACGATTTAATTTATAAATAAAAGAATAAAAAAAATTAACGCAAAAATATACCATGATTTAGCAGAAAATTTATTGCGGCCTACAATATTCACTGTACCTTTCGACTGTTTAATAGTCATACGTGTCGTTAACGAGCTAACTCCACTATATCATCTGATAGATTAACTATCTTTTTATTATATTAGAGTAAGTATCTTATAAAATAATGTATATTATACAGTACAATAAAACGTATAATGTTAGTAAAATCTAATATAAATGCTTTCGTCATTTTTATCAATTATAAAAATAGAATAAAAGTGTTAACGCAAGTAAAAGCATCTTATCGAAAGTTAAATAATAAAAATAATTTTCACAAATATCTGTATGTCGGTACGGTACTAAAAAAAAAAAAAAAAATACTTATATACTTTAAAGTCTAATAATAAAAAAAAAAAAAAAAAAAAAAACAGTAGTAAAAAGAAAACTTATAAACTTATAAACTTTACGTAATTATCAAAGCTTAAATAGTTGTTTAGTTGATTGTTTTAATTTAAATCAAATAACTACATATGATTACCATTAGCAAATTGCTGATTTTATTTTATTTTATTTGCATTTTCTTGTAATCTTGAATGCATTTTTCAAAGTTTAATAATTCTTTTTCTCTAATTAATTAAAAGCTAAGGAGTGCATTTATATATTAAAAGCTTTAACGTATTAAAAACATCAATTGATGAGCTTGAATTCGCCAAAACGATTACAAATTTCTTCTCAAATATCGATTACTAATAATACGTTAATAATAATTAAAGTGTTATTGTACGCGAATATACAATTTAGCAAAAAGATAACCTTAACAATAAGAGTAGAACCCTTTAAAATTCAAGAGTTTTTTCTTACAAAGATTTATAAAATAATGTTATTCTGTAAAATAATAAAAATGTTTCGAAAAAGTTTATATCAAGTGAATCGAATTGAACTGAATAAATTTCTCTTTCACCATATATAAATTAAATATAAATTTTAATTGAAAGTGAAAATTATGTAGTTTATATTTATAGCCACACTTATGGCTATCGTTTACGACTGACGTGTAAATAACATAAAGCGAATATGTTTCTGAAAATGAATTATAATTTATAATTTTTCTACATTCTAACATTGTTCTTTATAAACTATTTACTTGGATATATACTTATTCTTCTTTTTAATTAAAACCATCACATATCTTTAATACATCATTAAAATTAATTATAAAATCATAAACTATTTTACAACGCAATTTAAATTACTATACTGACTATTCTTGTATAAATTTAAATTCTATAAACCATTCTTAATATAGTTCTTAACTTTATCTAAAATGTTATTAAAATGTATTTAATTTTAATTCCTATTAAACCTTTTTCCATTACGATTGTAATTTACGAAGATCATTATAGAAATGCTTCTATATCATGTAAACATATCATTATCTATAAAATTGCTTAATCCTTAAGCTGAATTGAAAAATAAAATCTATAGGTACACATATATAGAAGTACAGTCAATTATAATTTTTGAATTTTTATTTGCCCTCTTATAAATATATCATAATTTATCTCTATCATAATTATTTTATCATAGATAGTCCATCATAATTTTTTGTTAGCGAATGTTTTCATAATGAAAACGATACTGATGATCGTAAAAACATTTACAGTTTTAAACTATTAAATATCTGTTAAATCTCTGAAAATACATATTGAAGCAGAGTTAGTGAGATTATTTGTATGAATTAATTTATGTCCAGAATCATTCGTTCGTAGAAATGTATATAAATTCTTAATTATCTTCTAGAAATGTTGTCTTACATTTCCTTTAATAAATTTAAAAAATTTTTAAATTATTACAATTGAATTCAATTCTTTTTAAAAAAAAATCAACCAGTAGCTTATGTTATGTAGATTCTTCTTTCAATTATAATAAATTAAAAATTTAAAAATTAGTTAAATGTTAATAAACTCTAATGCTAAACTTCAAAATAAATACAAGAATAAATAGAATTAAAAATAATACAAAATATTCTACTCTAAATCATGTTTTCACAATTAAAAATTTAATTTGGGAAACGAAAATTAATGCGAAAGCCCTACTAATAAAGCATAATTCTATTTTGAAAATGAATGTGCATTTTGAAAGATGAAAGTGAAATATAGGTCACTGAATTTAGAAAAAGTATCATTTTACTAACGACATTTTTTTTTTAACTTAATAGAAAATATTCCAAAACACAAATAACGTTATATGTATCATTAAACAGTTTTGTAATTGCTAATCTGATAAGCGGTGCAAATTAATTTGAGAATTTACTCAAATTAATAGTATTTCAATAGAAATGAATGTGTGACAAAATTTTTTGAGAAAAAAAAAGATATTTAAACTTGTACACGGTTAATTAGTACAGTAATTTTTAAATTTGCACTATTAAAATAATGTAATTCATTTTTAATTTCAGAGTTTTTACTGAAACAAATAAAGTATAAGTCAATCTAGCGTTTAAGCTACCATAGAATTACGTAATGTTTACATTCATAATTAGTACCATCGATGTTAAAAGTATAAATTAAATGTGAGGCAATACTTTTGAAAAATGGTAAATTAGTTTCGGTACCATTAATACTGTAATTTTTTTATTTATTAAAATTAAAGCATAACTAACTAAATTAGAAAAAAAAATCTATCGCGAACTAATTTTACAATACATACTTGATATGTTTATGTGAAACGTGCCAATAAGATTGAAGAAGCGGTTATTCAATAGTATTTTAAACTTTCATTGTCTTTCATTCGATAGCTTCTTTCAAGTTAAGATAAGTAGTAACAATTTATTATTATGTAAATTTAACATTTTATACCCGTAAGACAGGTCACAAAGCATCTTATTACTGAGCAGTGTCATTTCTTTCATATACTTAACATCAACGCGATAGTTTCTCTCTCTGTCTCTCTCTCTCTCTCTCTCGCTCTAAGTATAACACATATTCGTAGGTAGTTTTCATCATGTGAGTATTTTAATGTTTACGTACGCCAAGAGAGTAGAAAACAAGATGTATAAACGCATTAACCTATATGTGCGATCTTTTCTGGAGCATTTACATGCCATACCTATATATATATATACATTTAAATGCATTAAAAAGTTGATTAATTTTAGGTAGACGCTTTAAAATATCCTTGGTTTATGAATCGAAAGGTACAGTGTAATATCAGAGTAAGTAAATCGTCCCTTGAGTAAATACGCAAGATTTAAAATTGATTTGCCCCGTCAATTTTAAAATTCAATGGAGACGGTTAATAGAAAAATAAAAGAATAATTTTCTTGTTTGCTGGACTTCTTTTTCTTACAGCACACGAGCTTAACAGAAGTTATAAAATGCAATATGAATCTTAAACCGAGAAAATACTTCTCTAAAATCGAAATTCTCGTATTGCGTAAATATAGCTTTTAGATTGCAGCGAAATTCCACGTACAAAGATATTATTAAGCTCGTTGTAAATCATCTACAACACTTTTAATACGAGAAAACGTAATATTTACGTATTAAATTACAAAAGAAAAAATATCAATTTTTATAAATAATACGTGCATATTTTTTCCGAATCCTTGGTTTACAAAAAAAAAAAAAAAAAAAAAAAAAAATGAAAAAATGAAAAAATGTTTTCTATTGTAATTACATAAAGTGCAATAATAATGTAAAGATGTTCTAAGTGAATGTAACTAGCATTATTTCCAGTATGAGTAATTTTTGTTTATTCAATTTAAAATTAATTTCTACGGCATCAATGCAAAGAGATTAAAAATTCTACAAGAGCTTAAAGGATAATTTGTAATAAATCTTGATAGGCCTTCGAGCAGTTAGATTCCACGTTTAGAATATGTAACTAAATGAAAATAAATGAGTAAAGTATCCTTGTTTGGAGATTTGCAGTTTTAAAAATAGACCGAAAATCATGAGAAAATAATTACGTACAGTTAATAAAAAGACGGAACGAGCGTGGAATTTTTTTTTTTTTTTTTTTTTTTTTTTTTTATAAGTAAACCACCTTGAATAAAAGATGGTTAAATCCATTTCAGACCACGTAGAATGTACAAAAAATTCCATGAGCTTCGATTTTCGATACTCGAGACGAACTTTTTTACCCCACCATCATAAAAAAAAAAGAAAAAAAAAGAAAAATACCCTTTTCCCAAGTTCAACACACCCACCGGTACAGTGACCTTCTTGATCTTTTGACCTTGACGTATGGTTTGGTTTCTTGAAGATTCGAAGATCTTCGTAAGAGATCCAGTTAAAAATACCGTGATTTAAGTTACGGGCCATCATCGACATGGTGAATTTGCTTGATTATATTTTTAAGAATTTAAACAAAACTTAATGGCTTTGGTTAACGTTTCTTCGGTTCGTATCGTGTATATACGAGCGCGTACTGCGATACTGTTTTACATGGATTTTAAACGTAACAGCCAGGATCAGTAAGCAAAAATAATTAACCGCGGGCATTCGTTTTCATTCCGTTCAAAAACATTTTTCAAAAAAATAATTTTAAAAGCTACGCCGCTTCCTTACTTATTTTACAATTTAAATAAGCATTTGATTATTTTTTATACACAATTAGCTATATACAATTAGCAAGTGAGTATTAATATTTGCTTTGTACGATCACTTTTACATTTTACCGAGCCAAGTACTTTAAACTAATTTGTATAATTAATTTATTTAATTAAGAGCCGTATCGCGGTGAAATTCTTACGAGTAACTTTGTTCCAATAAATTGATTTGGATAAACGTATTCAAAGATACGAATCCACGACCAATAAAAGATCTAAAAAATAAATAAAAAAATTGGTGTGGAATTAGCTTTTGTTCTCTTAAAAAATTTATAAATAAAGTAGCTCTAACGAAGACATTACATTTAAGCAGAAAATTTTTCTTATTATTAATAATGACGTATTACGTCACGTTTCATTTTAAACATAATTAAATAAGCCTTTTTAGTGTTATTCTCGAAACTAACTGTTTTCGCCATACGGTTATTATTTATTCAAATTATTAATACACCTGTAGGACGTAGGGATTACGAACATCAATTGGGATATTAAAAAAAGAAGAAAGGAAAAAAAAATATATATATATATATATCCAATACGACATTCTTAGGCGGGTATGAATCGACTGCAGCTGCACTCGCGTAAGTTAATCTACGGTTCACCACAGCATACCAAGTACCACTATCGTGCTGATATACATTATGTGAGCGGTTACTACTTGCGCATGTGGCTAAGCTCTGTCGTAACAGGAAGCAATATCGGCCTTTGATGCCGTGTGCACAAGGCAGAAAAAGATTTAAGTTCATTACTTCGTGGAACATCAGAATGCGAGTGCTCTCATTGTCAAAATATTCAGGGAACATTTAATGGCGATTTTTACTGGATTCTGTACTCCGTGACGCCGCTGCCTCCGTAAATTTTTCCTCTCCTATACACAAGCTTTCGTTGAGCGTTCGTTAGAATTTTGTCGAAACGCAGGACAATGTAACTTTCACAGGAAATCACCAATTTCAACAAAAGCTAAATTTATAATTAATGCACGCAATGACTTATACAAAGAATGTACGTATATTCTTTTTTACATCTAAAAGATTTCTATAAAATACCCTGTGTTTAACGAAATGGTTTGCTCGTCGCGCACAAATTGACGCGCGAGCACATTATCAATAATTCCTTAACTTTATATTACTGCTACGGTCATTTAAAAAAAAAAAAAAAAAAAAAAAAAAAAAGTAGGTTAAAAGGGGGATCTCTTTAAATATCTCTTTAAATGCTCTTTTACAGTTAATTAAAATAGATTTAAACAACGACATTACATATTGATATTAAAAATTGTTTTTGTAGTGGAGTGGCTCGCCAGTTCACAGAGGATTAATATTATGTAGAAAAATTAAAAAAGAATAAAAAGAGCTCGATACTGGAAGAACAAAAATAAATATCTTATGGAAAGTATAAGATGTAATTAAGGGCAACACGACGACACATGAACGATGATGACAAATAAAACTGATAAATAAATGCACGCGCATTCGTATTGTACGTGTGTGTGTGTGTGTGTGTGTGTGTATGTCCGATGCATAAGCTATGAACGGAGGCGTGAATTAAAAGTTATAAACGTTGAGCAACGATAAGACGCCACCAAGATGTTCACGAGGTATCCCCGCGTTGACCCGTTTGTTCAGATCGGACAATGAAAGAGGAAAATTAAATAATTCTTCAGCCAGAGCGAAACGAGTGCGCTAAATTAATTTCTACATTTGACGGATCCCAGTTAAAAACGTTATTTCTTTTCTTTTCTTTTTCTTTTCTTTTAATA
The DNA here is from genome assembly GCA_018883505.1 of Ceratosolen fusciceps. Classification (NCBI taxonomy): domain Eukaryota; kingdom Metazoa; phylum Arthropoda; class Insecta; order Hymenoptera; family Agaonidae; genus Ceratosolen; species Ceratosolen fusciceps. Next base: position 7,140,390 of record RCIC01000002.1, read on the forward strand.
TTCCTAAGGGGGCTAAGATTATTGCCTGGGACAATTATTATTATTTTCACTACTTGTTGCAGAATTTCTGAACTTTAAAAAAAAATACAGGCATTTTATCTGATTAATAATAATAACTCGAACGCTGCACGTTCGAATACAATTTTCATTAATGCGTTTTATAAAGCAGCGTTATTGCATTGCCAAAATTTATGAAATTATTAGTCTTACTCGGCAGTATAAATTCAGATTTATAGAATAGAAAATCTACGGGCCCTTAAATAAAAAAAAAAAACATTACAATTATTAGAATCCCTGCTAGAGATTTTTAATTAAATTGTAATCGTACCAACAAAATTTAACGAAAAAAATACTTAATTGTTATTTTTTTTTTTTTTTTTTTTTTTTTTTTAAAGTAAAAAGTGATTTTATTTTCTACGTGTTAATAATAATAATATAAATAATAATAATAATAATAAAAATGTTACACATCGTTACTTATTACTTGTTAATTTTAGTTCCTCGATCGTAAGAATTCTATTAAAAGAAAATATTGGAATTACGAGAAAAATATCGGTATCATGTAAAACGATAGAACTATAAAATCGAAAAATCATAAGAAATATAAAAAGATCTGTAATGTATTTACGAAATTGGGTTATTAAAAAAATTATCAAAAATATTATTATATTATTTATTTTTTTGTGAATATATTTTTTAGTACGCACGTGTGAATCGTACGTAGAATAATTGTAAAATCGTTGGAGTAATTAATTTTTAATTATAAACAGCACCAAAGCAAAGAGAGAGAGGGAGAGGGAGAGAGGAGAGAGAGAGAGAGAGAGAGAGAGAGAAGTCAAGCATAGCAATAAATTCATTAGAGGTTAAGAAAATAAATGAATTTAAAGTAAAATTAATAAAACTAGAGATGAAAGAAGAAGTCCAGGCTTAATAATGGCTCAATGTATGGATTCGTGTCAAAAGAACCTGCGTACAGTCCCACGATACATTTTGTCTTTTTATTTGTCACTGATACACTTTTTTTAACGTATATCTCTATGTTCTAATGTACACTTTTTTGTCCACGTCTACTAAGTGACGTGCACGATATTTTTGCCTTAACCGAGATTACGTCAACAGCTGGAATTATCTCAATGAAAGGAAACGGCAAATTAAACTTATTCTTGTTTTCTCTTCTTTTTTTTTTTTTTTTCATTTTAAATAAAGATTGCACTTAAATAAAGAATGCATACAGATTAGTAGAGGTACTTGGACCGAACATTTCGACAAGTCATAAAAGGTATTGTAAATGAAAAAAAAATCTCGCCACCTTTTTTAGGAAAAGAAAGATTTAGAACTGAACAATACATGGCAAGCTTCTGCATCAATTGAATATTTGAAAAAAGCTAAAAAAGAATTTATATGGGATTTGCTTTCTTTCTTAATACGAGAATTTATCTGATCAATCATAAGATAAATATTCATTATTATAATATTATACTATTGATAATATAAATTGTAGATAATTGTTTTATTACTTCATTACGGTAGATACATTAAGAGTAATGTAGTAATGTAAGTAAATGGCTGAATCAGTTATTTTAAAATAATAATAAAATAGATAATGATAAAGATGATTGATTAAGCATAATATTGTAGCTCAATGCTTGTATAATAACTCTATCTTTGTTATATAATTTATTATTTAGATGGAAGATAGTTTCTCAAGAAATAAAATATAATTTGAAATAAATAAAAGTTTTTTTTTAAATTTTTAAAAAACCTCTTATCAAGTTAATTATCAAACATTATCTATAAAATAAAATAATACGTATCTAAGCCAATGATAATTAACTGATAAAATATAGAGCTTAACTGATTTCAGAGAATATTATTTTTGTTATATGATATTGGGTTAAATCTAATTTTAACAGTCATATATGATTTAGAACTGAAGTCTTTTTTAGATAAAAATAAGGTGAAATGAATTCGTTGCTCTCAGGTCAGAAATTGCTTGATCTTAAGATTGTACGTATATAAAGAGTGAGTAAGTTTAACAACAATTTCATAAATAATTTTAATAAGTTGCCAGATTTCATTAAAATGCTGCAACATCTCAAGCAAATGAGTAT